>VDFB02281492.1:960403740-960769879 GCA_007258455.2 Sequoia sempervirens | reverse complement strand
CCATCCTTAATGATGTCTTTTCAAGACCAACCGTGGCCTCATCCATTTCTTACTTGCTGCTTAAGATCTTTGAATATTACAATCGCTGGGTTCATTAATTGCTGTTTATAATATGCGCACTTGTTTGTTTACATACTAATTATTGCTGTTGTATTGCTGTTCTTCACTCTGATCGCTGCCTTCTATGGATTAGAAAATTGTGATGTCTTATGAATAAGACAATTTTCTATCGATTGATGCAAAGTTAACACTACTACTTAAGTGGGGGCATGACATTAGGGAGTTTGGCAATCTGTTTTGGGGGTTGGCACTCTTGTTTCCTTCATTGAAAGAGAAATTATGTAGGTTAAGCCATTGTTGGAATAGGGCTTGAGGCAGAGCAGCTTGTGGATGAATAGAATCGCTCGTCATTTATTGAAGAGTTGTAAAGGTCAGATTTTGACTTTCATTGATTCATATTAGTTGTAGTTGATTGGTTATAGTGGATTCTGGAGAGTATTTGCTCATTCAATAGGAGTTTTTCCTCTATTGGGTTTCTTTAGACCAAATCTTGTGTCACTGTCATTGTCAAGTGTTTTGCGTCTTTTTATGCTTTGGTTTTTGCACTGCATTTCTTGTTTTGTATTCACTTGAAGGATATTTGAGTAACTATCATTAGTACTCTATAACTGGTGAGCTGTTTTGGAATATCTAAAGCAGTTTAAGGATCAGTAGATTTCCAACTTCCATGATTCTATGGTCATCTAGATATACTTGATATTTTTTTTGATTCTACTTGAATGTCACGTCTGGCAACATTAGATTATGTTCCTTTTCATTTTTGTTTTTCATTTTTGCAAGAGTATTGTTAAATCTATTTAAAAATTCAAAGACTCTTCTAAGCAATGATAACAGCTCAAAGAAAATCTTCAACAGTTATATTGATTTATGGGATCTTACTACTACATGGTTTGTAATGATTCATTATCTCAATCTGCATTGTCTTTAGAATTTGAATGTTTTTTGCTTATTGGATGAGATTTTACCCTGAACATTACGATTATATTTCCTTTGCATAATATGATGCAGTGCTTTATTCTAAATGTTTAACATTCTCAACTGATTCCCTTAAATTTTGGTGGCTTTGTAGGATGAATCTGTCTTGTTATGGTACTCCGGCAAGGCCGAAAAACATGTCAAACTGATCCATGTATCCAGGATTGTTCCTGGCCAGCGCACTGTAAGATTTCTCTTCCTTGACATCTGTTGTTCGTGACGATATAAAACAATTCTCTCCTACACTGAATTTTGCATTCCTGCAATCTATTACATAAAAGCAAAAAGATGATAAAAAAATGAAGTTTATTAAAGAATATAGTGGTGAACATTTAGGGAATATATCTTTTTAGATTTGATCTTATGATCATATGGAAACTAATCACTGGAGAAGAAAGGCTGAAAAACAAGATAGTCTAGGTCAAAGAACTTATAGAGTCAGTTTATATCTTTTTTCTTGCATCCCTGTAAAGACAAATTAATTGCATAATAACAAAATTAAAAATTATTAAATCCAATATCTGAAGAGGAGATGAAGGTATCAATACTCTAGATAATAAAAAAAAGTAGAGGGCAAGATTGCTTTGTGGCACAATATTTATAGCAATTCTGGGAAATAATTAAAAATGTCCTCCTGGCATCAATGGTGGAATCACAAAATCTAAGAAAAATCTTTGATCATAATGAATCAATGACAGAACAAATGTTGTGTTGACTTCAATAAATCAGATGCGGAAGTTGTTCTAAGGTCTACTATTTGATAATGGGTGAATTTGTAAGTTCACTCTTACAAAGCTGATGAGGCTGGTAGAAGGATGGCCTGAGTGATTGAGATCTCATCAACACTATTAGGTTGGCCATTCATTTCTGCTAATCATGTGTATCCCTCCAAACAATTTCCTTTTGAAGGGCAGGCCTCTTATGCAACCATATCTCATTGGGAGAAAGTCATAGGTCCATAAATACAAATCATAGTATTGGAAATCTCTTGATATTGCAGTCATACCTTTTTTATAACACACTATTGGCAATACTCATTTCACATTTATATGGGCAAATGCCAGTTTACTCTCTTGAAAGGGGCCCTGTTTTTGACTGTGTGCTGTGCTGCCATTCATTTCACATAATGTGGTGATTACATCTAGAAATTTTTTTTGAAATAAGTGAAGATCACTACCATTTACACCAGAATGTGAAGCCAACAAAATATGCCTAGCATCAACTCCTAATTCAATAATTATCTTCTTTGTCTTTTGTATCAATAGTAACATAAGGAACTCTGCATCAAACAGTCTTCAGAATATTCCCCAAATATAGAGACTTGAGACTTTTTAGATTCTTCTAATTATGCAATTTTGAATTTTCCCAAGGATTTGAATTTTTTTGTGCTGATGTTTACCTCTATAACAGGTGTCATTGATCTTGTAGGTTTAACTTTACTTTCATTCTACGGTTTACACTACCTCATAAACTCCTTTGGTTGTCTCCTTAGTGGGTGATGCTCTAAATACACCTTTACCAGTATTATTTTTTGTTTTACTTTTGTGTATGTCCATATTTTTTGTTTGAGTGTAACTGTTAGCATAGTTTCTTTATTTCTTTTAACGGGTATGCTTGCTTCATGTGTATCTGGCCTTCTGGACCACTGCCTTCATATTTTGAAGTCTTTTGTTGTCGCTGAAATTTAAAGTTTTAATGCTCATAATGGAGGGTAGTGATGTTGAAATTTAGGAGTTGCTAATGCTCAATGAATGGTAGGGATAGATAAGCATAGGCATACCCTCTCTACACAATGACAGAAATAAAAAAATATCACTACTTATAAATATGATTGAATTACTTTAGACATAGCTATATGGTGCTCCAAATTCTATGCTATTGCAGATATGCCACAACAACCATCTAAATGTAAGATGCTCTCTACCAATGCCATGTAGTCTTTTTGGATATGTCATTTTTCCGTTTGCTCTACTGCCATGTTTTTGTCTTATACAAAGCTACTATACTATAGGGTGGAGGAAACTTTTAACCTACCTTTGACAATAGAGCTATAAATACCTCTTTGCACCTGAAACACATGAAGATATAAACTAGTGGTCTTTGCGTAGTGTGAATACATGCTTTCTGAATCAACTGGATGAGTGTGACGATCAGGCATTGTGTTGCTTTTTCAAAGAGGTTTTGATGTACCATTAGGAAACCTATTTAGTTATGCAAGTCTTCTGTGGAGACCCTCTTTTGATGTGGATGCTACTTAAACTTTACTGTCCTCTTACATACATGGCTCCAACCAACGGGTGCCATAAAGTGTGCTGCGTCCCTGTGAAGTATCTATGATTGTTAAATAGCATTGATTATGGGAGTGGTTGACATCCTTTGGAGCATGGAGTTAATCATAAGACATTTCCTAGGGATGCAGATAAGGGATTGATGATGATGCAATACTGATTGATCATTGCATTATGGTTAGTGCTGTGTAAGAGCACATTGATATATAGGTAGGTAATACTGATACATAAAGATGAATTTATCAAACTTAGTCAGGTGCTTGTTTCTTTCATGTTGGAGTGCAGGCCTTACATTGTTATGGGAGGTGCAATAAGTCTTAAAGAGGCATTGGATTTTTTAAATACAAGTCTTGGAGGCACCATGTCATTGTGTGCCTGTTGATATTATGAGGGAATGAAACTTTAAGGCAAGCTGCTTTCCTGTAAAGTGTATAACCATAGTATGGTATATACTGTAAAAGGATTTGAATAATATTGGAGGCTTAACTTCTACGTATCATTGTTCCTTAGTAGTGTGGGTATGGGATGGATCCAGCATAATACCGACTGATTATTTTATAAATTTTAGTACTTGAGAAGGGAACATGCATAATATGTGTTGGTAATCGGACCGTGAATTTTGTGCTTGCCTCTTTCATTTGAAGGATCTAGATTGCTCTCTCTTTTGATGAATTCATAAATTCAGGACATTTTGACTATAATCTCAGAAATTTCGATTCCTTTGGAAGTAATATTTTGGGTGCTCCAGACATAATAATGTTGCTAGAATTCTTGGAGATGATTATGCTTCACCTTGTGTTTTGTGATGCCTTGCATTCTACTAGGTATGCATCCTGTATTGAGTCCATACCACTTCAATTTAGAGCCTAGACAAATGGGCACTTTCGATTCAAAGAAATTTTTGAAATGGGATGACATATCATAAAATAATTTCCGTCATATTGTATAAGTTTGAATGTGCATGGTAACCGAATGTGTGAGAGTTGGGAAGGAGAGGAATTTGAAATGTTAGTTGTTTGTTCTTGTTGTGCAGGCTATTTTTCAGAGGCATCCTCGGCCAGAAAAAGAGTACCAGTCTTTTTCACTAATTTACAACGATAGATCACTGGATTTGGTAAGGTTTCTTTTTGTTATAGGTTTGAATTTTCTATTGCTAGACAGATCTTAATGTTGATCACAAACTTTATTGTAGATATTTTCATCAGAATTCAAATTTGGCTTCTTGTCTGAATATCTGAAATAAAATTGCATTGTTTTATGATTGTTAGTTAAAATTTGTGGTTCCTCAGCTTGGGGGCCAATGGTGCTTGTGGACCTTCACTAGTGAGACTCCTTTTCTTTTTACAGATATGCAAGGATAAAGATGAAGCTGAAGTTTGGTTTGTTGGTCTTAAAGCACTAATTTCACGTGGACAATATCGTAGACGAAAGTCAGACTCAAAAAGTGACGGGGTAGTATCATCTGAGATAAACAGCCCCAGCACTTACACTCGAATAAATTCTCCAATGCATTCTGCATTTAGTAGTATGGACAGTTTACAGAAGGTTTGATTCTCTATTCTATAATTTCAATTCCTATGTTTATTAACTGCCAATTGTCTTTTTTCTGGGTTGCAGCAGATATGCCTTTTTTGTTTGTCAAACCCTTTGTTATTATTTCATTTTTGTGTGTACTTAAACATGCCTCTATGACTACTTATAATTGAAGTGCATCTTCTAAACATACTTTCTTTGTTTCTTCAGAATGTCACAGATGTGCATCGAAGCCAGACTCCATATGGAAGCCCTCCTCGACATGGTTTAGAAAAGGCTCTTTCTGAAGGTCTTATCTATTCAGCACCATCAAAAGCTTTTCTCCAGTCTGCATATGTAGGAAGTTATATCAATTCAGGAGCATCAGAAGGGCGACCAGGCAGCACAAATGGACATTCTAGGGTTGCAACATTGGATACCTTTAGAATAAGTCTGTCAAGTGCTGTAAGTTCATCTAGCCAAGGCTCGGGCCAAGATGATGCTGATGCAATGGGAGATGTCTTCTTATGGGGTGAAGGTACAGGTGATGGTGTGTTGGGAGGTGGACTCTATAGGGTTGGAAATGAGGGTAGTTCCAAAATGGATTCGCTTTTACCAAAAGCACTGGAGTCAGCTGTAGTGCTTGATGTACAGAACATTGCTTGTGGAGGTAGACATGCTTCTTTGGTTACCAAGCAGGGAGAGGTATTCTCGTGGGGAGAAGAATCAGGAGGTAGACTTGGCCATGGTGTAGATGTAGATGTTCCACATCCAAAACTTGTTGAGGCTCTTGCAAATACAAATGTTGAGCTTGTAGCATGTGGGGAGTATCACAGTTGTGCTGTAACACTTTCAGGTGATTTATATACATGGGGAAATGGTAGTCATAATTTTGGTATTCTTGGACATGGAAACCAAGTGAGTCACTGGGTTCCAAAAAAGGTAAATGGACCTTTGGAAGGAATACCTGTATCTTCAATTTCTTGTGGACCATGGCACACTGCTGTAGTAACTTCTGCAGGTCAGTTGTTTACATTTGGTGATGGAACATTTGGTGTTTTGGGTCATGGAGACAATAAAAGTGCAGGTTCACCTCGGGAGGTGTTGTCATTAAAAGGGTTACGAACTGTAAGAGCAGCTTGTGGGGCATGGCACACTGCTGCAGTAGTGGAAGTTATGGTGGGATCTTCTAACTCCAGTAATTGCTCATCTGGGAAGCTCTTTACATGGGGGGATGGTGACAAACATCGGCTTGGCCATGGGGACAAGGAACCCAGACTTACTCCAACATTGGTAGCTGCACTTGTTGACCATAACTTCTGTCAGGTAGCTGCTGGACACAGTCTTACACTTGCTTTGACAACTTCAGGACATGTCTTTACAATGGGCAGCTCTGTTTATGGTCAATTGGGAAGCCCTCAAGCAGATGGCAAGCTCCCCATTCGTGTGGAAGGGAAAATCCGCAATGCCTTTGTTGAGGATATAGCTTGTGGTGCATATCATGTAGCTGTTTTGACCTCCAAAACAGAAGTCTACACTTGGGGAAAGGGAACAAATGGGCAGCTAGGTCATGGAAATATTGAAGATGTGAATACTCCAACCTTAGTAGAAGCATTAAGAGACAAGCAAGTTAAAAGTGTGGTGTGTGGTTCCAGTTTTACAGCAGCTATTTGCCTTCATAAGTGGGTTTCTGGTGCAGACCATTCCATGTGTTCAGGCTGCAGGCTTCCGTTTGGTTTCACTAGGAAGCGCCACAACTGCTATAACTGTGGGCTTGTTTTCTGTCACGCATGCAGTGCAAAAAAGTCACTGAAGGCATCTTTGGCACCAAACCCAAATAGGCCCTACCGTGTCTGTGATAATTGTCTCATCAAGTTGAAAAAGGCTGCAGAGGGAGGATCTAACTCTCATTCACTAGATGTGAGAAGAGGAACTGCACATCGACAGTCTTCTGATGTCAGTGAGAAACAAGATAAATGGGAGGCTAAGACACAGTTATCGCTTTCAAGATCTTCTACTACAGAACATCTTAAACCATCTGGAACAAAATCTTCTTCCTCAAAACGAAATAGGAAACCAGAATTTCATAGCAGTCGTGTATCACCAGTTTCAAATGGTACTTCGCAGAGGGGAAGCATAAACCTTGCAACATCACTTCATCCTGTTTTAAGCTATTCCAAGAAATTTTTCTCTGCTTCAGTTCCAGGGTCAAGAATTATGTCCCGAGCAACATCCCCAGTCTCACGACGGTCCAGTCCACCACGTTCTACAACACCAACTCCAACATTATCTGGCCTTAAATCTGCAAACATTGTCCTTGAAGATGCTAACAAGAAAAATGACACCTTAAGCCATGAAGTTGTTAAATTGAGAGTACAGGTATGCTTGCCTTATTTTGCTGATTTAGAATTGGGTAATTATACTATTTTGAATGGAATAGCTAGTTTCATTGCAGTTTCTATTTCTTGATTATCGTAAAGAAGATTTTTTTTTTCTAACTGTGAAGTACACTTCTTACAAGATAACAAATTTTGTCAGATCTTTACTGAAGTAATCTGGGTAGTGTATATTCTCATTAATAGTTACAACGCTTATAATAATAAGCTTCGACTCTAAGCATTGTACTTTGTGGGTCCATTTGGTTTTGGTTCTTTAGGTGTATATTTTATCAAATATGAAAATAAAAGTAAGTTTCTTAGCTCACATGTAAAGTAAGAAGACTCAGAGGGAAAGAAAGTATAAAAATAACTTATTTTTATCCCAAATTCACAAAGTCAAAAGTTCACAAGGGAGAAACTCATTATTAAAAGGGACCCTTAAGTCATATCAGTGTTAAATGTTATGTTTTGGAAGAAAGGAGCTCTAGTGTACCAGTCTGAAGACTCTGTTTAGCCAAGGTGGCATCCACACTGCCTTGGATCAAGCTTGAGACGGTGTAGATACCTCCTTAGGAAAGTAAATTTCTTTTTGTCAAGTATTCATTTATTTTCAGAAATATTAAATTTCTGTTCCTTTCCCAGTTTCCTTAAAATTCAATTTTGTATTTGCAGCATTTTCAAAATTTTTACTTTCATGGTATCATGTTCAGATTTTATACTTTACACCAAATTCTGAAATATCCCATTCCATTTCAAATTAAAGTTTTAAATATGGGTTTGTAGCAAAACTTTTCTAGAAATGTCAAAACTTAAAAACCAATTGAATTTCATTTCCAGTTGAGGATCTTAAATTTAATGTTTCATACCTAGGATTTGGAGTACATGATAAAAGGAGTTTCTAGTTGCTTTCAACACAGGATTTCTGTTAGTCTATCTGGTATGCATGTTAGTTAAAATCCATTTGGAGAAAGAAGTAGAAGTTGACGAATGAGTTGAAGTTGTAGTCAAGAAAATAATTATCATAATATTCCCACTACAAAGAAGTATACAAAGACAGAATGGGAGGAGATAGCACGACACCTACCACTTTGAGATAAAATGTGGGTTGATTTGTTAGACCAAGTTGAAATGTCAAGGCAACTCCCTTTGGACGAGGGAAGTTGGTAGATATAGTCTAAAGATTCCCTTGTAATGGGGAAAAAGAAACGTACAAGAATAACCTTTGAGGCATCAAAGAGTTGTTAATTGAAGGAGAAGAAACTGAGCCAAAAACTCTAGGGCTAAGGGTATATAAAAGAGAACTTTTCTTTTGTGGGAGCTGATGTAGATTTTATGATTTTTATTAGTTATGTTTTGGTTATCATTGATAGTATGATAATACCTTGTTTCCTTGTGGAAGTTACAAGAAATATAATTTTAATAGTTGCCGATGGTTGGAAGTTACAAGAAACCAATTGGGGATTTTATATAGAATCTTTGTACTCGAAAAAGGGACTGCATGTTGGAATTGTTCTCTTATTCTAATTTTTGTATAAGAGAATATATGAAGCAACTGTCATATGATTCTCTAACTTTGTTGAATTACTTTGCAATTCTCTTATAAACCATTTATGTGAATGTAATCGGTTTACTTTGCAATAGATAGTTGTTTATCCATATAGTAGTAAACATAGGGTTGTAGCAATTGATTGGTACACAAAGATGAGCCAGCTAGTCAAAATATGTGGGAGAAATTGCAAAAGGCTTGCAAACAGAAATTTAGATTGTTCACGAAAAACTATGAAATTGTGACTGAAATTTACAACACTTGACAAGGTAAACATGAGAATGTGAGATCTTACAATCACAGGCTCAAGGAATTATTGGTCAAATTGGAGAAAGAACCAGCCAATGGATGGAAAAAAAGATGGTTCATTTAAGGTCACATTCCTTCATTAAGGAAGACAATGAAAGTAGAACCATTTTCATCCTATGTAGAAGCATATAACAGAGCTATGCATATAGAAAGTGAGGAAAAAAGATGAGTTAATGTTCAAAAATAATAATTGATGGAGATGGCAATCAGATGCTATCAGTGATAGCAAACCAAGATTAGGGCGAGGATTATAGAGAGATATGCTCGATATAATGAAGGAATTAAAAGCAGGAAAAAGAATTCAACAAAGGGCTTGAAGACTTATGGTGTGTGGATATATAATTTGAAAAGCAAGAGCACACATTTACTCTTTACACAAGGAGAGCAATCTACTCCAACACACCATTGAAGCGGCAAAACAACAAGAATGCATCTTTTTTGTGGCTATTAAAATTCAAAAAGCAATAATAATAGATTCAGTTGTAGTGGGGAGGTTGAATATGGTATGACTTTGGAGGCCAGCCTATCATACAATGTTGAGAGGGTAGTGAATGGGGCCACTTTGAAAGGTGCTGCCCAAGAAGTCAAGGCGATATGGGACTGTAGTGTTGAAAATTGTCACCCTTGATAATTTCACACTATGTTTTGCTCCCCCTTAAATTATTGGACCTGATTGAGCCCTTAATTTTCTAAATTATGCATTCTATGGCCTATTTTTAACATTTACTGATAAAGTGCTAGCAGGAAACAAACACATTTATCTAATACTTCGCTCTCGACACCTTAATTTCCAAAAAATAGGGCTGGAATAGAGACGCCCTATGGAGGCAACGTCCCCCTATTTTGCCTGGTCCCAAATTTGAATATGTCGCATTTTATCATTTCCAATTCAGGTTGCAAAAGTCAGCTATTGGGATCCAATTTATCAGATGTCAAAATAAATTCAATTGCCTCTAAACAATTTAGTAGCTGTCTATGGCTGAAGGAAAGTTAGCGAACACATTCAGAGGGTTTCTCAATACTTTTTTGTAATTGCTAGATACAGTCAGATTGTTTGTGCATCAAGTTTATCAGGATTTTCATGAGGCTGTCATATAATCCGTAGCTTAAGTGTCCACTGACTTGGCAACTTGTATGATTGCAGCATAGATATTTGAGGGTACGAGTTGGAGTATTATCTTTAGGGGAATCTTTGGGCATAATATTGCTACTCTGAGGATTGGGGTGGGTGAATAGGAATGGCAAAAGGGACATTGCTGTTTACAAGACCAGCAAAGGGAGGGAGAGCTGGATTGCTTTGAAAACTAGGGTTCTAATAAGCCCTACAAAGACTAGGACCGTTAGGTGCAGCATAATGTATGACAGACATGTTCCTAGCAATAGGGTCTTGGAACAACTCTCTAGGATTCAGCACCTGAGCGAGACTTGTATATTCCCCCTCAAACATGAAAGCTTCGAAGCCAGAAGTGTTGGTATGAGAACCAGAGAGGGTTACAATACCTGAGGCTTGAAATAATGCATTGAATTCTGAGTTTGTGGGTGTTGCAGCCTCCTCCTCATTCACATTAATGAGTTGATTCTGATTACTGGTGCTTTGTAGCTTTGGGAGAATGCTGGAGGGCCTATATTTTGATCGTTTGAGAAGCGTTTAACTTCTTAAAAACTTTGAGAGGAGTAGAGGGATAATGCAAGCGCATGCTTTCTAAATATTGAATATCTACAAAGATTGGGTTTGGATTCAATTCCCTAGTTGTAAGGGAAAATTTAGTAATGTTGATGTCACCTTTTATGATTATTCTTGAATATAAGATCCTCCTCACACCTTAACAATGCTTCAAATAAAAAAGCATTCTTATTAGATTTTACTTGAGAGATGCAATAGTTGAAGAGGTCATCACTCTCCTTATCAACTTGTTTCTAGTTCATTGTCATTCTTGTATGACAATTCATTGAAGGCTATAGTTTGTATAAATTCATTATTTTTTTATCTTTTGTAGTATTTTTGTGCCCAACTATGTGTAAATCACTTGACAACTTGTGGGTAGTTGTTAGGAGTTGGTTGTAAGTGGTTGTGTTCTATTTGAAAACTATTGGGCTCTTCAAATATGCTTCTTGTATTTTGGGAAGGGAGTCTGATTGTATACCCGATTCTTTGTGTCTATATTTGGATTGTAGACACAATTATTTAGAACATTTGGCAATACTGCCTATACAAAATTAGCTCAGATTCATAAAGAACAAGTGTCGGTCAATAGTTATTGACAATCACACTAGAGTTCAATGAAATTAATGCCATTGAGCCCAAACAAAGAAGGGAGAAGATTAGTGAAATTAATGCTATTAAGCCCAAACAAAGAAGGGAGAAGATTAGAGCATGGTGTGGGGGTAGATCATGGAGTTAGACATAGAAGCAATCGATTCAAGATATTCATTAGCTTGAAGTGAAAGTTGGAATCAAATATAAGCTAGAGCCAAAGCCAAAGCGTAGGTTTGAGTCGTAGTTTGGATAAAGACAGAAGAGTATCCAATGATTATGGACGTCCTAAAGTGTATAGAGGAAGAGTGGGTCAAGGTTGCTAGGCAACTCCCTCTTCCTGGATAAGAGTGCATTGATCTTGTAGATTGAGTTTAGTTAAAGGAAGAAACAATGAAATCTTCAAAGTTGATTGAGCCCCCTCTGGACAAGGGAAGTTTTAGTGGTGAAACAAAGTTCGAGGACTTATTGGTAAATGAAGAGGGAAGCAGATGAGAACAATCTTTGAGGCATTGAAGATCATTGATCAAGGAATTCGCATAAGGCACTAAGACAAAGGGTTGGAGTGGGAAGAAGAAAACTTGAAGATGGTCTTAGTAGTCTCCAAATTATTGAGGTCTCCAAAAGGGTTGATGGTCTAGATGTGTTCGAAAGTGCCCAAGGAGCAAAGGATTGTCTTGGTTAGAACTTCTTGAGGAGAAGGTTTGAGATATTGCAATCACATCAAGCAGTGGTGACCCCTCCAACAAGTTCAAATGTTGAAAGGCAGAAGTTGCCAAAGTTCAGCAAAGATGGATTTGAAGATCATGAAGGCATTGTAAAACATGCATTACCATATGGACCAAAATGGGTAGACAGTTCATCAGTATTGGGCTAGATGTTTCCCAACCACATTTTGAGGAGTGACAATTGATTGGTATATTGGTATTCTAGATACAAAGAAAGCCATATGTGACAAATTAAGGAAGTTATTGAGCAAGAGTTCAAACTTGAGGTAAGACATTGAGATTGCAACCAGAATTTATAACAGTCAACAAGGTAAGCATGAAAATGTACGAAGCCTTTCGGGAATGAATGATGATGTCATCCTAGAGATAATAGTTGGAGGTAATGGCCTTCTCCTTCTAGCTAAGATTTTTATAAACCATATTGCAAAGGGATATCAATGGAAAGTGATCCATGTTTTCTGCCTTTGTTTGATTTGGATCTAGGACTAGTTGAGTCTAATTCAATTGTCTTAAGATTTTTTTCTTCCTAGGAGATTCTTCAACTACTTCTAGTAGCCTGTATTTGATTGTCCCAGAAAATTTGGCAGAATAAGATAAACTATTTGGACCTGGGGCTTTATCCTTGTTGGAGGAGAAAACTATTCATTTGAGCTCCCCCTCTATAATAGGTTGGAAAAAAATTGACATTGTTGATGTTCTTCACGAGAGTAGGGATATTTTGAAACAAAAATGCCATACTTTCCAGACTAGAGCTTCAATTACTGAGGATGTCTTTAAAGAAATGTGTTTTGTGATCTAGAATGTCAATAACTAAGGTGATAGGATTACAAACCGGATCTTTGATAGTTGGAAGAGTGTTGATGTGTTGTTTGTTCAAAACTGATTGGTGGAATTAGTTTTGGAAATCCTTGCTTTTATTCATTTGTCTGCGGATTGTTGTCTCTAGAACTTCTCTCTATTGGATGGAGTGGTAAACTTGTAGATCAAATCTTGTCCTTCCCCTGCCATGACAACTATGAATTCCTTGCCCCTCATCTTTTGTTGGAGGGCTGCTAGATTGGATTTGATGTCCCTAGCTTGTTGGAAAATGTTTTTGAATGATAAAGTTTCATTGTTTTCTGGAGAGCTATCGTTTTTCTGTGGAATTTATGTTTGGTAATGTATAGGAGGCCTTCCCACTATTTTCTGACTTTATTCTGAAATTCTGGGTGTGTTAGCCACATACATTCAAGTCTGAATTGAAAGGGTTTCTTTTGGGGAGGAGCAAAGATTTTTAGTGGTTTCTTACATTCAAGCTGTTAGCTTTCTGGCTGGAACCATGTTGTTGCTGGATAGCAAAAATTTATCCCATTTTTGAGATCTTTCTGCATGTTCCTTCCTGTTATTGGTCAAGGAAATATCCATTCTAGAAATTGAAGTCTATTGGGCTTGCACATTGGATCAGAGCTGTCAATTTTTTTGCTATTATTATGGAATGTTTATCTTTGTTGCACAGTAACCATTCTAGGAAATGCTGCTAATAGTCTAGATGGCTATAGCCCAAGGTGGGGATGTAGAAATTCAACAAAATAAAATTTTCATGCCACCGAGAGTGGTAAATATTTGAAGAGTGCTGCAAATTTGAGATGAGTGGTTTGTGAGAACATACCTGGAAGTATCCCATGGGATCAAGGTTTTGGAGCTTGTGTAGAAAGAGGAGATGTTTGCAATGCCATATACCTTTGGTGTGAAAGACCCTCCCATAGTGCAACTTGTATTGCAGTCTCAAGATGCATCCTATGTTAAATTTTTAAATCGGTGTAGGAAACCATACATGATGTGTTTCTTATGACTGTTCATCTACAACCCATAATCAGTACTTGCAAAATATTTGTGCATGTTTACAAGTTATTATGGAGATTCTGATGGAAGGTTGTGTATTTGTTGTACCCAAAACCAAAATTTTTGCTTCATCAAGGCATTTTGCATAAAGAGTCTAAATCTTGCTAAAATGTTGTAAAACACAGTTTTTGGGCAATATCAAGCATGGAGTTTTTGTCAATATTTTGTCAGTCAAAGTCAGTTTTATTGATCAGAACCTTAAGCATAGACTCAGAATGGAGCTTTTCATGATGGAGGAGCATTTCACTACAGCATTTCACGTTGCACTCGGTCATTTCGGTGATCGAGACGGAGTTTTCAAAGGTTAAAATATGAAGATTTCTTAGAGAAAAGTAGAAAAGCGCAACTACAGCCCAGGGGCGCCCAGCTTTTTGAAGGTCAAGATTCTGTGGAAAGTGTTCAAGCATCCAGTCAATCTCTTAAGAATCAGTCTGGCTATCCGACGAGCTATCCAGCGAAGCTTTCCGAGACCCACAACTCCGACAATCAGCGTCAGAAGTTGAAATTCCCAAAGTTCCAGATATGAGAAATTGTCCTTTTTTAGGCAAAAGCGCAACTCTAGCCTGAGGGCGCCCATCTTAAAAAGGGGGTAAATCTTGGTATTTTTGGTGGTTCATACAGTCAATCTGTTCACGACTAGTCTGCTTATCCAACAAGATATCAAACGCAGTCATCCGAGTTTCAGAACTCCGGCAGCAGTCGTCTGAAGATGGGCTTATAATGAACATTTCACACTTCAGAGCTTCTCCGTTGCGTTCCCAGTGCAAGTATAGCTCAGGGGCGCTGGTTTAAATGAGCCTTAAGATGCCAAAATTTGTAGGCAAAGTCTTCCTGACATCAGTACTACTCTAGCCTAGCTCCGCGATGCACCATCCTGCTTGTCAATCCGACATTCCAAGTGATTGTGGCGGAGGTTCTACCAAGCACGTAATTTCACGGGCGGACCAACAGAAGGTTTTTCAGTGTATTTCTACAGTTCAGAGGCGCTTAGCCTTTAGGCCTGTCAGATGAGGTCGTTCGCGTTTGAAGTCTTCACAGCTATTGAGCGTAATCATTTTATCTATCCAACGAGCCTATCTGTCAGCCTTCGGGATTTGGCAAACGCTCGTACGTGCGAGGTCTTTGGCGAGATGCTGAAGAGTGAGGACATTTGGAAAATGGCCAAGTCTGGAGCGGATATTTTAAATAAAATACGCACTGGAGTTTTTGAGGTCTTAGAAGTAGTTTTCTTGCTTCGTCACCTATAAGAGACTTCTCTTGTGGGCTCTTTTGGCTGTCCATTAAAACAGATAGTGCCTGAATCGGGTCATCCCAGCCCCAGATATCAGAGGTGGAAGTAGGGTACTTGGGTGAAAGTTTAGCTTTCGTCAAATTGACCTCAGTGCAACTAAGAGCCAGGGGCGCTTTTACTTTTGAGGCCCTTAACACAACTTTCAGATGTCGTATGTATATCCGTTGGATGCAGAATGTCTCCAGTCATGCAGTGAGCTTCGTTTCCTATCAACAGGGTTCACTGTTCACCGTCAGCAGCCGTTTGAAGTGTCAGATGGCAGTTTAGGAAAATGGTTAAGTCTGGAACTCGTAAATGAATTTAATTAGGGGCGCCTAATTTTTCAGGGGGTTAAATAATGGATTTTGCAGTTGTGTCTCCTAGCAGACATTTCTTCCTTGTTCAGTAGGCTTTCCGATGAATTCTCCAGATCAGTCTTAGCATCTCTCAGTCACCCGGAAATTAGTGTTGAAGTTGGCCAGTCGTGACTTTGCCGTCAGCTACAAAATAGGAAGTTAATAAAAAGTGAAGCATCTTGAGCAAATGGATGCCTATGAGTTCAAGAGATGACTTTTCAGAATCGGTGAAGCTCGACGGTGAATCCTAAAGCTTCATCTGAATTGTCAACTGAAGTTCAATATATTTATATATTTTTTGCAATTTTAGCATTAAAAATGGCGATTTTCTATTATTGGGCGCCTTTGCTAATTGCATGATAATAAATATTTTATTATTTATTTAAATCCAAACTTCCAGTCAGTGGCAGTTCAACTGAAAGGCAACCAATTAGAGATCTATTTTTGTCAAGGTTTTGAATTCTTGCAGTTATCAATTGGTGCGAATTTCTTCTTATTTAAAGTATGGCGCCTTCATTCATTTTTCACAGAGCTTTCAAAAGAAATTCGTATTTCTCAAAGAGAAAAGCCAATCTCAAGAGAAATTCGTATTTTTCAAAGCAAATTCATATCTTCAAAGGAAATCGAATTTTATCAATTTTCAAAGCAAATTTCAAAAGAAGTTCGTATTTCTTCAAGAAGAAAAGGCGCGCATCTTTAAGGGAAATTCATTAGTTTCAAGCAAATTTGCAAGTTCCTCAATAATCAAAGTGAAATTCTCAAAGGCGTATTCATTCAATATAAATTCGCAATCCTTTAGAGATTCAAAGGCGAATTCTCAAATTTCAAGATAAATTCATGTTTTCTCAAGATAATTCTAAAGGGAAATTCGAATTTCTTCAGATCAAAAGGCGCAAATTTCAAGAAAGGAAAATTTGTGGTTTTCAAATAAAGGCGAATTCTTCCAGATCAAAGGCAAAATTTACATCAGTTTCCAGAGGCGATTTTACCTAACATATCTTTTTGCAGGATTAAAGTTCACAATTGTCAGCAATTTGAAGAAATCTAGGGCGATTTTCACAGAAGAAGAACATAAAAAAATGTCTTTTTCATCCTTCAATCTCAGATTTCTCTCAAAATACAATTTGCATGTTCCTGAAATTGGCGAAATTGACAAGTCTCAGTATCTAGATCATTCTCGTATAATTTCCTCGAGTTAAAATCGTGCATTTGATTTTTCAGGAATTTTTAACTTCAGAACATTCGTTCTTGAGTTTCTAATTTTCTCAACTGAAAAGTCTTTTGCATGGTTGAGTAGAAGTTAGATTTTCGCATTTCTAACGTTTTGGGTTGTCTTAGAATCTTTTTTTGGACAAAACTCATATCTCAAATTTTCGCCGAAAATAACCCTTCGATAGGCTATTTTTAGCTTTCCAGAAATCTTGTCAGAACATAGTCAAGTTCACAGTCAACAGGTGAGTTTTTTAGAGTACAGAACACACAGATTGAATTCAAGACCAAATCGGTTTTAATTCATGACTTCATCAAAGAAGCTGAGACCGATTTGTATCAAGCGTATTTGAAGGGTTGACAGGTGTAGTTACTCAAGTTCACATGGTTGCATGCCTCGTATGGCCGATTGTCTTCCAAAGTCGGTTTAGAGGGTTGATACCGTTGGAGTTTTGCATGTGCAGCAAGTTCATTTGCATTTCTCACAACTAGAGTGTGTGCAGTCAAACCTCACAGTTTCGTCATGCCAAAGCGTCAGAAGCATCAAGCTGCAGAAGAGAGTGGCCATCACTTCAGTTACGAAGCCGCCAAAGTTATAAGTCAGTGAAATGCTAGTTTGAGTGTGCAAAGATTGCCAAGATTGCTCAAGTTGCTGACAAGTAGTGAATTGTGACGACCTTCGATGTTGATGCAGTTAACAATCTCGTTGAGGGATTGGTTGTTCAAGATCACGATCAGTAGACTTTAGTTCCTACCTCTCAGAATAGACTTTATACACAGGAGTTAACTTGGCATTACCCTTTCAAGTTAACTCGTTGTTTCATCACATGCATATCTATTCGAGATCAGTTTTGTTTACTTGGAGTTTCATTTAGGGTTTTCGTTAACTGATGATAGTCTTCCAGTTAACTCGCTTTCAATAAGGACGCATGCTTGCAAGTTGTCCTTTTATTTAGATGTTTTCGGTTAATTGATGGTAGTTTTCCAGTTAACTGTATAGTTTGCTTAATTAGGCTTAGCAATAAATCTTGCATGCATTGCAAGACTGTAGTTGACTCAAGGTGATTTTAGGGTTCCCTACACCTTGATGTATATAAATAAGAGCTTTTGCTCATTTGTAAATAACTTTTGCTTGAGAGAGAAATATATGCTGCGCCTACCTTGCCCTCAATATTACTCTTTTGGTATTTGTTCATGTGTCTTTACTATTGCAATTAATTGTTATGCCACATAGGGTTTCAAGCAATTGTGATGGTGAATTCTTTCCATAGTTTAGATAAATCTGTTTTGTGTATCTTTACCATTGTGATCAATTGTTATGCCACATAGGGTTTCAAGAGATTGTGATAATAAATCTGTTTTGTGAATCTTTATCATTATGATCAAGTGTTATGCCACATAGGGTTTCGTGAGGTTGTGATGATAAATCTGTTTTGTGAGTCTTTACTATTATGATCAAGTATTATGCCACATAGGGTTTCATGCGATTGTCATGGTAAATTCTTTCCATAGTTTAGAGAAATCTGTTTTGTGCCTAATAAACTTGTTCAGATTGAGATGATAGTTGCGCCACCTTGCCTTCGAGTAAAGAATCTGCACTTGGTTATCGTGTGTTGTCGTGGACAATAAACTAATTCGGATTGAGATAATAGATGCGCCACCTTGCCTTAAAGTAGAGAATCCGTATCCAGTTTATCGTGTGATATTGTTACCAGTAAACTTGTCTAGATTGAGCTAATAGATGCGCCACCTTGCCTTCAAGTTGAGAATCTATACTCGTTTATCGTCTGATACTCATTCCTTGCTCCATTTCCTCATGCTCTGTTTTCTCGAGGAAACTGGATAGATTTAAAGTAGTTAAGTTTAGTTGTAGTTAGTGAATCTGCGAAACCAGAAAATCCTTAGCTGCAACGTTCTTGGTTTTCTTAACCTTGTGCCTCTTCCAGCTGAGACAAAAAGACAGGAGATAGTTTAGATTACTTTTCCCTTTTCAAGCATTTTTGTTAAGCACAACGAGGGAGCTTCCCCTCCTAATTTGAAGAGCACTCATTACGCAGTGTGCATAGCTGTCCGTACAAACCTGCACTCCAGAGGTGTTAGTTTTTACGCCAACAGTATTAAAGGAAATACTTAATTTGCAAGTTTCATGAAACAATTTTTTTTAAAGCTTTTAACCTCTGCATGTGAGAGACTATAATAATCAAAATTGCAAGTACCTAACTGAAGAGTCTGGTTTGGTATATTAGTAGGAATTTACATGCACAAGTGAAATAGTTTTAATCTTATGATGGCATGTTCTATGCGAAGGAAGCTTAAAATCCTTGCTTGAGGGTGGCTTCAATAAAACAAAATATTGTAAATGCCTGACCAAATTTCCTGGTTTGGTGTTTCTTTGTGGATTTACATTTACAACTAAAGTGATTCACGTTTAAATTCCATGGTGGTGTGGTCTACACAAAGCAAGCTTAACCACTGCAATGAGAATCTACATTAAACCACACATTTGTTAAGTGCCTTCCTTAAGACCCTAATTTGTTCTTATGGTGAGTATTTACATTTGCAAGTGAAATGATTTTAGTTAAAATCATGTGTGCTGTTTTCTATGCAAAGGAAGTTTAAAACTCCAGCTTGGGACAGGCTACAATGTATCAAAAAGTTTAAATGCCTAACCTTGACCCTGGTTTTGTACTTTAGTATGGATTAACAGTTACAAGTAAGGTATGAATTATAAGTTTAAGATATCTGAGTGACCCTTGCTTTTTTTTTATCTATTTACATTTGAATTATCACAACTGCTCACAATTTGATCATTTTGCATTGCCATGGATAAAGATTTGCATTAAGAAAATTTATTTTGGCAGGTTGACAACCTTACCCGCCGTTGCCAACTTCAAGAGGTTGAACTGGAACGCACTCGGAAACAATTGAAAGAGGCTATTGCAATAGCAGGAGAAGAAACTGACAAATGCAAAGCTGCAAAAGAGGTTATTAAGTCTCTTACCGCACAGGTAGGATTTGCTAGTGTTGATACTAGACATATTTTCTGTATTGAAGATACATTTGTCCTATATACTGTATTTGTTTAATTTTTTTTATTTGGTTTGTTCTTTCTTTAATAATTTAATTAATTCCTTAGGCCTGTTTACATCATGGGAAGGAAAATTGACTCGCTATCCTTGTTTTGTTCTTAAAATGCTCGCTTTAAATAAATCAAGTGTTTTTTTGTTTATGGGAATGCCATGATCTTATTTAAGAACAAACTCCGTTTTTCTCTATAACATCAAGTTCTGACATACCTGTTGCATTAAATATACATCATAACAAAATATGATAGGAAATTATAAGTTACAAGGACTATGAAATAATTGACTAAAAATTTTCACTAGATTGAAGCATGTTTTGGTATGCTTACAAAAAGTTGTGTTGCTGTATCCAAAATCTCAAACTTCTTTCTACTTCAGAATCGGAATAATCTGGAAGACCAGTTTACCTTTTCAAGAGTCCTTATCTGTCAAAAAAATATATGGACTCCCCATGTTTGAGTTTGCTCGATAAGCCTTTTTTACATTTCAGGTTTTTTCCTTATATTGATTGGCACAAGATTCCTATAAATCTTTGTTTATTTCTTCATTTCTCTAAAATATACATAGAATCCTGACTCTATTTTCCCACTATGCTTTAAATTTTCTTTATGGTCCTAATTTATTTTGGTGATTCTCTTGTTTAGTATTCCAGATTTGACATTTTTGGCATTTTTTCCATTTTAAATTTTTAAATCTTTGTGAAAGTATTCAACTTCTGCTGATTGTAGTTTGTCTAAAGTTTCTGAAGTCTAAAATTTCTTAGAAATGATCTGAAGATGCTAAATGTCCACGCTTTCTGTAGATTCTGTGTTGAAAAGAAATGGATTCATAATCCAGCTTCAAAAAAAACTTAATCTGTAAATTCTATGAGGATATCCTTTGGAATGCCTTTTTAATTTTTTCGGATCAACATCAACCCATAGCTGAGCAGGAGTAGCAGAAAGTCTTATCTTTAGTTTTTGCTCCAACTGAAAGGAACTTCACAATCCAGAATTTCTTCTGTCTAAAGGACAAAGCTTAAAAGTAAAACTGGAAAGTTTAAACCATAGAGGAACTGATGATGGTAAATGCAAGGAATCTGGTTCAAATTGTAGAAGCTGAGGTATCATTTACAGTCGTGGACTTTCCCAAAAGCTAGGGACCCCTTATGAGAACTTAATTTTTTATATCCTTGTTCAAAGAATTTAGTGGCAAAGAAACCTCTTGAACAGGTTGACAGCTTATTCCCATATATAGGCAGCTTAATGAGTACTTAGTTGTACTCGGTATATAGTTGAGCACTGAGAATACCAGGCTTCGTTAAGTTGCTAATTTCAATTTAGTTAATATATTGAAAAGTTATCATTAAGGGTTGCAAACTTTGATGATAACCTTATATATAGGTGGACTTACTGCAAGTTGGGAAATCATCAAGCTATATTATGCTATTGCAAGTTATAGCTGTTATTTTCATACATAACTAGTTGTGCAATGCTGTTATATTCTGTTATCTGTTTCTGTTTTAGTTGTTATACTGCATGCATGTTATTACTGATGAATCTGATACAGCGACATGAGGAAAGTTTTATGTCACTGTTTGTAAATAATAGTTATGAACTTACGAGTGTCAAAGAAGCAAAATCACACCCAGGAATAACCAAACAACCAAGCAGAAAGTAAGGGGCATTGGGAGGTTAGTAAGATTGTGGAAAAGTAAGCATTCAATTTACGTTGACAGCAGTAAGATTTCTGCCAGAAATAAAAATAGACTCATTGCCAACACAGTTTGGGCAGTTAGAACTTAGAAGTATCATAAGTTGACTCAGAGGTAGGGGAGAATCAACATCAGTTGCCAGGAAGGATTCAAACCTGATTGTCTAGATCAGCTGAAATAAGAAACCAGCCACTTCCATTAGTGAACTATCCACAGAAGCAGAAAATCATAAATATTAGTGAAACACTGTCGAAAAGGAAGATAATGAAGTGAAAACACTCTGGAGAATGAAGTCAAATGTAATGTCCCCTTCTAAATTTTTCTTGTTTTCTTTAAGAATAATAAACCCTAACTCATAATAATAGTTGCATGATTAATTAAAAGTATAAATTTAACCTAGAATCTGTAGTTTTAGCAATTATTATATAATTCAATTTAAAGCTTATAAATTTATAATGTATCTTGGTAAATATAGAACTAATCCTTTTATGTCTGCTGTAGTTCTCCTATCTGCAATGATCTCTCTCTTTTAAATGCCTTTGATATATTTCTAAAGTTTGCCTAAGTTAGGGGTTTTCCAACACTAACTCAGGTATAGAAATTAAGGGGTTTTCATCCTTTCATTTCAGGCCTGGAGGGGTTCTGTCCTCAGGTTGGTTGAACCGTTGAACCTTGGTTCATATTCCACAAGGGAAATAATAAAATAATATGTCCTCCCAAATTGCTTCCTCTTCTCCTTACTCGGACTCCCTGAAATAGATTATTTATGCAAGAGTCACCACTCTTTGAATGTCTCTTGATTAAACTTAATTTCATTTGGTTATATTATTCAATCCAATTGGCTGCCTTTCAGCTTTTGTCTTGTAGTGCTAAAGGGCTGTGATTACTTTTTTTGTTTTTTGTCTTATTCTAACCATCTTAACCATATTTTTTATCTCCTTTGTCCTGTAGTGACTACACAGCTGTGTCCCCTTTTACTGCCTTAATAAATTAACAATTCTGAATGTCTTAATCTAAGTTTAATTTCTGAAATGGTTTCATTACATCAAAATTCTCCTTGATTTCTAAACCGATCTAGATTAATGGTGAACCTAATCAAGATCCAATGGCTGGTGCTTAGGCCATATCTGAAAAAGCATGTTATTCAAAGGAAAACTGCCCACTCTGAATTTTGCTCTATCCCATTCTTTGTAACCAATTCCATCCCACCCTCACCTTTCCCTCCCAAACCGAAACTCCAATCTCTCTTACTAGTAACAAGAATCTTTGGGAACAAACCCTATACCTTTCAGGAGGACGTCCTCAGAACCCAAATCTCCTCCAAACTTCATGTGGGTTGTTTCATGGGGACAGTTCAGCTATGTTACTAAGTTGGTTATATGCCCATTTGTATTTAGTGGGTTTAATGCGGGGCCTAATATGGGGCCGAGATGCTCTTGGGTTCACCTAGGGACCAACTTGGGTACCTCAGGTCCCTTGTGGGTCTGTGTAGATGGAAAAAAAATTAAACTTGAAAACCAGGCACTGTAAATCTTTGTCGCACACTTCCAGCTATTAATTCATATGATTTATATGGCTATGGTTTTCTACAAGAAAACAAGTAGTTTCTGTCAAGATGGTGAAATTTGCTATTGTTGTTCTCTAGGAGAAGTAATTTGATGTTTGTTATGCCATTGAAAGTAATGACTTTAGCAGCCAACAACAATATGGATAGTTCCAACAATAGCTCTTGTGATTGCAAGGGACCGTTAAGTCCCTCCCTACCAGTGATCCTTGTCATGTTGTTCGGTTTCTTTTTATTCATGTGCTTCTTTTCCATCTACACCCAGCACCAAAGCATGGTTAGCTTTCTTTTTTCATTCTATTAGGGTTTGAAATATAGCTTTCTTATTATTGCTAAATTATATCATTGCTTTTTACTTTAATTATAGTTATATTTATATTATATATTTTTAGATTATTTAGTTAGGGTTCTATTGGGGGGCCCCAACCTTAAACATCAAATTATCAATATATAATAGTATAGTCAACATCTTACAATATCAGCTTGTAAAGACAAGCAAAATTGCAACCCTATACATTGCCAGCAAGAAAATAAGAAATATACAGTTTGAGATGAACATAGCCATGCTGCTGGTACTAGAGCTGCAAAACATAGACAAAACTTGCAAACTGTCTTGAACCAGAGTATACAAAGTACCTATGATCTGCACCATCCTTACGCTAGATCCTAGCTTTCTCTCCCTATTGCAGCATCATCTCTTTCCTTGACAACCTTCTCCACCCAGCCTGTAGCTCCAGAAGCATCCTCTAAAACTTCCTTTCTTGGTTGGTTACCACTAGAGAGGGAACCAGATGCTAAAACACAGCTTCTTTTGGTGGCGAGTCCTATGAATTGAACCACCATAAAATACTGGAATTCTGTAGTTATTGCCTATCTCCACTTGATCATGTCTGTGCGATATGCACAGAAAAATGCAGGCAAAATACCCCAATCCATTTGCAAACACCTTCCTTTGTAACCCAAACCCATCTTCATTCTTTGCCACATATGCATCCCCAAATTGTTCATGCAGAAAATGCTTCAACATGAATAATCTAAGACTAGCACCAGGAATAGACGTTGCTAGATTGGAGACAATTTCCTCTAATGGCCATCTTTGGCCTATTACTAGCATCTAGACCCATATCTCCCGACACTCCTTTTACAAACCGTAAAGCTACATTCGAATCACAAGAGAAAATGTGCTTTAATCTTTTATTTGAAATAGAGGGTCGAAGTTTTGGTTTCTTACCATTGCTAGTACTCTACTTGGTTGCCATGCCAACTTGCACAAACCAAATGATGACACCAACAAGAGAACACACTAAGTGTGCAAACGATAGATACCACTAAAAACCTTGCACACATTCTATAAGGCCAATACTCCAAATCATAACCATGGTGCCATGCATGAGTATTTAATAACAGTACATTCCATGAGAAGCCATAGACCTTCTTGATTTGGAAGGAGCCGAGATAACTACCAATCCACTATGGTCACAATGAAAGACATGGTTATACCCAATCTTTCACATTACGTAAAATCACAAAAAATCCTCATGTTAAATAACACATAAAAGCCACTGCTAGTAGATGAAACTACTAACCATGTCCATACAAAAACATATCCTAGTTAGAAAAAACACCATCTCCATTAGAACTCATAAGGGCTAATAATCAATGTGTTGATCTAAGTCTCCAAGAACTAGATTGGTGACTCTAAACAACAATTATGGGCTCTTGCTCTATACCCGTTTTTGCCAAGTAATCAACAATAGTATTCAAATGACACTTCCAATGATGAAAACTGATTTTTGCAAATTTTTCTGTTAACATTGACACTTCTACAAATTCATTGAGTCTACAATTACAAGACACCCCTTTTTGAAGGGCTTTGATTACTACCATATAATTAGCTTCTACTAATATATTTATTTAATTGTGAGAGATTAATGCTCCCAATCCTACTAGTTGTGCTTCTCCTTTCACTTCATTATTAGTTTGTAGCCATACAAGATAAATCCTCCATAGATTAAAGTCTCTTAGAACAAATCCTCTTGTCATAACTGGATTACCTTTGGATGTGCCATCAAAATTAAGTTTAAGAAAGCCATTTGGAGGATTCCACTTCTAGTTTCTACTTCATGTACTATCCTTACTATTCAATCCTTGTGCTCTGCTAAAAATTTTCCCTCTTAACCCTTGAATGAGGATTTATATTATATTATATTAATTGTATTTTTATATATTATTAATTTACAAATTTATTAATAATAAATATATAATTATGATATTATAAAATTATATAATATATAAAAAATACCTTATAAGAGTGCTTCCATTTTCACTTAATTAGAGATTGTTACTCCCAAACCTACTAGCTGTGCTTTTGATTTTGTGTAATGTCCCCAATTTCCGTCTAGACAATATCTAATTAATTTAATTAATTAAATGTTATTTTTTTCCTGAATTAATAATTGGGGCATTAATATTTAATTAATTATTTATTTATTAAAGTGACTCAATTGAAAATAATAAATATTATAATGTCACTTTATTAAATAAAAAAGAATCTTCTACAAGTTTGAGGCGAAGCCTTTAAAAGGGATGAAGGCAAATCATTTGGATCTTGTGGAATTATTATCTTTTGGAGATTGTTCGAAATTTGGAGTGCTTAGCTTATAGGAGGCGTGAGGACTGAAACCCTCGAGTTCCAGGACTAGAGGTTTGGATAAAACTCCAAATCCTCTTTCAAGTGGATCCATCTAGGATTCGCATTTGTGCTTCACTGTTTGGTTTCAAAATTTGTGAAGTTTCCAGAAGCATCCTTTAAAACTTCCTTTCTATGTAGTTCAAGATCTTTTGGCTAATTCCAAATCTTCTAATCTTCAATATAATAGAATTGATACAAACATCTTTAAGACCTCAACACAAGAAGGTAAGATTTTGGACCATTCTTATGACAGCTTTGAATATGAAAAGAATGTTTCAAATCAAGAGGATTGTGTGGTGGATTTCTGGAATGATTGTGTTGAGAAGTATGTTTTTTGAGAAGAGTGCCTCTGAAGATACTAATATTGATTGTCAGCTGATTGGAAATTGTAGACCAACAACTTAATGATAAATAGTTTGGCAATATTTTTGGTAACTATTTATGGAATGGCAATTATGGTATAGGTAGAGAATTGATATTCTTTCAAAGAACATTGTGGTCATAAGAGGTATGGTATGATTAAAGCAATCTCACACCTCATTCATCGGGATTATGAAGCTATTGTTAAGGACTTTGTCAAGTTGGCAGTATATTTGGCAAGGTTGTTGTCAGGGGCACAAACTCAAGTGATGCATGCTCATGATGAGTTATCCTTGCATAATTCACCTTTTGTGTTGAAGATTGATACACTTCTTGATCCAAGAAACGTGGATGGTGACAATCATAGGATATGGGATCCAAGTGAAGTTCACCCATGGGAGTTTGTAATGAATTGCTTTGAGTATCATGCTTATATGTTAATCTCTTTGATGCCCACGATCATATTTGATAGTGGGGTTGCAAGTAAGTTTGCATTGAGACACTCTGGTATGAGATATTCTATTTTATAGAGGAGGAATTCAGCTTTTGCAAGTATTGCAATGTGGTTCATTAGGATGGTGATAAAGATAGACTATAGGAAGAAAGAATTGCAGATTTTGGTTGTATCAAAGTAGTGTAGTGGAAGCATGGCGAAGGATTTTGCAAGCTCATTTAGGATCCGGGTATTTGGCCATGGCACTCAAGTAAAGATTTCTTGTGGACAAGCAATCTTTGAGAAGGAAGGACTATAATGTCCCCAATTTCCGCCCAAACAACATCTAATTAATTAAATGTTATTTTGTCCTGAATTAATAATCGGGGCATCAATATTTAATTAATTATTTATTTATTAAAGTGACTCAATTGAGAATAATAAATTTTATGTCACTTTATTAAATAAAAAGGAATTTAACAGAAGTTTGAAGCTAAGCTTTTAAGAAGGGATGAAGGTAAATCATTTGGCATCATGTGAAATTATTATCTTTTGGAGATTGTCTGAAATTTGGAGTGCTTAGCTTATAGGAGTCTTGAGGACGAAAACCCTTGAGTTCTAGGATCAGAGGTTTGGATGAAAACTCAAATTCTCCTATAGGCGGATTCAAACAGGATTCACATTTGGGCTTCAAGGATTGATTTGTGGGAATTTTGTGGTGTCTTCTTTGAAGACAAAATTCCAATGGATGGTTTGAGAATTTAGCTAGTAGGGCTTCAAGTGAAATTTCAGAGACTCTTTATAGGAGATGAATTTTCAGGGAAGAGTTTGGGGTTATCAGGTTATGATATTTCAGCATTCATATCTTCAGGTTTATGTGGTGTTTTTACCAGTGGTTGCATCGATTACCAGAGGTGATTGTAACATTTTGGGTGGCGTGTAAACTGGGCGAAATTCCTATTGGGTCTAGCCATATATTTCCTGCAATATTATTGTTTGGGAGGTCAGCGTATGAGCAGCAGCATTCATTATGATACTCTCTCAGCATGACTCTCTTTTTCTATTGGTTATGACCTTTGTGATAGTGCCACCAAACTTTCCATGGGCGTGGCTGCTGGGTAATGCCTATCGCAGCAATGTGAAGGAAGGGAAATGGTTATGAAGGAGGCGTTGGAGAATAAGCAGAACTAAGGTGGCGCCAGTTTGGTGAAGTTTATGCAGGGAACCAACATTATCGTGGTTATTTCAGTTGAGCTGCAGACTTATATACATTCCAGTTTTGATCAACTTGGGGACATGAGGTAGCTGAAACCTTATTGGAAGAACCATGGCTTTATCCGAGGAGAAGATTTGATTGTATGTGACCTGTGTTAGGCGATTTCCAGGTCTGGAGCTGTTCTGTATACTAAGGCTTTTTCATTATAACAGTTTAATGTAATTTGCTGCTTCAGTATTGCATTATAGAGATGTCCTTATTATTATTCATCCAATGTCTATTCTGTAATGAATGAGTTGAACTTGCATGTGAATCTTAATTCCCTTATTGTATAATCTGCTCTATGTTCAATAACTTGGTGAGGAAACCTTTGAAGCAAACTGAAATCAGAACCATGACAACTGTTTGACAAAATGCTGGCATTGTCAAACTGAAATAATCACAAAAATTTGCAAAATTCCTATTGGGGATTTTACATTTTGCTTCATTATTAGTTTTATAGTCAAAGCAGACAAATCCTCCATAGGTTTATAGAGTCTCTTGGAACAAATCCTCCTTTTCCAATAACTGGATTATCTTTTGTTGAACCGATCTCCACACAAATGGGTACGAGGTTCTTCCTCTTCTGGTTCACTTTCTTCAGCTAATTCATATTTAGATATAGATTTTCTATCTTTTAATTCAAATTAACACCATTTCTAGTTCTTCCTTTCTTGGTTGTTCTTCATGCTTTAGAGGCTTTTTAATCTCTAAATGTTACATTATGACCATAAACAACCTTCTTTGTATCTAAATTCCAAAGCTTGTATACTTTTATACCATTGCTATACCCAACTAGCTTATCTATCTTATTACATAATCTATATAAGAAACACTAAGATATATCAACTTGTTTGAATCCATTTTAGAAATTTAATTGTTGTGTGTTTATCGTAATGGATTCTTTAGTTGCACAATAATATAATATCATTGGCTTATCTTCTAGGAATGTACAACATCACGACATGTGTATGATATTGAATATAACTAAGGAGAATGAATATTGTCTAAACATGAGGACATTATATTGAGTGGA
Organism: Sequoia sempervirens; assembly: GCA_007258455.2. Classification (NCBI taxonomy): domain Eukaryota; kingdom Viridiplantae; phylum Streptophyta; class Pinopsida; order Cupressales; family Cupressaceae; genus Sequoia; species Sequoia sempervirens. Next base: position 960,740,997 of record VDFB02281492.1, on the reverse strand, counting down.
TAAGTATATAATTTACATTAGTTGTATTATAAAGCTCAAGTAGCCTATGATTTATCTTAGAACCTTAACCCTAACCCTACCCCTATTGAAATTCAATCCTAATTGAACTATATCCCTAATGGTAACCCTAGCCTATTGAAGTTCAACCCTAATTGAACCTAAACACTAACCCTAACATTAATTCTAACGATAACCCTAATTAAACCCTAACCATAACTCTAATTGAACCCTAACCCTAAACTATCTTTAACCCTTACTATAGTTGAATACCAATCCTAACCTTAGTTGAACCTTGACCCTAATTGAATATGAACCCTAACCATAACTCTAATTGTAAATCTTAACCCTAATTGAATATGAATTCAATTCATAACCCTAATTAAGTCCTAATTGAATCTTAACTCTTATAGTAATTGTAAGCCTAACCATAATCCTATTTGAATTCTAACCCCAACCCTAACCCTAACTCCAAACTTTATCCTAGAACCCTTACCCTAATTGAACTTCAATTGAACCCTAACTCTAACTCTAATTGAATCTTAACCCAAATTAGACCCTAGCCCTAACACTAATATCCCCAACCCTAACCTTGACCCTTACTCTAGCCTTAACCCTAATCTTATCTTAGGAATCCTAACCCTAACCCTAATAGATACATAAACTTAATTGAATGCAAACCCTAACCTTAGGATCTATTGTAGAATCCTAACCCTAACCATAACCCTAATCTTGTTGAAATTAAACCTTAATTGAACTAGATCCCTAATCCTAACCCATTGAAGTTCAATCCTAATGGAACCTAAACACTAACTCTAACCTTAATCCTAACTGTAACCCTAATTAAACCCTAAACGTAATCCTAAATGAACCCTAAACCTAACATTACTTTAACCCTAACTATAATTGAATATAATCCTAACCTTAGTTGAAGCCTAAACCTAATTGAATATAAAGCATAACCATAACCCTGATTAATTCCTAATTGAATCTTAACCATTACCTATGTAATTGTAACCCTAACTCTAATCCTAATTGAATTCTAACCCCAACCCTAAGCCTAACCCCAAACTTTATCTTAGAACCCTTAACACTAATTGAACATCAATTGAACCCTAACCCACCCTAATTGAATCTTAGGCCTAATTAAATCTTAATCCTAACACCAATTAATCATCTTAATTATAATTGAATCCTAATACTAACCCTAGTTAAACCCTAATCCTAATTGAATCCTAACCCAATTGAATTCTAATACTAACTTAAACCTAACCCTAACTATAATTGAATTCTAACTTTAATTCTAACTCTAATGCTAACCTTGATTCTAATATCAAGATTAATTATAATTATATTACTAATTGAAACCTAACCCTAACCATAATTAAAACCTAACCCTAGGTGAACTCTTACCCTAACCTCACATTAACCCTAACCCAAACCCTAATTGTGCCCAACTCTAACTCTAGTTGGGTCATAACCCTAAATCCAACCCTAATCCTAACTCTAATGTTTACCACAAGCTTTATCCTATAACCCTAACCATAATTGAACCCTACAGTAACCCTAACCCTAATTCAACACTACCCTAATGCTAACCCTAACCCTATCCCAACCTCAACCCTAATTGAACGCTAATTGAATCCTAATTGAAGCTTAATCCTAATTGATCCCTAACCCTAACCCTAACCCTATCCCTAATTCAATCTTAATCCTAATTAATCATTAATCCTAACCCTAGCTGTCACCCTAATCTAGCCTCAATCACCCAAACCCTAACTTCAAGCTTTATCTTAGAATTCTTATTGAATCCTAACCCTAATTTGATCCTAATCATAATCATAACCAAATTTTAAATAATAAAAAATAAATAATAATGTTATATGAATTATTTTTAAATTATATGATAAAGTTAAGTGAAAATGTAATTTTTAATTACTTTAATTTTTTAGAGATAGATAAGCTAGTTTTATATATATTATTTTAAAAACTTATTTTTATATGTAATAATAAATTTATTATATTTTCTTTGTATTTAATTTTGTAATTTTAAATTGATTTTAGATGTGCACTTTTTATGAAAGACTTTTATATTAGATGTATATTTAAGTTATATTTTTATGCTATTAAATATTTAGTAAAACCTTAAGTTTATAATATTTGTATATTATATATATTAATTTTGAATAAAATAGAATATTAATGATTTTTCCTTTGAAACATTTTCAATTTTTAAAAAAATATTGCTTTTTTTTAATGTTTTAAATATATTAATTTAGAAACATATTTTTATTTGTAATAATAAATTTATAATATTTCCTTTTTATTTAAATTTTTTTTGATCGGTAAATTGCTATTACCATCGCTTTTGACTGGAGCTATGAACTAGTGATCCCCGAATTCTCCACACCCACCATTGCTACCCACCACTGCTCAAGTGATCCCTATGGTGTCGTAACTGCTGACTTTAAGCTTTCGCTCCACCGGTGCAAGCTGAGGCGAGAACCACTATTGTTGTTGCCATTGTTGACCTCTATCGCTCCATTGGTGCGAGCTGAGGCGAGAACCATTGTTGCTGTTGCCATTGTTGACCTCTCGCGACTGCTTTTCTCCTTGCAGCAATCCCACAATCTGTGATGTCCCCTCTCTAGGCAGTTCTCAGGAACAGTGTGTTAGCCCTTTATTGGACCCTTGTGGGCTAGCTGGATTGGTTAGAGGGTCAGTGGTACTTTTTGGAGAGTTTGATCGTTTTGGTTTTTAGAGCCCAGTGATTGGTTCACAGCAGGCGTTGGCAGTGCAGGAGTCGACAGCTTTTGACGGCACAGGATTATATGGAGTTTTGAGCGAGTTATGAATTTTTAAGTGATTTGAGTTAATTATTTAACTTAATGCCTTTTATTAAAGTCAAATCGACTTTATACATTTTTATATCACTTAAAATATTCTTAAAAGGTGATTTAATATTTTAATCACTTAAAATATTAAAGTGCGCTCAATTATTAAGTCATGACTATTGAAAAGGACTTAATAATATATTAAAAGATTTAAATGATTGCAAAAGGGCGTATCTTTTTGGAAATGCGTGCCATTTTGGATATAAAGCAATTTTTGGCAATGAGAAACTCACCTTTTGATAATTTCGACTTTGCCTTGTGCTATTTCCTGTGCATTCTCCTGTGATCAGGGTTTGAACAATTTTTCCATTGAAGATTGATAACTCTTCAGTGTTGAGCACTTTTGAGGCTGTGAGAGATCAGCTAAATTTGTGCAGTTTGTGAGAGCTTCATATAGAGGTTCTACTGGGCTTGAGCTGTGTTTCCTATTGGATTTCTTTATCAGTTTCAGAGGGTTTTGGGAGATGGCGCCTTCATTTCATTTGGCAGACATCATACTTCTTGGCTGTACCTTCTAAGTGAGAATTTAGGTTGTTTACAGTGACGTGTGTGGCTCTTGTGCAAGGGCATTTGGGCATTTCTTGGAGAAACGCCTTCTTTTTTGAGGGTTTCTCTTCGTCATTTTAGGCGTTTGGCTTGTACTCTTCATCTGCCACCGTTTTTAGGCTGGATTTCGCATTTTGTAGCTTTCTACACCAGATTTGGTCAGTTTTTCACCATCTTGGCTGGCAAACTGGACTACTTTCTTAAATAAACAATCTGGACACTTTCGGGTATGTTTATGAGTTCTAAATCCATTGTTGAGCATATTTATTATCTTCTGTATTGTCAATTCGCCTGAAATAACTCAGATTTACATTTTATATGCATTTATGCTGTGCGCCCCTTCTCTTCTGTCTATCAAACTTTCTCTAAAAAAACTAAATAACACTAAAAAGACAAGAAATATTGGGGTTTGAGTTGAGAGCCAGCAGGGTTCATCACAGTGGTATCAGAGCTCTGATCCTGCCAGCTTGTGGGGTTAGAAAAATTTATGAAGTCACACCAGGAGGGTTTTGGCAAGTTCTACACTAGAGGGGGCCCTAGAAATCAAAGAGGTGATCATAATCCTTTCCCACCATTTCCGTTTGAAGCACAGGAGGAGGAAATAGACTTGGATAATATGGCTAACAGGGAAGGTGGAAGTTCTTACAAGAATCCTTGGGATGATGAGGACAGAGAAGCTAAAGATGTGCTCAGAGGCATGGTTGCAGGCCAAGAACAGGTGGCGACTATTCTTCAACAACTCAGCACAAATGTCCAAAATTTGACAATTAATAGAGCTCATAATCTGGATCAAGATCGTGAAGGCAGTATTCACAGAGAGCCTCAGAGAGTCATAGCTCCAGCACGCACCTTTGAGAGAGCTACATGTCCTACTTTTACCAGAGATGATGCTGAGGAAGTGGACGAAGTTGAACAGGGTGGTGAGATAAATTTTGCAGATAACATTATGGTTATGCATGATGAGTGGGATGCATTGCCACCGAGAGTTAAGGAGCACCTTAACTTCGACAAATTCATGAGCCAGAAGAGAACACACCAGAAGCAGGAATGACAGGCGGCCTAGACACAAGCAAAATGATCTTAGACAGGCTACCAATAAGCTTACTTTGGTGAACTTTGATGGCAGTGGTAAGAGTTACAGCACGTGCCTAGGTTAGTAAGCTTGACACATTCTTGACACTACGCCCCATGCCTGAGGAGGATGCCATTCGATTTGCAGCACTTCACCTTGATGGCGTGGCACATGACTGTTGGATTCATGGTATGGCTACTCTTCACCATGACAGGATTACCTCGTACTAGGAGTTTACTGATAAATTGGTAGAGAGATTTGATAGACGTGATCTTGAGCTATTCTTCAGAGATTTGGCACAACTGAAACAGTTAGGTAGCTTGGAATCGTACATTGGAGAGTTCCAAAGACTATCTGTGATGGTGACAGGAATCTCAGAGAGAAGGCTGATCATATTGTTCATTGAGGGTCTTTTCGAGCCCATGAAAGGTTGGATAAAAGCATTTGATCCACCTACTTTATAGGAGGCCATGAGGAAAGCTCGCAGCATGGAGCTATCTACACCTTGTAAGCCATTTGGCTCGAAACCTACTACCTCCTACACAGAGAATAAATCAGATCTGAAGAAGGCTGATAATGCAAATCAAAAGAAGATTGATTTCAGAATAGGTTATCATCAGATCAGAGTCCGAGAGGACATAGAGAAAACTGCATTCAGATGTCACTGTGGACACTATGATTTCTTGGTTATGCCATTCGGTTTAACCAATGCTCCAGCCACATTTCAGTCTACTATGAACAGGGTTTTCCATCCTCACTTGAGGAAATTTGTATTGGTGTTCTTCGACGACATCCTGGTTTATAGCAAATCATGGGAGGAACACATGGTTCACTTGGATGAGGTACTGAGTATACTTGACAGGGAGTCCTTTTACGCAAAGGAGTCTAAGTGTGCTTTGGGCATGGCAGAGCTTTTATATTTGGGACACATCATCAGTGGTGTAGGAGTCGGCATGGATCCAGAGAAAGTTCGAGCCATCATCGATTGGCCTACACCTAAGACTTTGACACAGCTAAAGGGTTTTGTAGGATTGTATGCCTTCTATCGTCGGTTCGTTAGTGGATTCTTGCAGCATGCTGCGCCACTAATTGATTTGACTAAGAAAGGTGCTTTTGTGTGGACACCACTAGCACAAGCGTGCTTTGAGAAGTTCAAACTTCTCATGACTACGTGTCCAGTTTTGGCTCTACCGGACTTCACCAAACCTTTCGAGTTACATTGCGATGCTAGTGGTGAGGGTATTGGTGCAGTTATCATGCAGGATCGACGCCCTATTGCTTTCGAGAGTCGGAAGCTAAGAGGTCCTGAGCAGAGCTACAGTATCTATGATAAGGAAATGTTGGCCATCATGCATGCCATGGCCAAATTCAGGCAGTACTTGATTGGTAGCAAATTCACTGTTAAAACCGATCATAATAGTCTGAAACATTTTCTTGGGCAGCGAGATCTAAACGAAAGGCAACAGAAATGGGTCAACAAGCTTCAGTCTTACGATTTTGACATCTCCTATGTCAAGGGCACTCAGAATGTGGTTGCTGATGCTTTATCTCGCCGTCCTCACTTGAGATCTATTACACTGGTTTCAGAGGACTGGAGACATCTAATAGTAGCAGAGTATGCTAAGGACCCATGGGCTTCTAGCATAGTAGATGGAACAGTACAGGATGATAGGTATTCACTTGTAGATGATCTTATCATTTACAAAGGGAAGATTTTACTAGTCCCAGGTTCTGAGATGAGGGACAGAGTATTGAGGTCATTCCATGATTCACCCATGGTAGGACATTCCAGTTACTTTAAGACCTACAGGCAGGTACGGGAGAGATTCTCTTGGAAGGGTCTCAAGTCTTATGTTCTCCAGTATGTCAGGGAATGTCTTGTTTGTCAGCAAAACAAGCAAGAGCATACATACCCTGCAGGTTTACTCCAGCCGCTTCCTATTCCTGAGAGGAAGTGGGATTGTTTGTCCATGGACTTCATCACGGGCTTGCCAAAAGCTCAAGGGAAGGACAGCATTTTCGTGGTGGTAGATCGATTGACGAAATATGCACACTTCTTCGCAATCACTACTACACACATGGCTACCCAGGTGGCAGATTTGTTCTTCCGAGAGGTATTCAGGCTGCACGGTTTGCCTCAGAGTATAGTCAGTGACAGGGACAGCAGGTTTATGAGTAACTTCTGGTAGGAGTTATTCAAACTTTGCGGGACAGAGCTCACTCCGAGTACCAGCTACCACCCCCAGACAGATGGGCAGACTGAGATAGTCAACAAATGGGTGGAAGGGTACTTGCGAAATTACAGTTCAAGGCAGTAGAAGGCATGGGTTAGGTGGTTATACCTTTGTGAGTATTGCTACAATACCACCCATCACATGAGCATCCAGATGACACCTTACCGAGCATTATATGGATATGATGCTCCGAGCTTTCTAGACTTATTGCTGAGTGACAGTAGAGTTTCCAGTGCTGGTGATTTATTACAGGAGAACCAGGATATTATGAGATCACTCAGAGAGAATATACAGAAAGCCCAAAATCAGCAGAAGCAATATGCTGATCAGAAACGAGTAGAGCAGTCTTTCGAGATCGATGATTTGGTGTACTTGATGCTTCAGCCTTATAGGCAGTCCACCCTTCGTAAGAAGGGCGCAGAGAAACTTAAGCTGCGATACTATGGACCTTTCAGAGTTGTCAGATGTGTTGGTGAAGTCACCTATGAGTTAGATCTTCCGGTGGACAGTAAGGTTCACAACGTGTTCCATGTGTCGCGCGTCAAAAAGGCGTTGGGACAACATGTGATTCCTTCTATTGATTTTCCACCCCTGGATGATGAGGGGAAATTGATTTTGATACTTGAGGCCATTCTGGATTCCCGAGAGCGTCATCTTCGAAGGCGGGTTATCAGGGAATACTTGGTAAAGTGGAGGGATCTACCGGCAGAGGATGCTACTTGGGAGAGTGACAATATTCTTCAGCATCCGGCTTTGAGTTTGCTTGTGGACAAGCAAATTCGGGGAGGGCGGACTGTGATGTCCCCTCTCTAGGCAGTTCTCGGGACAGTGTGTTAGCCCTTTATTGGACCCTTGTGGGCTAGCTGGATTGGTTAGAGGGTCAGTGGTACTTTCTGGAGAGTTTGATCGTTCTGGTTTTTAGAGCCCAGTGACTGGTTCATAGTAGGCGTTGGCAGTGCAGGAGTCGACAGCTTCTGACGGCACAGGATTATATGGAGTTTTGAGCGAGTTATGAATTTTTAAGTGATTTGAGTTAATTATTTAACTTAATGCCTTTTATTAAAGTCAAATCGACTTTATACATTTTTATATCACTTAAAATATTCTTAAAAGGTGATTTAATATTTTAATCACTTAAAATATTAAAGTGCGCTCAATTATTAAGTCATGACTATTGAAAAGGACTTAATAATATATTAAAAGATTTAAATGATTGCAAAAGGGCGTATCTTCTTGGAAATGTGTGCCATTTTGGATATAAAGCAATTTTTGGCAATGAGAAACTCACCTTTTGATAATTTCGACTTTGCCTTGTGCTATTTCCTGTGCATTCTCCTGTGATCAGGGTTTGAACAATTTTTCCATTGAAGAACGATAACTCTTCAGTGTTGAGCACTTTTGAGGCTGTGAGAGATCAGCTAAATTTGTGCAGTTTGTGAGAGCTTCATACAGAGGTTCTACTGGGCTTGAGCTGTGTTTCCTATTGGATTTCTTTATCAGTTTCAGAGGGTTTTGGGAGATGGTGCCTTCATTTCATCTGGCAGACATCATACTTCTTGGCTGTACCTTCTAAGTGAGAATTCAGGTTGTTTACAGTGAAGTGCGTGGCTCTTGTGCAAGGGTGTTTGGGCATTTCTTGGAGAAACGCCTTCTTTTCTGAGGGTTTCTCTTCATCATTTTAGGCATTTGGCTTGTACTCTTCATCTGCCACCGTTTTCAGGCTGGATTTCGCATTTTGTAGCTTTCTACACCAGATTTGGTCAGTTTTTCACCATCTTGGCTGGCAAACTGGACTACTTTCTTAAATAAACAATCTGGACACTTCCGGGTATGTTTATGAGTTCTAAATCCATTGTTGAGCATATTTATTATCTTCTGTATTGTCAATTCGCCTGAAATAACTCAGATTTACATTTTATATGCATTTATGCTGTGCGCCCCTTCTCTTCTGTCTATCAAACTTTCTCTAAAAAAACTAAATAACACTAAAAAGACTTAAGAAATATTGGGGTTTGAGTTGAGAGCCAACAGGGCTCATCACACAATCCACCGTGGGATTCAAACCTTAGACAGCTCAACTATTGCCCTTGCAACTTAATGTTGCATTGTGGGGTCAACCCCCTTTTTATTTAATTTTTAAATTTTTAAATTTTAAATACATTAATTTATTTAAAATTTTTAAAACAAACAATTATTTTTTATTCTTTATAATTTTATTTCTATTCTAAGATTAAAGAACATTTTACAATGAATCAAAGAATATTTTTCTTTTTCAAAGGCTTTTAATATTTTTTTAATTTTAAGTATATCATTATAGAAACTTAGTTATATATGCAATAGTAAATTTAAGAATTTTTTTTCCTACTTAATCTTATAAATTTGAGAAACTTCTTTTTATGTGTAGTTCTTTATAATATGTTGTTTTAAAAAGATCTTGAATATTTTTTAATTTTAAGTATATTAATTTAGAAACTTACTTCAATGAAATAATAAATTTATAATATTTTTTTTATACTTAAGTTTTTAAATTTTAGAAACTTCTTTTTGTGTCTAATAATTTAATATATATTTTTTATACTTCTTTTTGAATATATTTGTTTCATACTTTATATTTATAAATAATTATTATTTTTGATTGGAAAATATTACTTAAATAAATATACTTAAAAAATATCAATCCATATCTTGTATGATGTCATGTAGAAATTTTGTAGTGTAAACTTATTTGAAAGAAAAATTCATAAGAACATAGAAAAATCTTCAAGGATGATAAAAAAACACTTCAACATTTTTAACCAGAAGTGGTGGATACATTGGAAATGGTTTGAAAACGATTAGATGCAATGAAATTGCTCTATAAAAAAATGGTTAAGAACATTATTGCAAGTTAATCACCAAATTATATAAATTTATAAGCTTATAAGCAAAGACCTCAATGGATGGATCAAATTTATAAATTTATAAGCAGAGTTTAGAAAGCCTTGATGCTGCTTACATCAAGTTCAGATATTAGAAAATTGATGATAATACAAAAGGCTGAGAGGCTTTTGCTTCACTTCGAGAGCTGTACTCATAAAAGATACTATGAGTTTTGAGATAAAGACAATGAATGCTTGCTCTTTCTTAACAAGGACAAGGCTACAGACCCAATGCATTACAATAAGTGTTTTCAAATATTTGTAAATACAACGAAAGAGATTGGATGAAGACACTAAAGGAATAAAGAAGTCCCAGGGCAGTTTAAAAGAGTGTGAATACCAATCACTATTAACTACTGAATTAAATGATGCGGTAGACTTTAATGCCTACAGATCACTTTTAATTGTACATTACTTGCCTAGACAAACTCAAATAAGAAATTCCTTTGATAGCGTGTATCTTTTGTTTAGTTCAAATTCAAAGACAAAAAATGTATCAGAATGGAAATTAAAAGTGTTTAGTTGTGATTTGAGCTCCAGACACTGAGAACAAAAGAACCCTGAAAGAATATTACTGCAAGTTAATCATTAGCATGCAAAGTTGTTAACAAAAATCTCAAAAAAAAAAAAAACAAAATCATATTGTTAGCTATTGAAGGAAGGGCAGCCAAAAGGCAAAGAAAAGATGTGATAATTATGGTTATGAAAAGACTAAGTGTTTTTGCTATAATTCACCAAATTTCTGATCATATGTTTCTCAGAACAACATTCAAATGTACATCAGCATAATTAAGACCTAAACTTCCTCAAAGGCAATCACACAGAACCCATTCAAGCCCCTCACACAACAAAGAGCACATAAAAACTAAATACAAATACCAAATTTGAGATATCTTTCAACTTAAATTACTGTTGAGAAGGAGCTGAGAGTGTAAAGGTTGCGCCAAAGGAATTGTAGGAGCGTTGCTAAGCATAAAAGAAAACGAGATGCAAATTCATATCCAAATTGAATTCGGAAAGCAAACCAAACTCCTTCAAGACATAAATGGGAGCGTTGAATGAGGTACATACATTCATCTAAACATAGAGGATAGAAGGATCTGCTCAAGCATGTAGAAGGCATACAGAAGAAATGCATGCAAAACGTGGTGGGAAGTGCATTGGTAGTCATGCATGCAAAATATCCAAGCATAGACAAGGTATGATGCAATGTTATTTAACTTGATAACCAGAAACAACAATAAATTGCACATTACCTTTTCTCTTCAACAACCAATGTTCTCACAAAAGGCAACTACTAAAAAAGGAGTAACTAAAACAGAGATTATGCATTTGTTGCATTTACAGTACAGTGAACATCATTAAAAAAATATCTAAAAACAAGAAAATAGCAACTTTTTTTTATGTACACGGATTCTCAAGGAATTGGCTTTCATTGTAAACACCTATCAGTGTAATAAAGATATGATCCTCAACTTTGTAATCAAGCTTTGTTCTCTTTTCTTTTAGAATAGAGACAACATCAAAACCAGAAACTCTAAAATTTCAAAGGGAAGGTTTCTTATCAGCTCATTTCTCTTGTGAAGTTCTATTGAAAAGGGCTGATGTAGGTGATTGATTGATCAAATAAAATGTACTTTACTGCTTCTGCTCAAATTTTTTGTTACTAACCTACACCGCTGAGCATATTTCTTGGTTTTTCAATTAGCATCTTGTTCATTCTCTTTGCAACTCCACAATTGCGGTGTATATGAAGTTGTCTCTTGCCTTGCTATTCCATATTACTCAACAAAATTTGCTTGAATCTATTGAGCAAAATTCTCCATCATTAGTTGTCCCCAAAGCCTTTATCTCACTCTTTGTCTATTTATCTACAAAAGCCTTAAACTCTTTGGTTTTACTAAAGACTTATAATAGTTATTTAAGGAAATATAGTCTGGAATACTAGGCCAGGCCTGCAGCAAGTGACCCTCAATCCCTGGTGACCACCACAAGAGGAAGGCCAGGTTCATCACCCTCATGGTTACTATAGGCTAGGGAAATCATACACTTCTCATTGTTTGTCTCAGTTCTTTGTTTTAAAGTTGTCTTCTTGATGTAAATAGATATTTTTACCTCTCTTGTGGCACTCTCAAACTGCACTATTATATTACGTAGTTGTTTTCTCTTGTTCAAACACTTAGCTGCTCAAAATCATGTGTTAGTACTTAAAGCTTTTTGGAAAACTCATAAAGATGGCATGACTCTGTCTACTTCATTTAAATTTTTTATCATTAATATATATATTTTTCCTTATAAAAAAGGTGAGCTCATTACAAATTAGGAAATCATCAGGCTAGATTAAGTTATATCGTTCTATTGCAAGCCATTGCTGTTATTTGCATTCATAGTTAGTTGTGTATTGCAGATATATTCTATTATCTTTTTCTCTGTTATACTGCTTACTGTACTTTCTAAATAAACTGTAAAGAACATTCTAGGCTGAATACATTATATCAATAGATATCTAGTATGCTATGCAAACTTTCTTCCATAATCTCCTATGAGGTAATGCAATTTATTGCTTTTTAGCTTGGACTGTTTGATATGTATCATTGTATTTACAATGTGGTTGCTTTTAATGGTTTTGGCAGCTGAAGGATATGGCCGAAAGATTACCTGGAGGAGCTTACGTTAATAATAGGCCTAATTCCCTGCCTACATTTACTCCTAATGGTGTAAATCTACCATCTGTCAATGATGCTGCAGTCCCAGCTGAAAAAGTTATAGAATCTCATGGTTTTCAGGTTGCTCGTAAATATAATTTTCCAGATGCAGACTCCAATGGGACTGTTAGTCCTTCGGTGGTAGATGGACCTGTCATTACAAGTAAAATTTCTTTTCAGCCGGTTCAAGATAGATCGGCAGAATTAAATTTGTTATATCAAACCCACAGTATTGATGAAGCACTAAGAAGTGGGGCCAGAGGTCCAACAGAAAGTAAGCATGATCGTGAACATGAAACGGAGTGGGTTGAACAAGATGAACCAGGTGTCTATATAACACTTGCTCAATTACCTGGAGGGGAAAAAGATCTCAAGCGTGTGAGATTCAGGTATTTTCTTGGTGCACTGTGTCTTCTGACCATGACTAGGATGAACTTTGTTTGGTGTCTTCTGAGGTAGTACCCTTATTGGCATCATTAGACAAGCTAAAAATGACATGCTTTGTTTCAACTTTCCAGGATAAGCATAGGCATGCATTGATACTGGATACGCTTACTCATTTTTATTTTATTCGTTAGGAACTTATGAACTACACTGATTTTGATTATATTTGGATTGCATGTTTGCAGTCGGAAAAAATTTAGTGAGAGGGAAGCTGAACATTGGTGGGCAGAAAATCGTGCTCGGGTATATGAGAATTACAATGTGAGGATAGTTCAAAGGACAACCATTGTCCCATCATCAATGTCAGGAAGGCTAGAGAATATTGGCAAAGCTTAGTCTTTGTGCATGGATGAATTTTAATTGTTATGCTGATGGGCTTTCCTCAGCAACCTTATGTTACTTGTATGAGGTGATATTGGTGGGCTTGCCTCAGTATCCTTATGTTAATTGTATGAGGTGATTTTGGTGACACATCATGATTTGCTCAATATTGTGTGTTCAAGAAATCTACTGACTTTAGTGGCCAGAGTATTTTACTGGAAGATTATTTTGATAATGAGGTTAGAAGCTTGGGTGCAATAGCTTTTGACTTCTCAGAGGAAAGGTACATTTGGATCTGGCATGTGATTTTGTTTTGTCCTTGATATGGTGTCACTGGCAGATCCAACATTTTGTGAAGTAAGAAATGGATGCTATTGATGTTGATAGAGAAGCATGGTGAAACTTAATTAAGAGTTGTGTACCTCAGCAGTTTTGGTGGGAGTCAGGAGTCTACCAGGGATGGTCCATGGAAATGTTTGTGTATAATACTGCAATGTTGTGCATAATCTAGCGAGTGTGGATGTGGCTGTCTAGATGTGAAGTGCCAGGCAGTGGGGAATTTTGCATTTTCTCGTACATTATACTCGGGCAGTTATCAATTGCCTCTCCAAGTCTTCAATTGTGGCTTACTCATCTGGCTGTCAGCTTTTTCTGGAATCAAAGCATCTTTATTATAATATGAAGGTAAGAGAGTATTCTTGTTAAACAAATTGCTGGTTTTGAAGATTTTATGCTTCCTTAAACAAAGGTCTTTATTTTCAAGATTTCTCTTCTTACCCCATCAAGTTTCAGTATTTTAAATAAGAAGCTGAAATTTTTCTTTGTTCCATTACTGTAATGTATAGTATTTCCTAACAAGGATTTGCTGTTTCTGTTTGCAGGTGCTTATTCAGCTATAGAAAGTGGTGCAAGCCACAAATCATTTTTGTCTAGACCTTTGTAATAAAGATTGTAGATCAGCACATCCCCTTTTTCATCTAGTTGTTCTCATCTTCATTCATGTATGGGTTCACCCTGCTAATGCACTTACAGAACTTAATGTATTCTTGTCGTCTTCATATTCTTGGTGCTAATATTTGCCCATGCCCTTCTTTCAATTTACATCCATCTTAATTGGAGGATTGAGAGAAATAATGACGCTTTGCAAGAAGGAATCTTCCTTTGCATTCTCTTAATGGTCATCCTTCAAGATTTTATTAATTTATGAGCATTCCAGATGTTCTTATAGATTCAGTGTTGCTTAATGCTAATAAAGTAGTATTTCTTTGCAAACTCAGTATCGATCACAGAAAAAATAATACTTGTATGTTATGTCCAAAATTTATATCACAGCAACATGATTTCTCTACTCAAATATGTTCACCTAAAAATCAGAAAGATGTGTGACGAACCAGTGCTGTCCAGAAATTCTACATGTAACAAAAAACTGTCTTCACATTGTGGTTTCTTTGAGAACTGGATATCCCGATATCTGACATAAGAAGTTATAAAAACGTGTACTGCTGTTGCAACAAGAATATAAATAATAACAATGATAGTGATGGTAAATGTACTGCTACTATAGTGGGACTAAATCCTCGATTGCTAGAATGTGCCAGATTTTTTGGTAAACTTCTTGTTAATTAGAAACAACTAAATTACATTGCATGATAATAACCAAAGTTAGAAAAGTCCTATGAAGCACAATTCTGAAACCTGTAGTGAAGTTAGTGCTAGAGAGGAGGAAGATGGTACATGACACCAGAGACTTCAGCCCATGGTCATGCTTTTGGATTAGCAACACTTTTGGTGCCAATAATACCTCGTAAACCACTTCTTCTCACCATTGTTAACACATGTAAAATTATCAACGTACACCCTGCATATAATGAGAAACATAAACACCGTACACACGATGAGATGTTATTGTATTACAATGGAAGAGAATCCAAAATTAGTGGGATATGCAACTTTCTCAGATTATTGAAACACACGTCCAACATACAGTTAGAAGTTAAAAGAGGATTATGGTAGAACACAATTCTTCACTTTTGTTTGTAAACTGTTAGCTAATAAGAAACTTGTAAATTACGTCACATAATGACAAGAAGTTAGTCAAGGTACGCAAGACATGGTTTAACTATTGTTTGTAAATCAGAAAATTGTAATGCATGTCACATGATGACAATCACAAGTTAGAGAAGGCCACTAGGCATGGCTTCTAAACTGCTAGGGATATTAGTATCATAAAGGACACATCAACATCAACATCAGCATCGACATCAACTCAGAGGTCTTCAGCCGAGTCACTCTTCTAGATTAAGAAAGCCTTTTTCTGCACAGAATACCTCATCAACTACCTTTTTTCACAGCAGTTAAAACATATAATATTATTAACACAGTAAGATAAGTTTAAGACTATTATAGTAAGATTATTAACATAGACCAACATGCAAATAAAAGTTTAAGGCTATTATAATAAGATTATTAACATAGACAAACAATACACAATAGGAAGTTTAAGAGGATTACACGAATGGAATTCTCTAGTGGGATATGCCACTGGATTAAACACGCTGGTGCCAATGCACGATGAATAATTATCAGTATTATGGTGAAACGGAATCCTCAACTAGTGGAGAATGCCTCATTGTTTATAAACTGATTTAGAACTTATAAATAATATGATAACAGCCATAAAAGATAGTGGAGGTCAACAAGAGGATCTTGAGACTGCTACTGATGTTAGAAACGGAGAGGATAATTTTGATATATGATTAGACAGACCCAACATGAGTGGTAGTATTATAGTCAAATGAAATGCAATTTTTGTTATATAATTTAAGTTAGAACCTTGTAAATTGTGTCATGTGATAACAAGCACAAGTTAAAGGAGCCCCATGTTAATCCAAATTTATGAGCATTTTTAGTTAATTTTTATATTGTACAACATAACTGTAATTGTGGAAACAAGCTGATTTATATTCTCTGTTGCTAAATAGGCATCATCCAAGGTTACCCCAAGTTTCCAGGACAGGGACAGCAGGGGACAACTATATAAAAATATAGGGAAATTTTAAATATTCAATAGATAACATGAATAAGCGTGCATAATATACATTATAGAACATTAACATATAACATTTGTGTTCAACATTATGCCAATACTCAATACGCATTCAAAATTAACATACATGAATCATGAAACAACCTCCAAGTTATAATTTATAAACTTATATCAAAATGTCCAAAGGCTATATTGCTGCCATATAGTTTTAAAGTTTGCTATGAAAATCAAAATACAATATCGTATGTCAATAATGAATACAAAATAAACAAAGAGCATTGTTGCCCCTAATCATCTCTCATAACCGCATCAAAATCAGAGTCATCCTCTGAGTCACTGCCACTATAATGCTCCTCAGCCAATTGAACCCCAACCAAGCCCTCAGCTGTCTCCTCCTCATCTACCTGAGCCACGTCCTCGGAATCAATATCCCACTGTAGAGCTGGAGTCTGTCGATACTTTGGAGTCTGCCGATCCTGAAGCCGAAGAGCACTATGGACAACCACTAGCTTCTCCACTCGTCTAGAGGTAAGTCTATTCCTCTTGAGGGAGTGGATAAAGCTATACGTGGACTAATTCCTCTCTGCAGTAGAGGAACTAGCAACCTGTGCAAGAAGGCGAGTGGCAAGTATCTTCAACTGCGGTGTATCTCTCCCATGATTGGTCCACCATCCAATAGGGTTCAATTGAGCTAATATAACTCTATCCAACCTCGTCTGTGGTTTACTCAAGTTTGGGCTATTAAGATTAGCAAAGTCTAGAAATTGTGACCGAAGTAGTGAAACTTGCTTTGGTGGATAAATCTTTTCAATGGCCCGTGTGAACCCATCTAAAACCTCAACATCATCACATGGAGGCACCCTGCCATCCCTTGGTGCATTCCATTTTGGATTTAGAGCAAAGGCATCCATATGAAGCGGGGTGTTCATTGTATTCCACCTCCGCGTCACAATGGGCCTAATGTGTTGCTCATATAAATCCAAAGTGGGTTCCTTTGCCAAAATAACTTGCCTGATCTTCCCAAGCATAGTGTCAAATGTGAAGAGTCTGTATCAGCATATCTAATGACATCTACAATGGGAGAGATGAAGGAGCAAATATATTTGCAAAATGCAAACAAAAAGTTCAAAATAATTAGTTGACAAGTTAATTGACATGTTAGAAACTTCAAAAGTTGGAACATTGGACAATAAAATTAAAATATTAAAATCAGAAATTTAATATGAAAATCAACTATCTAATATGTCTTACCTCACATTGGCCCACCAATCGTCATCGAGGATCTTTTGTTTGATGCTCTTTCCTTCTGTAGAACTTGTATTAGGCCATCTAGTCCACTCAGCATTGGCCATCATTAGTTGTAGAGGCTCATGCACCTCAAGCATCCTCTCCAATAGGATGAAGTATGTGGCATATATACATTCATTAATTCAATGATTTATTAAAAAATAAAAATTTAAAACAAAATCAGATTATGAATACAAATTGAAAGTGAAACAAAATGAAGTAAATGGCATACCTTGTATCAATAGGTTTGATAAACTCCTTTGAAAATGTCTTGAATAGAGCAAGTGAGGTGTGGTGGTTGCAAATGAACATTTGAATTTCTCTAGCTTCTGCCACCGTTTTCTTCACCCAATCCATCTTCCCTATGTCTTTCAATGCATTATTCAATGCATGAACACAACATGGGGTCCAAAATATGTGCTTGTAAGTAGCCTCCACCATTAACCTAGCTGATTTGCACACATGTGCTGAATTGGTGATCACCTGCACCACATTTGCAGCCCCAACCTCCTCTATGGCATCTCTCAAAATGGAAATTGGAAGTTAGCATCCTTATGTCTCCCTGAACAATCTATGGCTCTAAGAAAATAAGAACCAGCAGGGCATGTGACTATGACATTGATGAGTGGCCAACGTCTACAATCAGTCCACCCATCCATCACTATAGAGCACCCCGTCCTCATCCATGTTTGCTTCATCTCCTCCATTAACACATTAACTTTGGAGTACTCTTTGTCTAGGAGGGTGGTGCGTAGCTTATGATCTCCAGGGGGTATGAATGAAGGACCAACAGTGGCTAT
Source organism: Sequoia sempervirens (assembly GCA_007258455.2). Taxonomy (NCBI): domain Eukaryota; kingdom Viridiplantae; phylum Streptophyta; class Pinopsida; order Cupressales; family Cupressaceae; genus Sequoia; species Sequoia sempervirens. The sequence goes on along the minus strand of VDFB02281492.1, from coordinate 960,722,733 downwards.
GTATTTCACCATTTGTTTGAAATAAGAGGAACATGCCACATGAAATGGAATGGCATGGGCAAAAAAGAATTTGGCAATGTAGGATTCAATGGTTTCTCATGCTTGGTTTTGAAACATGGACTCAATTGACGCTGCCTTATCACTACCAATCACCTTCCTCTTTCCTCTTAAGATAACACTACTACCAACTGTGGAAGGACTAGGAGTAGGAGTAGGCATAGATGATTGTGAACTTGGGAAAGGAGACCCACCTTGAACCCCACCATCACACTCCATTTGAATTTTTTGGCACTCTATAAATAGTGCATCTATCAATGCAGGACACACTCTAACTCCATGGCCCACCTCACCCAAAAAATGAGACCTAACTCTAGTGTAGCTGCCCTTAAACTCCTTTTCACAAACATGGCAAAACCAAACCCTGCTCCCCCCTGAATTTTTGTCTTTCACCCTTGGCTATCACAAATTGAAGGAATGGTTTTTTTTTTGTCTAATGGGTATTTTGCATAGTCCTTCATAGTTTTGGTATTGGTTGATGAAGGATGGCATTGGGTAGGGGTTATTTGCTCTCTAGTTTCCCTTCTAGCTTGCATTTCAACTTCACTATCACTCCCACCCTCACTGCTGCTCATGATTTTTGTTTTTAGAATACAAGTTTTGACTGAAAATGCACTATGTATGCTTCATATTTTGCAAAAAAATGAAAAAAGGGAAAGGAAATGCATACCTCTTTGATGGATTTGCACTCCTAACAACACTATTTCAACCTTCTCTCCTCCTTCAAACTGTTGCTCCTTCTCCTTCAATGGCTGCAATTTTTTTCCTCTCAAACCCTTGGCTGCTCAAACAAACAAAATGAATAAAATGAGGTTTTAGAGGCCCTTTTTCTTTCATAAAGGAGTAAAAAACATGAGGGTCCACACATGCCACATAGGCAAGGGCATTCTTTTTAAATTTTATGTTTTTTTTAAAAAGTTTTTAGGCTGCAAAACGTGGGGGATGGTTGGCCGTCCCTGGGACAGTCGAGGGACAACTCAACCGTCCCTCTTCTGTCCCCGGGACTGGTCAGCCGTCCCCCTTTGGGGAAATGGCGTCCCCCTATCCCCGAGACGTTTCCCCTGAATTTCCAAAAAAGGGGATGGTCCCTTATTGTCCCCTTGCCATCCCTTGGTACCCGGGATGTTGGAACCAGGACGGGGGATTTGGGGGGGGGGAACGCGTCCTCGGATATCCTTGACATCATCTAATATTTCTATGGTATTTGTCAAGATTAGGTAGGAAGATCATACAATCCTTTTTCATAATTCAAAAGGATGAAAAATTGTAATATTTTGTCCCACTTATCACCACAAGTGAATTCAAGTATTTTTAACTAAAAATCAAATTTGATCAAACATATGATCTAATAAGATTCATTATAGCTAATTTAGATTTGTCCACAAGTTTTCCAACTAAAATTATTGGCTAAATGCATATGTAGGACCACTTTGAGACAAAAAAAAAAAATTATTTAAAAAACTTGATGCAAATATATATATATATTTTTACAATAGGGGTGTCCCTGCGACCTAGCCCAATGGTCCAACAACCCACATCTTGGGTACTTGGGGCCAGATGGGGTAAGACTAGTCCCCTACGGGTGAGATCCCTCGCCTGCAAGAACTCCCACCTCTTAAACTTGGGAGTGGAATCAAACCCGAGACCAATAGGGAGCAAACCCACTGCCCAAGCCAATTCTGCTACCCATGTGGGTAATTTTTTTTTTATAACCTCGAGGTTAGAGGCAAAGTTCATTCTTATACCCTAGGTTAGTAAAGTAGGAACTGACATACAATATAACTGACCCTTGCCTTTGCCCACTACGAAGCGAAGTCGAACTTGTGACCTCGAGGAATACAAACCCCAAGCCCCAACCAACTCTGCTGCAAGAGGTGACTTAAATTTATCTAGCCTCAAGCAGGTTATAGGCAAAGTTTATTCCTATATGTAATGCCTCGCCAAGCAACCCCAAAGGATACATTACATCTAGCATTTATGGCACCAATTTTTTTTTTAAAAGTACTTAACATACAACACAATAATCATATATCACATGATATGAAACTAAACATGAACTACATATAACAAATCCTTCGAGTTTACAAGACTGCATTACTTTTCACAACAACTTTATTACATTACATGAAAGGTAGTATACACCAATATTCATAAGATAACATGAGCATGGTTAACACATTATTCAAGGATTACAATATTACAATGCCGTTTCCCAACATGAATGGGAAAGATACAATAATATGGAATGATACATCTGAAATGAAGGAGTACAAAGCTCCAATACTGAATCCAAACTCTGGTACAACTCAGGAGTCACCGCAAGGTACATTTTCGCACTTCTCAAATGACGATTGGGGACCCAATGGGGTGCATAGCATGTTCCACCCAACCACGTGGACCCGAAGGCCCACCCCCCGTGCTAAGAGATGACAAGAAGGATCCCCAACAACAACCATCATACAAAACAAGGATACAAGACTTCACAACAAGATCCACAATAACATAAGGCAATCTTAACACAAGATATAACCAACACAAGATGTGCAAAACATAAGGAATAACCAATAAAGCATCAACATACAAATGCCAACATGTGCTTCCAGAGACCCAAGAATAACATAGAGGGAAACAAAACATACATGGTTGTTAAAGGAAGAGTGTCATCACAATGTTGCATGGGTTACCCTAGCGAATCTTCCTAGGCCCCGGCCCCCAACTTGGGTTACCCTGGTGACCTCTTACAAAACCCGGCCCCACATGCAATCCAATGCGGCATCAATTATCTTTCATAAGGACAAGACAATGACATTGCCATTCCAGACCTTCTCAACTCATCTCAAGTCCATACAAGCACTTGAGTCGTGAGTGAGGCATTCACTTATATCTTGTTAATGTGTGATTCTATCCAAAACCCCTAAATAATTATTATCGTTTTCACTTGATTAATAAACTTCCAATGAGTTACCCTGAGACCACTTCTGGGTCTCGGCCCCCATTGAAAGCCACTCCCCTTATGACCAACAAAACTCAAAAGACACTATCAGGGTAAGCCCCATGCACAACATATAAAGTCACAAGTTAAATTGCATTAAGCAAGGCATACATCATCCTACTCAAAATCTTCATAATGAAACTAATTTCAAGTGCAAGGCTAAACCCATAACATCAAGTACTAGACAAAATCATTTAACCACCTGCTTTCAGGTGAATCAACATTAAACTCAAATAAATACTTCAAGCTCAGTATGGGTTACCCAAGGTGAATCCTCCCAGGTCACCGGCCCCCATACCAACCCTTGCAAGTTAAAAAAAAAAAACCATATCCCCTCTAATCTCTGGAAGACTCACAAAATGCAAGGAATGACTACGATAGCAAGATATCAAAGAACTATTTTCACTCCACTCTTTACGAGTTGACAAATATAGAAATGAGTGATAACATCACAAGGAGGTAATCAAAATTAATACATTCATCTCAATACAAATTCAATGACGAATTCACAATTTTCTCAGTAACCATTTGACACAAAGGACTCTCCCCATTAAGCATTAACCCAAAAAGAACGCATTACCAACTCAACCACGATAATCAAAAAGAAAATCATTCACATAGCTAACACATTTAGTCAAGCATAATAACTGCAAAGAAAAATACTTCACATTCAAAATAATCTTTCAACTTAACTATTTTGTTCGATCATTAATTTGTATCCTCAATCAACTATCCAAAGATTAACTATTTCCCAATTTCAACATAATGCTATTTACATTATAAACTTCTAAATATTGAAGCAATCGCTGAAATATTATTAACATACAACTATAGGTATCTATATAAGAAATGTTCATCTATTTATTCTTTCGGAATTACTCATTTAATTAAGAATAAATGGAGTTAATTAATTTTTCTCACATAAATCTATCTACATAGAGCCACTGAAAGAAAGCTAAAGAAAGGTTTATCTTAAAACACCTACCTACTGTTTTAAATACACTTCCTTGCAATAATAGTCACCTAACTCTACAATAAAGATCACTCTATATACCTATTTATTTAACCTCCCACATGCAACACTATATTGTAATTCATTTTTATGTACTATTATTTATATATTGGAAAAAGCATTATTCTTTATGACTTCTCGTAACGAAGCTATCATTCCACTATCAAATGACTACTTAATAATCTATACTCTAATCCACATTCATATCCAAACCCATATTTATAATTTCCCCTAAACTACTCTTTACATTCACAAGGCCTAATTCCCTTGTAAGAATATTTGACCCAAGAAAAGAAACATTTCAATTTCTTCTAACAATGAACCTTCTTTTTGTCGACATAACATTACAGATTCAATGTAAAGGTATTCTCTCCACAAAGAACCTAGAAGTAGTTGGATTGATCGCCATATAATGGTACATGTCTTTTTTTGTGTGTAGGAGACAGATCACATCCACCAACACAGAAGGTATATGCAAGGTTGAAGAAGTTGGTTTGGCGATGGCTTATTCATCATGGCCCTCAAATGGCCATTAAATTATTTTAAGAACCTCCGGGTATGTTCTGATAATCACGCTGCAACCATGTTCATCTCCTAGTTTGTTGTAAGAGATATAGTTTGGAAAGATGTGAACCACTTCCATCATTTAAACTGGTTCGATATTATTATGAATAATAATGGCGATGCTAAATGAAACAAACTGAGAAATAAGATTGCACTATATCATTAATTTTCAGGTGCTGCAACTGCGATAGATTGCCAGTAGAATCTAGCAGGTTATTTAAATATCTAAACTTCCTTTTATGTTCAAGTGTTGCAGCTGAGGCTGATTGAAATGAAATCAGAGAGATTATTTAAAACCTCTACATCTTTTTTTTTTGTACTGCAATATGTGACAGGTTGTCAATGAAATCTAGAAGGCTGTACTCACCTCTACAGTCTTCTACGTTCAAGTGTTGCTGTTCTGCTAGGTTGCAAATGTTATCCCCAATACTGAAGGGAAGGAGAAAGGTGAGGTGCAAATACGTGACTTAAGGTTAGGCGAAACAGTGTACAACTTTTCTTTTTGATACTATTCGCATTTATGTTTGATAGTGAGTTTCCAAGACGTGCTCAAGTTGAAGTTTGGAAATTAACTTCACCACCATCAATGGAAAGCTCTCTATTATATTAGACATTGACAATGTTTATTTCCAAGTGCTGCAACCACGATAAAATTATCAGTAAAATCAAGCAGGTTATATATATATATATATAATTTCCTATTTTGATCAAGTGTTGCAACTGCGACAGGATGCCAGCGATTGCAGCTATGACGGGTTGCCAATGATTTCAGGGTTGCCAAACTCAAGAGGAAAAATTATAGGGCGGCGGTCTGACCGAGGCTACGTGCATCTTTAGGAAAAACGTATGAAATATATATCAGCAAACAGGGACAGATCATTGGAAGCAAACGATGACTTTAATTGCAGGGTAACCATGCTGTAATAAAAGGATTCTAAAATGCCCAAGGAGAACAAGGTAACATTTAAGGAAATATGGGTTAATCACAAAGGAAAGAAGAGTCGACGCCAAAGTTTTCATGGAGAAAATTACAAGAATCCTCTAAACAAAACAACTCGGTTAGACTAAAATCCGCCAGTTAACTTCCTAAAACTTGATTTGTATTAGAATATATATATCATACGAATCTGGACTAAAACGTTGGAGTTCGTTTAACTAAGGGAAAAGTACAGTACCATAAGAGCTAACAATCTCATGGTTGGGCAACGTCCTCAATGGGTAAACTTACAGTCATGAAATTTCTGTTATTATTCTACAGGAGATTGCACAGAAAAAGGTTGAACTACAGGACCTCTAAACTCGAGATCTTAAGATATCCTCTACCGATTGCAGATTGACATAATAAGGTTTTCAACAGTTTTGAGTGCCGTCTTATCTAACATAATAGGAATATAAATATGTTTTGATTCCCTCCAGAACTTAATTGGAATAGAAAGACACCAAGAAATTGAGACTGAACACAACAAATTTTCGTTTTCTTTAGAATTAAATAAAATTGAAGCAATAAAAAGAACCTGGATTTTTGCTTGACCGAAATGAAGTTTGCTGCAAAGCTTCCACCTTCAGTTTGCAACGATAGCACCTTCTTCAACCCTCCTGTTAAACTGAAAACTTCCCAACCCAAGAAAATTCAGAAAGATGGAGAAAGTTTCAGAAAAACTTCCCAGCCAGACATTCATGGCAAGCATAAAAAAACCCCCTAAAAACGTGCCCCTCAGCCAAGATCCACTATCCCCGCCCCTTAACCGCCTTAACATGCAACAAAATCATTGGTAACTAACTAAAAGTTCCTCTCTCAACTCCTCGTATGCAACCAATTATCTTGGTATGAAATTAAATTCATTCCCCCGTGTAAGGAAACTGCAACCAAAAATTATGGAGAAGACTCTCACTCCAATTCGACATGCATGTTCGCTATGAGTTTGTTCACCAAACAGAACAACTTCTTTGGCAGTAATAAATGTAGTGGTAATTGCAGCAAGAAGAGCGTGTGAAGTAATTAGATCTATTTGCCAATAAAGTAGCGTAGGGATTTCTCATCCTCTAAATCTTCCTACCCTTGAGAAATTAATGCAGATCTGCACATATGACTAGATGTTCAAATGTTTTTCTTATCTAATTCGTTGATGGCATGATTAAGTTCACACTCTGAGGTCAGCAATGGACTACTGTGTAGAGCAGTGGAAGAGAGGGAAACATTACAGGGCTTAACCAATTAACTGTATGTTATTACTGACGCTGAGAGGGAGGCATCTACATTAAAAACACCGATCTTCCAAAACAATTGACATATTAGCACATTTCATAATAATTTATTTATCATATTGTTTATTTCTTACTATTTTAAATTATAATCTCCCGCTAGATTTAATTATAATGCCATAACCATGTTTAATCACTACTATACCTATATCAATTAACAATTTTATTGTGATATAATAATCAATCAAAACTCAAGTCAAACTAACCAAATCAACTTAGCAACATATCATTCAATACCCAACTTCGCAGCGAGACAAAAGTAACACATGACAACACAGATGGAGGGACACTACACTATACCTTGGGTGAGCAGAGCAGGAAGTGGCACACAATATAACTGACCCTTGCCTTTGCACATTTTCTTAAAAATATAAAAATACCCTTTTTAGATTTATAAGTGTAGTTTTCAAATATTATATATATAGGGGTATGGTGACTTAGCCCAGTGGCCCAACAACCCATATCTTGGGTACTTGAGGCGAGCTAGTGAGACTAGTCCTCTGCAGGTGAGATCCCCGGCCACAAGTAGTCCCACCTCTTAAACCTGGAAATGAAGTCAAACCTGAGACCAGTGGGGAGCAAACCCACTGCCCATGCCAACTCTACTACCCGTGCGAGCTTCTTAATACACACATTTTAATATTATTTAAAATTATATCTATCAAAATTAGAAAAAATATATCCATGCACTAAAGTTTAAATATATTTGTCAAAATTAAAAAAAAAATATATCCATATACTAAAGTTTCAAGTTATAAATACATAAAAAAAATTTGAAAGAAAAATGTAACTTCATTTTTTAGTATTTTATTAACAACTAAATTATAGCGTAAACTTATAAAAACTATATTCAAATGATTTTTTAAAATTTTCAAAAAAATACAAACATAAAATATACTAAAAAATACATATTTAGCTGATAGGCTATTTACGTGGGGAGATCCCACCCCCAATCTACGCGGCTGAGGAAAAATAACCAGGAAAGAGGATACGCTTTATCTCAGCTCTCGTATTAATTGCTAGAAAACAAGGCAAATTGAATGACATTGCATGACCGTATTAATCGTTGGATAACAGGGCAGGTTGAATGACCGTTCATCAAGCCAGGTCAACAGTTTGTTTGGAAATGCACAGATTTAAGAAGAAGAAAAAGGGCATCCAAGTTTTTGTCCAATGTGATCAGATGTTTCAGAAAACATTATTCTAAAACCACTCATTTTCTCCATACACATTTGTCCCATTTAATGATCTGGAGAATTCAATTCTTGATTATGAAAGTCCGCATCATGTCTGCTAATTCGAATGTATGGTTTACCAGCCATTTTCGTCCTTCAGTGAAAGGGTTTAATTTGGTCGGTCACCAATGAAATAAATTGTGTCATGGGTTCCCTCGTGTTGTGATGATATCGAGAGGATTCCAGATATCGAAATCGAAATCAATCAGGTTGTACATATAAACATGACCCTTGCCAGTCTCTTCTGGTTTGCTTTTTATTAAATTTTCTCAATGTACATGCCCTTGCAAAACTTCTTAAGCTTTAGTAAAAACACAATAGCAGACAAGATTAAAGAAAAAATAATAGGACAAATATCAAAAGCCATGGTGATAACATAATCTGCTATACATCAAACACAGACTTGGGAGGTTGGCTTATGTCACCAAGTATGGCTCGAGTGTGCCTGCACTGTTTCACGCCGTTTCTTGCAGTCTCCATGTTTGCTTTGCAATTTAATATGCAACCAAACCTTCCTTGCATGCAATAAATGTGATCAACCATAAATAGCTCTCAGTTGGACAAGATTTCCAGGTTGCATGTTTAAAGTCTCTGTGGCGAAGAAGCAGGTGGAATTCTACCAAACAGTTCACATGCCTTGTCTACATTTTCCCTTTTTTGCATACAGGTCTACCAGAGCATTGGCGAAGAAAGAATCCAACAATGTATTCCTCAGAGGTAGGCATTGGGAACTCCTTAATTAGTCGAATTTTAACAATCATGCAGCGTACTTTCTCAATTATTTAATTTTTTAAAATAATCTTAAACAATATTTTTTAATAAACAATTAAAATTGTTTTCTTGTTAGTACTCTCTTTCCATTTTTATATATATTCAATGCCAACACTTTGGTGTTGCCTTATTTTAAATTTTGGCGTCGGATATTATCTTCGTACTGGCCATCCAATAAAAAAAATGTATATATAATGTAGTCTCATCAAGAATATTAATTCTATCTACCTCTATGGTTTTTTTCTTTTCCTCAAACTTCCCAAGCGGGCATGCATTTTTGGTGGTGTGGAGTAGTTAGTGTTTAGAGTTTCCTTTTTGCCTTTATTATTTCTCACGGTAACTTTCACCCAGCCATTTGTGTGAGTTCAGTGGAGCCCAATGAATATAGATTCAGGCATTTTAAATTTTGCCTTACCAATAAATCATTAAAGTATGAGCATTAGCCAATATTATTACTATGATTTTGAAATCATCCAATTAAATATCATTTGTTGTGTATATAATAAATATATCTACTTCTTTCCGTGACCTCTCGCTCTCCTTACCCAATGAAAATATTCTTACAATGGGATATATAAATAAATAAATAGAAGACTTAGTTTCCATATTAAATATCAAAAATCAGCCCCACCAAACTATTAACAAAATCGTAAATTTAAGTTAGTAAATTATTAACGAGAGTAGTGAAAGGATAAGTTGTTAATATTTATTAATTAATTTAGCCATCATAAGATATAAATAAAAGAGTAAATGAAAAAATAGTGATTAAATTACTAATGAGTTTATTTAGCAAGTATTATTTGTTTTTAAATATTAATGATGATTCTTTTAATTCAATTTTAGTAAAGGAAAAGAAGGGATTAATATGTTTATGTAGTTAAATGTGTTTATTTTATTTTTAATGATCCTTTCGATGCAGTTGGTAAAATGATTTTATTTTTAGGGGAATATTCTATGAGAAGTATTAATACTTTTATAAAGGAATCTTTTGATAATCAGTTGATGGTAAATATATGTTGAAGGTAGGTAATAAGATTTATGAATACTAATGGTGGAGGGTAGAGTAACTTACTATTTTCAGATGATATAGGGAGGAAACTTGATCAATTAAAACTTTAGGTATAGGCAATCTATTCCAATGTTTAAAGCTTTTCATGGTGGGTTGTGTTTAGGATTAATTGGTTTCCCAATGTTGCTACTTTGATCAAGCCTTCATCATAGATATCATAGAACCTAATAGATTATCTAAATAATAAATATAATAAAATATTATATATATTATTTAGATTTGGGGTTAGTGAGTATGTGAAAATAGTTAAATTAGCATGCTATTATATATCAATAATATGGATTTAAAGTGACAGATAATTATATAAAAAAATCTTTTTAGAATATCTTGTTTTTCATCAAAGAATTGAACTAATAAAAGAAGAAAATAGTCATCTCCCCAATATCATACAAACACTAAATAAAATAGATATCAAAATTATAAAATTTCAATTTAAATATTATTATAATAATATTATATCATAAGATAAAAACAAAATACATATTAAAATTATAAATATTAGTAATTTAATTATAATTTTCACAAGATAATATTATAATGCAATATTATAAATATTAAAATATAAAACAATTTAAATATTGTAATCATAATAGAGAATAAAATTAATATAAAATACACAAATAAAAAGTATGAAATAAATAACAAAATATAAAATATAATAAATAGATAACAAATAAAATAACCAATATAAAATAATAAATATTTAAATAGGATATACTAAAAGCAATCATAATAAGCAAATGATCCTTATTAGTAATTGGTAAAAGGAATGTCCACTTGCAAGGGACACAACACTTGGAAAAAGCGGGTACCAAGGATGACATGAAAAGTCATGTCTTTTGAGACTCGATCAAATATATAAGACAAATAAGTCAAACAAGAGAGGCATGGGATTAGGAAGGGGAAAAAGAAAAGGAAAGTTCAGAAACAACGAGCAGATATATATCAAATAGTGGAATTTTAGAACAACAAGTTAGTATACTGGTTTTAGAATTAACTTCCAGAATAGTAAGTCAACATATTTACGATAGGATGGAACTTCAGAATAATAAATTAATATGTTTGGAGGTACAACATTTATATGGGGAAATAGATATACATCAGGAAGGAATAGAATAATAAATAAGGGAAGGGATTTAGGCAGTAATTACTGTACCCAGTAGGAGATATAGACCAATCTAAGGAAGCAAATGATAGGTTTTGAAATAGACATATATATTATATGTGAATAACTAAATATCTTATATATAGAGATAAGTAAATATATATATATATATATATAGAAAACATGTATATGTAAAGGTAATTAGATTAACTAATAATAGATATAGATATATACAATAATGATACTTGTAGTAATTATTATGCCTTATAAGTAATGATGACTCTTTAATATAGACATAAGGAGTTAACGTATATTTATGAATTGTCCTCATCCTATAATCAATCCAATATAGGGTTGAAGGAGGCGAGTAAGGAATCAGAAAGGGTGGAGAGACACAACAACTCAAGGTGATGTATTCACTTAGCAATAATAGTTAGCATTTTCTAAATATAAGAACTAGATATTGTTAATTTGATTATTGATATAATGACTTCCTTTAATCTTAGCATAATGAGAATTATCATAGGAAATGATGAACTTAAAGAACCATTGGTAAATGAAAATATATTTGATTATGGGCATGAAATAAATCTTGGATGAAGGCAAATATATCTGATTGTTTAAAGATTGCCTACTATGTGCTTGTAAACCTATTAGGATGGATGGAACATGGGTGAAGTGGATTGCCTAAAATCCCCACTTTCAGCCCCTTAGGCCCTAGACAAGGGATTGGGCTTTTCAGCCCCTTAGGCCCTTAACAAGGGATTGGGCTTTGCAGCCCCTTAGGCTCTTGACTAGGGATTGGGTTATAGAAAGATGGGGGTCCCACCTAGGGCTCTGCCCCTTAGGCCCAAGATACGGGATTGGGCAAGAGAAGGTGGTAGGCCTTAGGCCATTTGGACTCTATGGTTCCTCTCCCCTGATAGGACGAGTGTCTTTTGAGGTGTTTCCATGAGTGGAGTATGCAGGTACTAAGCCCCTAGGCAAGAAGGATTGTGTTGGACAACCTCTTGAGTCTACATGAGGGCTTCAGGGCGGATCCACCTATGGCACTCCTCTTATGTTAATTGATTTATGTTTATGAATATAGTGTGGATATCTAGATATTATTGCTAACAAAAATGTGTATGTGGAAATGTTTTTAAATTGGTGAATGCAGATTTCAATCTAGGATTATTTCATTAGAGAAACACATTCCTTTTGGAAAGAAGAAACCCTAAACCTAATCAACAATCGAATTCTATGGCAAACAAGCGAATTCAAGAGCAAGGCTAGGTAAGGGACATTACAAATCCTTCAAATTAAGTTGGTGTGTAAGACTCAATAAATTGTAGATAATGTAATTGACTTTGAATCTCACTCTAGAAAATATGATTTAACTTGATATGGCTTGATTATTTTCAATGAAAATGATTTCATAATCTTTAGACCTTTCTAAATCAAAATGTCTTTGAAATTCTTATTCCTTAAAATGTGTAGAAAATTAGTAATAATAATTAACATAATAAAAAAAAATGAACATTAAATATTGAATGAAACAAAATTGAGAATTTATGAAAGGTGAGTTTTACAAGAATTTATATTTTGAATTATCTTGCTAGATGCCATCTTAGATTTAACAACTTATGTGGTTGGCAATGTAAGCTTTATTTGCTATATCATGGATCCTTAGACACTATTAGAATTTTTTTTGACACAATCCAATTAGGTGGTACACCTCATAGGGTTGATTATGGAAAGCAAAATAGGATGTAATGGTGTGTGTAATATGCTTGTAGTTTGGGTCTTGTTGAATACCTATGCCCTTGTTAATGACAACTATTTTTAATATTAGTGTTGCTATTTTGAATTATAGTTTCAGGATATGGCTAATGCACAGGCACCTCAAGATGTTATTACTATTTCAAGCAATGATTCAGAGTCCAATACTCCCTCACCACAAACCCATGAGTTACCTCTATCAACAACCAATTCAACATCTGTGGATTGGTTGGGTTTTCCTCACAACAATGTTGAAGCTTTTTCAAACAATATCTTGACAAGTTGCCGTGAAATTTTTGAAGAAGCTATGCAAACAAGCCAAGATGTATGTGATGTGCAGGATCATGAAGTTGAATTGGTGCAAGAAGTTTTCCAAAAATTTCATGCGACCTGTGAAGCTCTTGAGCTATATTATGGTTTCTTGTGTGAATTAAAGTACCACGAATATTATGGAGTGGCCAATGCATTTGAACTAAAGCATGAATTCCAAGCTTTATTGACTGATATATGGTCCAAGAAGTTCAACTAACTTCTTGGAAGTTAGCTACTTTTTTGTGATGTCAATCAAGATTACTAGCATGATACAAATTAGATGTTTTTGTGAAACCAAATGAAGAAGCCAAAATAGTTATATGTAGAGTGAAATGGATTTAGTGGGAGTTCAACTAACTTCTTGGAAGTTAGTTACGTTTTTGTGATGTCGAAAGATGCCAAAATAGTTATATGTAGAGTGAAATGGATTTAGTGGTCGACCTTATATTTCAAACCTTTGTTGCTATATATTATGTTTATATTGTAATGTCATTGAACATATTGATCTTTATAGTTCTAATTTTAATGAATAGAACTTGTTGTAATACTTGTGTCCCCTTATTTTCAATATTATTTTGAACTATAATCTGAAGTCTAACAAATATATATTGTAACGTTGTTGAAAGTGATGATATATTTGAACATCATTGTAAAAATTCACTCTTGCAACATTTACCTATGTACAACATTACACTCAATGTTGATAATTTTGAAGAAGCTATGTGAACAAGCCAAGCTGTATGTGATGTGTAGGATCATGGAGTTGAATTGGTGCAAGAATTATGCAACATGTGAAGCCCTTGGGCTATATTATGGTTTCCTTTATGGATTAAAGTACTGTAATATTCTGGAGTGGCCAATGCATTTGAGCTAAAACATGGTTTCCAAGTTTTATTGAGTGATATATGGTCTTAGAAGTTCAACTAACTTCTTGGAAGTTAGTTATTATATTGTGATGTTGACCAAGATCACTAGAATGATACACATTAGATATTTTTTGGAAACCAAATGAAGACACCAAAATAGTAATGTGTAGAGCGAAAAGGTTTTAGTGACGGACCTTATATTTGAAACCTTAGTTGTTATATATTATGTTTCATTGTAAAAATTCACTCTCGCAACATTTACCTATGTACAACATTGCACTCAATGTTGAGAATTTTGAAGAAGCTATGAAAACAAGCCAAGCTGTATGCGATGTACAGGATCATGGAGTTGAATTGGTGCAAGAAGTAGTTTATAAATTTTATGCAACATGTAAAACACTTGAGCTATATTATGGTTTCCTTTATGGATTAAAGTACCGTGAATATTTTGGAGTGGCCAATGCATTTGAGCTAAAATGTGGTTTCCAAGTTTTATTGAGTGATATATGGTCTTAGAAATTCAACTAACTTCTTGGAAGTTAGTTATTATATTGTGATGTTGACCAAGATCATTATCATGATACACATTAGATGTTTTTTGGAAACCAAATGAAGATGCCAGAATAGTAATAGGTAGAGCTAAAAGGTTTTAGTGGTGGACCTTATATTTGAAACCTTAGTTGTTATATATTATGTTTATATTGTAGTGCTATTGTGAAAATTGATCTGAATAACACTAATTTTATTGAATATAACTTATAGTACATATTCAAGGAAAATATTGCTCCTTACAATTTCTTATTTTTTGACTATTACGTACTTCAACACTTGTGTATTCTTATTCTCAACAATATGTTGAGGTATATGTTTTCTGAAACAAAAATATATGCCAATTCTATTCAAACACTATCTTATACGTAATATAATTTTGTAGGGTTAGTCAACTTCCACAGACCATGGCTACAATATTAACCACATATGTGATTAAACTTATCCATGATGGGAATCAAGGGTGCGAACCTAATGTGTAGATTTTATCTATTTCAAACTTCAGATATGGCCATGAACACAACAACCACTACAAGGTAGAAATATCTGATGGGGCCTACAAACTAAAAGCATCGTTACCTCAAAAATACAATCATTACATAGCCTCCGGTGAAATTTTAGTTGGAACAATAATACGGTTGACAAAATATAATTGTCCCAAATCGAGTGGGTCTCGGTGAGTAAAGGAATCCTCAATTTTCACAAAGAAAATATTATGAGATTTTTAGCTTGTTCCTTATATTGCTAATTCTTATTCTTGTGTTGCACATGTATAGGTGGATTGTCATTGTGAACCTTGAGATTGTTTCTACAAACCAGGATATAATTGATGAACCTACTTCACTTTATAAGGAACAAGAGCACCATATAGAATAGGTGATGGGAAATTGGTTAGATCCACATTTGGAACCTAAGACAATTAGCATTGCTAGTGTATCAAATCCTACGAGAAGATTATTTGGTGTAAATCCTTCTAGGGGTGGAATGGAAGCACCAATTACAGTTACGCCTATTAAAATTTTGAACCCTTTTCAACCAAGATGGACTATCAAAGGTCGTGTGACTGCCAAAAAGGATATTCGCCAGTATAATACCCAAAAAGGTATAGTTCAATTTTCACCTTTGACATCATTGACATAGAAGGGGTTGAAACACATGTGACTTGTTTCTATGAAGTTGTTGATCTTCATTATGAAAATATTACTATTGAAAAAACCTATACATTATCTGGTGGTATAGTAAAGGTTGCTAATAAGCTTTACAACAAGTTAAATAGTGGTCTATAAATTTCCTTGTCAGTAGAATCAAAGGTCACTCTTTGTGAAGATGACCATTCTATTCCAAAACACCTATTCTCCTTTACACCTATCAGTGAACTTGCAAAGAAGAGTAACAATTCAACTGTTGATGTTATTGGAGTTGTCACTTGTGTTAGTCCAAGCTCCACAATTAGGAGAAGAGATGGGACAAAGGTCCTAAGGTACATGATATCCTTGTTGGACATGTCTAATGCAACTATAAATATCACTCTATGGGGCATAGTAGTAGAGAAGGAAGGTTCTCTTCTTCAACAAAAGTATCACCTACAAGAAGCAACTATTCTCACTATTAAAAATGGACGAGTTTACGAGTACAACGGTAAGGTGTTGAGCACACCAAGCAATACAAATTTATTTATAGACCTTGACATACAAGAGAGAACAACTACAAAATTTGTTTGAACAAAGTGGGGCTAATATTCTATCACCTTCAACAAAGTTTAGCGATCCATCTATGCCCGCCACAAAAATAAAAATTAGGGATATTCGAGAACAAATGCTGCATAGAGTGCATCATCTCCAATGTACAATAAACACAACATTGTTGTTCATCAAATCTGAATCATTTTTCTATCTAGCATGCCCTAATGTAATGGGGGGAAAATAGTGCAAGAAAAGATTGGTGCAGACTGAAGATGAAAAGTGGTTTTTCTCAAAGTGTCACGTAGTATGTACCTCTTGTAATTATAGGTACATACTACAAATAAGATTGTAGGACCACACAAATATGCTATGGGCGGTTGCATTTGATGGAGCAACAAAACTCATGGAAATGTCCGCGGAGAAGCTATACTCTCTACAATTTGAGGATGACATAGAAAGGGATACTCACCAGGTAATTAGAGACGTGTTGAACAAAAAATACTTGTTTACTTTGACATGTAGAAATGAAACATATAATAATGAAGAACGTTTGAAGGAAACTATCACAAAGGTTGAGCAGGTTGACTTCATTACAAAGAGCAACATATTACTTTCCAATATCAAATAAATGTGCAGTGAAAAGAATGACCAACAACATTATATGGTTGAGAAGAAATCTAAGCAACATAGGAGTTTTTCTAAGGTGGTTGCTTTGTAATCACAGGGTCTAGGGGCATCCTCTTCGGATGTCTCAAATGGTGGGGTTGTTGATGTTGTGCAAGATTACCATGTTGAAACCCCCAAAGAGAGAGAGACTGGGCCTAAGGCTGCCACTTTTGGTGATAGTGCTCCGAATATCATTTCTGGTGGCTTTTTTGATATGGCCACGCTTGCAGGGAGGAATATTGATGAAATCTCTGTGACATTGGCTGCAGGCATTCTTTTTCAGGATAATGGTGCACTGGATTGGCATGTTAAGGTGGCGCAAGTGGAAGAGGGCTAGATTTCTGTAAAGGGCAAGGAAGCTAAGTCCTCTACGCCTTCTTTTGACATGACTCTCCGCTCCCACAAGAGTAGCTCTAAATGTAAATCTTGATGGTTCTTGTTTGGGGGCTGGTTTTTGGTTGGCTGTAGGCTATTTTTCTTGCAACTTTGTTTTTGGTTGTGTTTTTTGGCTTTAGATGCCTTTTTTACCCTTGGTTGTTTGTGCTCTCATGGTCTTCATGTTAGGACAACTTTCTGGTTGAGGGTTCCAGATCCATTCAAAATATGTTTGTAAAGGGTTTCGAGTCCCTTCAAAACCTACTAGTTCCTTAATAAAAAACCACAGGATCAATAGATTCTATTATAAGATAGTTGTATAGTTGATGGTTTTGTTGAACTGACAAAATGTATTCAAATCTCCAACCCCATGTGTCATGTCTACCTACAAATAGAAATATGTATGCTACTAAATTTACATTTTCCCAACACATGCCATGTATATGAATGTTATAAAACTATAGTTGATGGTTTAGTTCAAATGACAAAATGTATTCAAATCTCCAACCACATGTGTCATGTCGAAAAATAATTCCGCTCCCTTCAATATTGTGCATTCAAATTATAACTATAATAGTAAAATCTTAGTAAAACAAAACTAGCAAACTGTATGTGTTTGCTTATGTCTATATAAATGTGGAATCTACTTCTTCTACCATTGCAAGACTCAGTTATTTTGGCATGATGTAATCTACAACTATCTTAAAACTACACTTTAATAGATATTAGTTGTAAAAACTATGAGTTGAATATGTAATTTTTGATTTTTTGTTTTTTGTTTTCACACATATATATGAATTTTAGTTTTTTTTCCTGATGCTATTGGGTTGCTTAACTAAGAAATTGTATTCTTTTACCTTAATATACCTTCCTACAATTTTATTGAATCACATGTGAAGAACATTAAATTAGGATAATTGTCCATTATATATATGTATGTGTGCGTTTGTGTTTGTTTAGATGTATAAATATCCAAAATGTACTTATTTTAGCATTGTAAGCTTTACATATGTTGTGTTTATGCCACACATAGTAGTTCAAGTGTGTTTATTCTTCTCTTATTACTAATTCAACCTTACAGTCCCATAGTGTAGATGGTGGACCAATGTCCTAAAACAAGCCAAGCTCTCTTGCAACAAGTAGAGATTAGAAGACAACAAACCTGAAAAAGAAACCAGGATTACTATGCTTGGAATAAAGAAGTGATAGCCACTTGAAGGTGGATGAAAAAGTTGCACCCTAGCCCAATTGACCCCCACCAAAGAGAAGCACGAAGGCTACACGATCGTGAGAGAAACCACAATTACTATGCTCATCATAGAGAGGAAATAACTACACAAAAAACACATTAAACATTTAGAGAAACAAACATGTCAAGGCCAACATATGCAAAACCAACAAGACATAGAAGATCAAACATCATTCAAAAAAATTGCTACCTTCA
The DNA here is from genome assembly GCA_007258455.2 of Sequoia sempervirens. Lineage (NCBI taxonomy): Eukaryota > Viridiplantae > Streptophyta > Pinopsida > Cupressales > Cupressaceae > Sequoia > Sequoia sempervirens. The sequence continues at coordinate 960,704,011 of VDFB02281492.1, read as the reverse complement.
TAAAAACAATGAAAAGATTTTGACAAAAGATAGATGCACTTTCCAATAGGAAAACATGCATTGTATGCAACAAAAACTTCCTAGGCATGCTTCTTCATTCATCAGACACTCATGCTACTTGCAAAAGATGTTTTAATGAGAGATGTATACTTTGGTTCTCCTCACTCAACAACATGGACCCAGGAGAACAACCTACCGTGCTGAAAAGACTGACCCAAGTGGAGGAAATGCTCATTGTTAGAGTAAACCTAGTACTACAAGTAACCCATGCTCCTGGAGAGTAGTATAAGTATAGTAGTCACACAATTAGCTTCCCACAAGATATAAAAAACATTGCAAAAGTTCTCCCTTGAAGGATAGAAGAATTGGATGTGCTCATAGTTCGAAGACTACACATTGAAGGCAATTTCTATGATTGTTATGTAAGTAGAAGTCACATCAGAGATGCATTGCAATATAGAGTGAAAAATGACCCATACTATAATGATGTTGCCATAAGTTTGATGGATTGGCTCAAATTCTTGAAGTTAGCATGAATATTTCAATCATGTTGCAAACCATTTCCACTAGCGAATGTACAGGGGTGCCAAATAATGGGAACACCATTGATGAAGATGAAATTGAGGAGAGAATAGTACACACATCATTGTTTATGGCTAAGTTTCCAAATAGACGTTGCAAACTAGAAATTATTAAGCAAGCAATAGAGCTTGAGGACAACACAAATACCACTATAGATTGGCTTGAGATGAAATCATCACCAATAAATGAATACAATACCAAAGGTTTGCTTGATATGGCATTTCCAATGCTCTTCCCCAATGGGGTTGCACTACAAATACAACTGCGGATTAGGGAAGTCCAAATGCACAAGTATGCACTGCACTTGATGAGGTTCCATAACCAGAGGTTTGGAAGGCATGCAAGGTTTTGATATTTTATGTACAATCCTATGTTGCGAAACCATAGCCAAGGGCTTGCAATAGTTTTTATTAAAAAAAATGTAGAAGAAAACATCCCCACAACTATTGAAAACCTTCATGCACACTTGAAAATCCTCCCTGACACACAAATAGCTGAAGAGCTCATGCACTTTGGATCTTCAATTCGAGGCACAAGACTATATTGGAACAAGTGTCATTATGAACTAACAAATATGATCAACCAAATAGGGTCTCCCACTCTATTTTTCACATTGAGTGCAATAGACACAAAGTGGGTGGACTTGCAACGATTGCTCTCAAATGACACACTAGTGGAAATGCAAACAAATAAACAACGCTTGGACAATGTAATCAATAATCCCCACACCACATCATTATATTTGCACCAACGATTTATAGTATTTTGTGAAGAGGTCATCCAAAAACTTCTTGGTGTAAAAGATTATTGGTATAGATATGAATGGTAGCATCGAGGCACTGCACATGTGCATGGATTCCTCTGGCTTGAAAATGCATTAGGCATGGATAAAATTGATTGGGAGAACAACAAAAAAGTTGAACATGCAAGGAAATTATTTGACATGTAAGTGCTTGGAACCCTCGTCTTGCTTCACTTAGAAACAACACAGTCTACTGTCCCTAACACAATGACCCATGCTTGCTAGAAACAACTTAGATATTAGCTATAGATCCCTCTCAGGACTATGAGGAGATAATCAACCATGTCTAGAGGCACACAAAATGTAGAGAGGGAACATGCTTACGCAAAAAGGGGAAACTACAGTGTCGATACAAAGCTCCATGGAAAGAATAGATTGTATCTACCTTATCTTGTGATGATAATGGGAAGAAAGAATATGAACTTGTAAGAAATGATGATAGGCTAAACATACATAATCTAGAAATGCTGTTGATATGGAGAGCTAACATAGATTTCCAACCAATTATCTTAGGAGCACTTGTACTAAAATACATTTCCAAGTATGTGTCAAAAGCAGAGAGAGCATCTAAGTATTGTATTGATATGTTAACAAGGATATTTTCATGCCAGAGAATAGATGACCTGGTTGTCACAACATTTCAAAAATTCATGACAGAGCTTGTTGCAGAGAGTGATATAGGAGCACAAGAAACATGTCATATGATTCAAAAATTTTTGTTCATTGTTTGTAATCGACCATTCACATCTTTGAATGTTGGCAGAAAAATGTTCCAACGAATAACAAGACAAATAGATGAAATCCACCTCCATATGAGCTACTTGCATTCCTACATTAATTGGCCTCAAGAAATGGAAACAATAACGCTACTTGAATTTGCAAGATCTTTCTCCTATTCTGCAAGGTGCAAAGGATGCAAATGGAAAGAGAGGTAAAAGCGATTGTTAATGTTTTCCCAAAGTTCTATAACATCCCAAAGGAGGACTTAGACAACTTTGAAGATTTTTGCTGGACTGAGCTACTATTATACAAACATTTTTGAAGCATAGAAAGCGAGGTAGGGATTACTAAGGATACAATAATTGCAAATTGGAATCAAATTTACACAACCAAATATGATGTATGGCATGCTAATCACACAATTGAAATGGAAGCAACCAATGAAGAAGAATATGAGAGTGATACAAAGATGGCCACAAGGGACACACCAAAACTTAACGAATGGGAATTGTTTTCACAAATGGGTCCCTCAAACAATGTGAGCCTAAATGAACTTTAAATGCTTGGTAGGCATGAGTTTAATAACAATAATAAATGGGATCAACTAGCGGTACCCCAAGATCTTCATGAAATTGCCACCTAGTTCATACCCATGAAAAAGGCATGTAGCCAAGAAGAGACTATGGCAGGCAACTTGGATGTCCCAGACTATGAACTATCAGTACAACAAAAAATAGCACTCACAATTATCATTGAACATAGTGAACACCCCTAAAAAAGCCGTTACACATAGTTGTTCAAGGAACAACAGGTACGGGAAAATTGTACCTGATTTCCCGCATAAGAAAAGCACTCACAAGTAAGAGCCCAGAACGAAAAAAGCTAGTTGCTCACATTAGCTCCTACAGGGGTGGCTACATTTAACATTTATGCATCAACTATACATTCAACACTCCGATTCCCTATTAAAGACATGCACCCACTACAAGGACAAACATTAACAACATTTCAAGAAGATATGAAACATATAAGATATATTTTGATTGATGAGATGAGCTTCATAGGTCCAAAGTTGCTACTGAAAATATACACAAGACTACATGAGGCTTTCCCACATCGGCAACATCTACACTTTGGTGGAGTGTCTATAATATTGATCGGTGACCTCGCCCAACTGCCACTTGTAATGGAAAAACCTCTGTACACATCCCACTCAACTGCAAAAACACCATGGAACCAATTGACAATTGTTGTCACCTTACAAATAATCTTTCGTCAACAAGGTGAGACTCCAACACAACAAAGATTCCGTCAACTTTTGCAAAACATATGTAATGCAGAAGCAACAAAAGAAGTTTGACAACTTTTAATGACACACACAGACAAGCAACTCACATCAAGAGAAAAAATAAGAGTTCAATAATTCAATGCACTTGTTTGCTACCAATGATTTAGTTAGACTACACAACAAAATAATATTAAAATTGTTGAATCATCCAATTGCAATTAGTGCTGCAACAAGCACTCAATGTGGAATGGATACAAAAACTAATGATGAACAACTTGAAAAAGAAGTTTTTCTTTGTAAAGGGCAACACATCATGCTCACATACAACATATGGACACAAGTAGGACTGGTGAATGGATCTCTTGGCAAAGTTGTTGAAATTATTTACAGTCCAGGTTCCAAACCACCAGATGTTCCCATGTATGTTGTAACAAGGTTTGATACCTACAACAAGCCACCATGGAACGCGCTTGACCCCAAGAGCATACTGATATTACTTGTTTCCTTGGGAAATAGAAGGTAGATACTGCTCACAATGGCATGGGCTATTACCGTACAAAAAGCTCAAGGCCTAACACTGCAAAAAGAAACAATTGATATTGGTAAAATAGATAGGCATGGACTAACATTTACAACCATATCTAGAGTTCAATCATTAAACAATATTTGCATTCAACCACCATTCTCTTTTGAAAGATACTCCAAAATGCAAACCAATCCATACACAATCATAAGGAAATAAGAGGAGGCCTGCTTACAACAATTATGTCTCTCCTAAATCAAGGTACACAACTCTCATTCCTATCTATCTGATATCTCTCCCAAATTCCCAATGTGCATCAGTACCATTGTTACAAATTCCTCTCTTGCAAAAATCTCCTTTGAGCACTTACAAATCATTACACAATTCACACTTCTAAGCTTAAAATTGGTGCTACAATTTGACTGAATCAATACCTAATCTAAACACCTAACCACCCTGTTACTTTCCTTGTGCAGGCCTTGAAGACAAATGGCATAGATCACAAAAGATTGTTGCTACAAAAAAAAATACACCGCTTCTACATGTTCATAATAAAATACCACTGTATATCAGCCTATCAGCGTAAGTATTGCACCTCATTGGGGTGCAAGTGCTAGTTTATTAGTTTACATCATTTCAAATTCAAAAAATATGTCACTTTTAGTTGTTCAAGTTTAAAAGTTGGACCAACGTGCCATTTCCTTTATAAAAGTGTGACAACTTTGTACTTTTATCCAAAAGCCTATATGAAATGAGTGTTCAAATGTGAAGTCTGATAAACTATTCAACTTTAAACCTTTCCCTTTCTAGCCATTGGTTCAATATCAAGTCTATGAAACTTTTTGTGTCCCTTGTTTTGTCTCTTCATCTACATTGATGAAATTTGTATAATTTGGGGAATGAAACATTCGTTTTAACATGAAAAAAATTTCTCAAAGTTTGCTGCAATTAATAAAGAGATTAATATTTTCTTTTCCTATGAATGTAGCCAAATTGGTGCACCACATAAATTTTGTGTTATTTGTATTAATATCAATTGTTTTATATTGCTGCAAGTTTTTTTTTTTGTTGTCATATATTTTAATGATTGGTATTAGAGTAGAGGTAAAGTGAGTAGATTTAGTGGAAAGGTCTTGTGTGTCTTTTTTCACAATTTTATATTATAGTGAGCAAATAAATGGAGAATTGAGAAATTCTTTAGACAAATTTTTGGGATATGGAAGTTGTAGTTCGAAGATTTATTAATTCAAAAAGATCTTTTGATCACGCTGGAAAGAAAATTGAAAAAGCTAATTGAAATAGTGGATGAAGATTGAGAAAAAATGGATTTGAAGGTGGTGGCCATGATTATTCTCTCTATCTAGCAATGTTTTATTTAGTGTCACAACAGAAAAAAAAACATTGAAAGGATTATGGGATTGTTTATTAGACATGTATGAAATGGCTTATGCATCAATCGAGGTATTTTTGATGAAGAAATTGTACAATTTATAAATGAAGGAAGATGATATTGTCTCAAATCATTTGAATGAATTCAATACTTTGATTAATTAATTAATTTAGTAAGCATAAATTTAGATGATAAGATCAAAGCTATTTTGTTATTGTGTTCTCTACCTAATAGCTGGGAAGGAGTTGCTATGGTTGTTAGCAACTTGGTATTCGGTAAGAAGGGAAGCATGTTGAAATTTGATGCTAAAGGGAGTTGCTATGGACATGAGAAGAAAAATCCAAGGTCCCTCATTGGAAGACACTTTGGTAATCAACAACATAGGGAGATCACAAAAATGAGGGAATAAAATCATAGACGAAGATCAAATTCTAGTAGACAATGAAAATCTAGAGGAAAACATAACAATTGATTGTGTTGGGGTAAATGCCACATGAAGAGAAATTATTGGTCATTCAAAAAAGGTTGAAAATCAATCAAAAGAAAAAGAGACAAATGCAGCTTATGAAGAAGATGTTGGTGCTCTTGTTTTATCTACAAGAGAAGTTATTGTAGATGTTTGGATGCTTGATTCAAGAGCATAATTTTATGCTACATCATGTAGGGAGTTTAATTTTTTTAAAAATCCGACAACTTTGGTAAAGTTTATCTCAGTGATGATGAGCCTTGTGATATCATTGGCAAGGGAGATGCTTTGTTAAAATTAAAAAAAATGGTAACAATGGGATGGTAAAGGATGTTAACATGTCCCTCAACTCAAAATAAATATGATTTTAGTTGGGAAATTTGATGCTCAAGGATGTAATATTACTTTTGAGTCAAGCATGTAGAAGGTGATGAAAGGAGTTTCAGTGATTGCTACAGGAAACAAATTTGGTACTTTGTATGCGCTAGAGGGTTAAACACAAGTGTGATCTGCAATGGTAGCTATAGAAAATGAAATAGAGCTTTGACATAGAAGGTTTGGTCAAACGAACAAGAAAGGTCTTGAGATCTTGCATAAGAAGAATCAACTTCCAAGATTATTGGTAGATTTGGAGTTTGTGAGCATTGCATATATGACAAATAGAAGAGGAAAATTTTTTCTACTAAAGAAGATGAGAAGAAGTCACACTCAATGGAGCTAGTGCATTCAAATGTCTTTGGCCCCTTTAAGATACCATCTATTGCACTATAAAGATTTAGGTTTATATGTTAAAACAAAATTGCATTTTTGGCATATTTAAAAATTTCAAGGCATTTGTAAAAACCAAAACAATTGTAAAATTAAGTGTTTAAAAGATGATGATGTGGGTGAATATTGTTCAAAAGAATGATAAATATTGTGCAAAGATTGACATTCAAAGAATTAAGATAGTTCCTCTTACACCACAAGAAAATGGTACAGTAGAAAGGCTAACTAGAATTATTTGTAAAAAGCACACAATATGCTCTTGAATGTTGGTTTATAAAAACTATTTTGGGTTTTCTCGGTAATGCTATTGAATGGTTAACATAGAGTAAACAAAAACACATAATGATAATAATAAAACATATCAATTACTCAAAATAATGCACAAAATATATGTCGTGTATTCCTTCATTCATCAGTTAGGCAATAATTATTAAATACCAATTGTATGTGGTCCCTCGACTATAAGTACAAGTTACATGAATTATATAGCAAGCCAACTTGGTTGGGAATGCCAACCATTGATAACTAACAAGTAATAACCAACCAACTATTGGGGACTAATTTTTGATTACATCTAACAATTATTTATTTTTGTTGATTACAATATTATTATTTATTGCATTTTCTCAACTACATTAGCCTCCCCAAAAAGAAAGTCATTTTCTAGATGATTGGAAAACAAAATTGGAAGACAATAGTACAATATACTAGCTAGTGAGAGGATGGATGAGAAGATGTCCTTGGAGCCAAGTGGAAGAAGGAGGTCAGAGTATATTTTTGAGCATGGAGTTGGTGAAGCCAATAGACTTCCTTGGTTTGCAACTTGAGGTGATGTGTTGCTATCAATTCCCTCTCCTTGGTCGCCTTCACCATGTGCACAACCAATTTTAGTTGGTGCTTCACTTTTTCAATTTCCTTATCTTTGGATTCAATTTTTGGGTGTTCTTTTCTATCAACTCTATTTTTTTGGCAACCACTTTTGCTTGTTCGGCCTTAGTGAGGTGTGTTTATTGTGGTAGTTGGCTCCATAAATGTTGGTTAAGGGCATAAACCTTGACGTGTACCCTTTGTAATATAGATATGGCCTCATCCATTTTATTGGTAAACTGAAGATTAGATGCTTCTTGATGCTTCAACTTATAAAACAACTCACTGCATGTAGTCTCCATGCCAAAAAGAGTTGAGATTAGTTTCCCATCTCTCCCCTATAATGTAGGCTTGGCAGGGTACCATGCCAAAAACATTGCTTTAGTCTCAAGATCTCTGGCCAACCTCTAAAAATGAAAAGACTAGTGAACTCATTCTCAGAATTGGTTTGCATGAATGCTAAAATATATTGGGCCTCATGCCATGCCAATAGAGAGTGGGCATAGTCCAACCAATGGGAAATATCAACAACCTCGTATATGACTGCAACCATAAGCTCCAAACTCTGAATCTCTCTGGATAGAAACCAATGGATCATTCTAATCCGATTTGGGGATCTTATTGATTATCCCTTTTGAATAATTGGATTCTTCCTCTACAAGAGGATGGATTGTAGTCATGGGTAGTATGGGAGTGATGACTAACATAGTGGCTACCAATGGAGTGACTACTATTGGTTGTAGTATTAGGGTTGGCTCCTCTTCCTGTGCATGGACTGGCTCTATTGTAGGAATAATTGGTTGTGTAGTAGTCGATGGTGCAATAATTGACTATGTACTCTCCCTTGTGGATGGAACCATGATATGTTGTTTGATAGCCATATCAATATCCTCCAGTGAATCCAAAGGGAGAAAATCCTGAACATGTATGGGATTGCCAAGGAGTTCCAACCAACTGTCAATTTTTGGTGTGTGTATTGGTGACTCCATTGCCACTACACTAGGTGAGGCTATGGGGGTTGTGGGTTGAATCTCATCATTTTCCTCCTTGGATGCTACAACTAAAACTACTAGGAAAATGACTCGAGCCTCAACATTTGTGGACACCAATTTGGCTAAGTGCTTGCCTATGTGTGTGGTGCTAGCAATAGAGGAGGATATGGAAATTTGTTCGTATTCTTTTCTACAATCCTCAACTTCCACTCCTATTTATTTTTGCTTCCTTTTCCTTTTCCCTGATCTTGTATCTTTCCTTGAAGTTTCTTGTGTGTCCAATGTAGTCTATCGGAATACTATAGGCCATGAAATTTTATTGTTGGCAACCCACTAGAATTTACCCAATTTACCAGTAGACACTTGGGTATACATGGAATCTAAAAATAAAGCAATCATGTGCTAGGTCATGTAAAAATCCTTTTCTTTACACACTAGAAATTCTCTTATTCATTCTAAAAAATATTGTGGCCAGTTTTAATTCCTTCCTATGCTCTAGTCAATCATGTAATCCACCATCCAAATGGTTATGTTAGATGCTTAGTTGGACCCTGCCAATCTATATTTACTTAGGTCCATGAGGTGTTTCTGCTTTATGTTTTCCAACATTTTTTACACAATCCCCTATTGCCTACATTTCAAATAGTATCTTTTTCTTTTTGGGTTGAATTTTTCTTGTATATTCTTTTAATCACAACTTCTTTTTGTTTTGGGCCTATTTTTACTATAGGTTTAGCAATTACACTTCTTGATGATGGTATCTCGAAAACCCTTCTAAAATCATTTGGATGGAATGAAACAATTACTAAACAACCCATGTATTCAACAATAGTTTTATGGGCATAGTGGTTATAATTTTGCTCCATTAATTTTAAATAAGGTTTAAATTCGTACAAATTAAAAAAGAAAATTGCGCAACCTTGTCTGCTTGAGCATGCTGGAGTGCAAGCTTTAGTGAATGGTCGTTGAAATTGTCTTGCCACTATGCTCTACACTCACTCCCCATAAGACTTTCCCATGTCAAGGAGTCGACGGTCACATTATGATTTTGTCCTTTTGATAGGTCTAATTATTAGTTGGTTTTTCAATGTTTTTATGCATATTCATAGACATTTCCAGAAACTTATCTCATACATATTCCTACACTTTACTATCTTTTATGCTCATTATGCAAACCTAAACATGATTTGAAGTATATGGAAATATGGTTATTATGATAGTTATTGTATAATTGATGTGTGAATATGTATGAATTACAATGAATATCTATGCTTAAGCTATGGATATTAGTATTGTGTAGTTGTTCTATGAACTAACTCTTTGCAGCCAAGGAACCGAAGCAGGTAGAATATAGCCCACAACAATTGGGAGTTACAGTCTGAAGCCAAAGGAGTTCTTGACAATGATGTAGGGGAGGTTTCAAAATAATTTGAGCACAAAAATTATGAAAATGGAGGCACTTATTGAAGATGATTGTGCATCATTATGAATTAAATAATGAAGTTGAAGGAGAAGAGCTCTATTATAGCTAGGAGTTCGGTATGATTGTTTCAGCAGTCCACGTTCTAATTCTTGTTGTAGCAAAGTCATAGTTCTATTTGGATTCTTCTTCACTTTTTTAGTTATGGTTTTAGTTATCAAACTTTATCACACTCTGTTATGTAGGGAGTGTTGAACACTCATAATACTAAGAGTGGGGGTGAATCAGTATTCTATTAAACCATTCAAACATTAGCCATCCAATTACCAAAACATATTCAACTGTTATAAGGAAAGAAAGCATGAAAACATCCACAACATCAAATAACACATGACCACCACGATTTTTATATGGAAAACCAAAATAGGAAAAACCACAGTGAGGGTTAACTAACAATATATTATAACTGGCTATAGTATATTATAGAAGTGCTCACTACAGGTGGGGTCACTACTCACAGAGAAAATGATAGAATAAAGAAGGTGGCACACTGTGTATTTTGAGCTATTACAAAAGCATCTACAATATGTAGTTTACAGTTCCAATGAAGCATAATAACAAACTTCGTGGTGATCTAGATCAATGCTCTACTCTACTCTACATTCGCACAATTTTGATCTCAACATTCACAACTTATCTTTTCTTTGATCAAATTCGCATCACATATTTCACATACTTCATCTCATTACATCTAAAACATCAAAAACAATCCATCATATAATCAACATCAAGTGTAACATCAATTAGGTTGGCTTAATTGGATGTAACACACAAATTCTAACACATGCCTCAATTCCAATCTAAAATACCTTAAGATAGTTTGGCATCAACCTATAATAGATCCCACATAAAGAATCAACACATATTAATCCTTTGCATACTCATCAAACGTGTTAGGTCGACACACCATAGGACCTAAAAAAAATCCTCCAACTGTTTATCCAATTCACAACACATGGACCTCAAAACATGATACCATCTGGAATTCATTCTCATTTGACATCTGGAAACTTACTTCAACACCACAACATCAAAGACTTATCTGCAGAGAAGTGTAAAATCTCCCACACCATCATATTGTAAAGGAAATGACTATATTATGCTAGACTGAACTTTGTCACTCTTATCTCTCAGAATACTTTTCCCAACTAGATGAAATATTGGATTTAGAATCTTCTAACAACCACAAAAATTGGGTTAGAATCATAGAGAAAAATATTCCTTTGTAGAGTGGTGCTGACCCAAAGATACATTGAACCACTAAACTAGCAGTTCTGACACTTAGTTATATTTTCACAGAATTGAGTTTTCTAGACCATATCTTGCACAAATGACTTCCAAAAAACCTCAAAACATGTTAGGAATTAATCAAAATGATCCACAAAATTTTTGATATTAATGACACAACTTTATTACACTATTATGTACAATCCATGCTCATGTTACCAAAGCATCATCAATGACAATCTCCTCAAACTTCCAATAGGGAGTGGTGATTTATGATTTCTGTTTAGAATCCTTATTTCAATAAACTCCCCCATGCCTATATTTATGGTTTGGTGGTTGAGGTGTAGGTTAACTTGGTTAATTATCTAGTAGAAGATATAGAAAAAGATACTTTCAGTTTTAGTTGTTGTTTTACACAATGTCCATAATTTCATGAATAAGACATCTCAACATAATCTTAGATTGCAATATATTTTGAGTTATGTAATGAATGGTTTTCATTATTTTCATGATTATGTTAACCTGAGGAGCTATACTTGGGTTAAATCAATGGAGATAGTCGCTTGAGCAAGGGCCACTCAAGGTATTTGTTCCCCACTTTATCTTCTATACATTTATCTTTGCTGTAGTAGTTACTTCACGAATGCTTGTTATCTTAATTAGATTCCTTATGTACCATTATAAATGAATTCATGAACAAATATTGTTTTAAATTCATGCTTTAGTTTGCTTCAACTTGTTGTAATTTAGAGTGTAGGTCTAGTTTTATAGTACCGGTTAATTTTAGGATTAATTTCTTGACAGTGAACTAGTCATAGTCTTACGCTATAGGTACTCGTAGCAATAGAGCCAACATTACTTCTTTTACTATTATGCATTTTTGTGATTTATTAGTAAGTGTAAACACCTATGCTAGGATGATTTTGGTAGTCTTAAGTCTTTGGAAGAGTATACAATGCCAACATCATCACAAGCCTACGTTAGCCTTGGTTGATAATTTAATGAAGGTCTTTTCAAGGGTTTAGTGGATTATTCAATTAGGCTTTCCTCTAAATTGTGTGTCTAACATCAAGTCTACTGAACATTAGTAGGGACTCTACATTTTTGGTTCCGATTTTAGTGATGATGCTACTTTCAAAGATTCATTTCTGTTAAATTTTCAAGCTTTCATAGTTTAAAATTTGTTTTTAGTATTAGGACAATTAGGTTTTATTCCTTCAATATTAGAATATTTTACTAACATTGTGCAAAATCCATTGCTATATAAAGTCACACCTATTATATATAGAGGTAGAGAGATGATTTGGGAAGATTTATCCCCTCAAATTGACAAGCTAGAGTAGATATTGGTGACCATAGTGATTAGAGTGAGGGTATTCATGACAAATAAATTTCCATTTCACTAACATCTACTGGAAACACAGAGGAGACCTTCCAAGCCAAGAATAATGCACTAGTGGATGATCCACCAGAACATGTGACTTTTGAATTTCCAATTGCCAACCAAGAAAGGGCCATTGTCTTGAAGAATATACTTCCTTCAACATTGCCTGTCTTCTATGGTTTGGTAACTGAGGATATAGATACATTTTTGTTTGAGTTTGATGTCCTATGTAGGAGATATGACTATATAATTGATGCTCTAGGTTCAAGCTATTTCTTTCAACTTTGAAGGATGCTACCATGAGATGGTTTATGGGATTGGGCAGAGATGTTGTTCCAGATTGGAACACTATGAAAACAAAGTTCCTGGAAAAATACCAAGACTATTGTAGAGGAGTTGATAGATCTAAGGGATTCCATTTTTAGGATGACTCAGAAAGAGGATGGACCATTGGAGGATTATGTAGAGAGGTTCCACTTCTGTTTCAAGAGGATTATGTAGAGGAATCCTTGAAGGTGGTGTTTTTGAGAGGAGTTAATGATGATTGCATGGATGCCCTTAACCTTATTGGGCTAGGGGATGTGTCTCAAATACCATTTGAATAAATTTTTAAGGTTTGTAGAAATTACTCAAGGACCTTTACCAAAAGGACAAGGGGGACAAAGCATCTTCCATTGGTAAGACATCCAATGGGATTTCAAGAGTAGAGTTAATTAACCTATTGTCCAAAATAAAAGAAGATATTATAAGTCATCTATCTACTCAATTGGAAACTCTACATGTGAAGAAAAAGCAAGAAGAGGCTGAGGCAATACTTACTGAATACTACCTCAATTGTAGACAAAGAAAAGATAACTACAAAGTGTAAAAGGGTGGCTAGTATTATAGAGCACAAACAAGAGAAACTAGATTTTCAACCACTAGAGGGTGAAGATGAACAAATGTTATACATTTCCTAAAGAAGGCCATGGCAACCAAGACAAGGTATGCCACAAGAACCTTTAAATTTTAATACACTATTTCCAGTCGGTACTTAGAATTTCTCTAGTTGAAACCCCCGACCTTTGCCAAATCAACAAAACTAATGGAAAATCCTTAGCAATGAAAAAACCCTTAGCACAACTGAAACTAGCAGCAACCAAATGTATGGCCAAAACAAAATTTTAAAGGCTATAATTACAAATCTCAATGGAAAATGCAACAAAATCAATGGCAGTCACAATAGTAAAAGGGCCAGTAGTGGCAGCACCAAAATATGAACTACTAGTAGCGCTTGCTACCTTCACAACTACAACAATAGGCCATCATTCCCAATCCGTCAAACCCAACATCTTAGCCATCAAGAGAACCTCAATTACCTCCCCAACTTGCACCTAACCCCAATAACAAGCCTGTCCAATAGGCATACACTAATTAGGCTATTCAATACCCTACTTATGGGGTAGAGGTGAGTGATGTCCACCTTAGGTCAGGGAAAACATTGGTTGGGTCTTCATCCCCTCAAATTACTGAGATGGTGGATGAGGAACCCACTACAAAAGATTTAGAAAAATTGCCTATAGAACCTGAGTCAAATTAGGTAAACCAAACTATTTCAAGTTCAAAGCCTCCATTTCTTGAGCATTTAGCCATTCCAAGACATCAAGCCCAAGTTGTGACAAACCTATTGGGTTAGCTTAAGGATGTAAGTATCAAAATTCTCCTCATTCAGGCTATCAAGTTATCCTAATTTATACCAAGACATTAAGATACCTTTGTCTTAAAAATCCATGGAGAAAGAGGAAGGACCCTAAAAAAGTTCATGTCTTAGGGAACAATGCTGACATTATGCTAGGAATATAACTGTCCCTAAATATACAAACCCTAAAAGTCCAATATTGGATGTTAAGATAAATGGAACACTTATCAAGAACACCTTGATTGATTTAGGGGTAGCCATTAATGTCATGACTAAGGAGACAATGCAACTACTACAAGAAGTAAACCTTAGACCTACACCTACTATTTTACAGTTGCTAGATAGGTCAACAATGAAACTTGAGGGGATCATTTAGGACTTAGTCATAGCATTAGATTCATCTGACTATCCTACAAATTTCAAAGTCTTGTAGTCAAAGGCCAACCTTGCAGGATATCCACTTATTTTAGGCAGACCATGGTTAGAAACAACTGATGCATTTATAGGTTGTAGGACTGGGAACATGATAATATCAAATGGAACTATGACTAAGAAATTAATCCTCTAGCCACCAGTCCAACCTCATGAAAATATAGAACAAACTATATGGCCTACCTTGGATGAAGAAGACCACTATTCCCTACAAACTCTCATGACTATTGAATGCAACCCCCTGTTGAAAAATTAGGATTAGGATGATTTAATTGACCACATCATACAAAATAACTACGGTAGGACCCACAATAACAAAACTGTCTTTCAAGTATGCAAGATCAACTACAAAATATTATACCTGTAAATTCATTAGAAGAAGTATCATAGCTTTTCCATTCTCTATTGCCACAATTTTTTTTCTCAAACATTAGTGGAATTGATCTTTCATTTGTACAATCAACATCCAAGACATTAGAAATCATGCTAGGTAAAATGTTGAATGTTAACAATGGCTTAACTAAGGAACAACTTCCCTAAACACTGTATTGTAGTCACACACAATAGGCTTTGCATGGGATTAACATGAAATGAAGGGGATTGATCCAGAACTTTGCATGCATAGGATCTACATAAGTGATGGTTTTAAGCCAATTAGGAAACCCCAAAGAAGGATGAACCCTATTTCTAATAGTCAATATGTGCCACCTTTAGTTATTGTCCCCAAGAAAGGCAAAAAATGGAAGCACATTTACATGCCCTTGGGGCACATTTTCCTATTTTGTTCTTCCCTTTAGACTATATAATGCCCTAACCACTTTCCAAAGGGAAGTGCTAAGTATTTTCTCAGATTATGCTCATGACTCCATGGAAATTTACATTGATGATTTCACCACCTATGGAGAAACATACGAAGCACTCAAAAATCTAGAGAAGGTTTTGAAAAGGTATACAAAACATAATTTATCCTTGAGACATGAAAAAAGATTCATGATGATGACCCAAAGGATTGTTATACAACATTTTATATCAAGTGAAGGAATTCAGGTGGATCCCAACAAGATTGAGACAATCTCCACACTTCTTGTGCCATAGAAACAAAGAGATGTAAGGAGTTTTCTAGGACATGTAGGCTACTATAGAAGGTTCATTCAAGACTCCAGTAAAATTGTAACACCTTCATTTGTTTTACTCACCAAGGATATAGAATTTGAATGTACCATAGAATGTCAACACTCTTTTGAAGTAGTTAAGATAGCCTTAATAAAAGCACCTATCTTGAGAGGGCCTAACTAGACATTGCCTTTCCATATACAAATTGATGCTTCTGATCTTGCTATAAGAGAAATATTGAGACAAAAGGAAGGTAATAAGGAGCATGTTATTTATTACATCAACAAAAATTTACAAGGAGCAAAAATCAACTATACAATTATAGAGAAAGAGATGTTGACAGTTTTCTCTGCAATTAACATGTTTAGACACTATTTCACAGGGTACCCAATATTTATCCACACTGATCACACTGCTATTAGATATTTAATGAATAAACCTATGGTTGGAGGAAGACTAGTCAGATGGTTACTCACTATAGTAATTTGATATAACAATAGTGGATAAGCTTGGGAAGGCTAATGTGGTGGCAAATTTTCTATCTAGATTAAAAACATAGCTAGAAGAAGATGTTGTGGATGATTCTATTCCAAATGAGCATTTGTTTTCTCTCAATGTACACACACCTTGGTTTTCTAATATTGTAAATTACTTAGTGGTAGAAAAAATACCATCACACTTATCTCCTAGAGAAAAAAAACAATTGGTGCATAAAAGATTTCCATATTCTTGGGTAGCTGGTTATCTATTCTACATAGGTCCAGATAATATAATGAGGATATGTATAAGAGAAGATGCGGTTTTTCTTATCCTAAAAGCTTACCATGATGAGCCATGTGGGGGTCACTTTATAGCCAAAAGGACTCCCCTTAAGATCCTTACAACTAGCTACTATTGACCAAGTCTTCATATGGATTCAATAAAGTATACAATGAGCTGTGATAGATATCAAAGAATGGGTAAGCCAACAAGAACAAATGAGATGCCTTTGCATCCATAGTTGGCACTAACACCATTTGATAAATGGGGGTTGGAATTTATAGGCCCAATTTCACCATCATCCAATAATAAAGAGTATATTTTAGTTTCTAAAGATTATATGACAAAGTGGATTGGAGTCAAGGCATTACAATTTGCTAGAGATGAGAATGTAGCTAAAATCCTGTATGAAGACATCTTTACTAGGTATTGGAGTACCTAGAGAGATTTTGACTGATCAAGGTCTCCAGTTCACTTTAGAACTTATTTCTAAATTGGTTAAGGAATATGAAATTAGGCATAGAAAATCAACACCTTATCACCCCCAAGACAATGGGCAGGTGGAGGTTACAAATAGAGAGATTGAAAATATTTTGACCAAAACAGTGTAGTTCACAGAAAAGTAGCTAGATTACTTGAGATAGTATGGTACTATAGGAAAACATGAAAAATAACTCTAGGTTTCACACCTTATGAGTTGGTGTATGGTAAAAAATAAATTCTACCAATTGAGTTTGAATACAAGAAACTTAGAAAAAAAATTGAACTAGATATGGACTTGACATCAACACATAAAGAGAGGCTACACAATTTGAATGGGTTAGATGAAATTATAATGGATTCTATGTATCGCATAGAGATAATTCAAAAGTAGAGGACTAAATGGCATGATTAGTTTATAAAGACTAAAGTATTCAATGTGGGTGTTTGTGATTTATTGCATGATTGAAGATATAAAGATTATAAGGGGAAGCTACAATCCAGATGGTTGGGACCATATGAAATACTTCAGGTTTTTCCAAGTGGAGTAGTCAAATTGTAGACCATAGTGCAATTAGATTTTCACTATTAGTCAATGTCCATAGACTGAAAATATACAATAAGCCAACATAAGACATGATTTCCTTCTTTCTTTAACACATCAATATCATCCAAGTAGTGATTCTGATACAAGCATACTACTACAAGATTCCAACTCAACAACAAATATTACCAGTTCTCATAGTGACTCAACAGATGAGCTACACAACTCACCTTTTGAGAGAATTTAGGTATAATTCCTTATCCAACTTCATGTGCACACACTACACAACTAACACAATCACCAATATTTTTCAAGACCGCTCCATGATGCAGTGGAACCTATAACATCATCAATAAAAAATTGCAATAATTTGGATTGATACCTATTATTGAAGGTACCCGCAACAATTACCTGTCAGAAAATTAAAAAAATTATGCCACCTTAATTGCATACCATCCAAATTCATTCCACTTTTTCCGCACATGCACCCACAAGCCTATCATATCAATACATGTAGCTTAACCACTCCATTCTATGTCACCTACCTAAATTTTTATACATTTGAACAATCAATTCATCTTCCATGAACCATACATTCCATAACATTTATCTCACACATGCCAACCTCTCATTTCCTTCATCACCTATAGCAATTAACCAATGTCAAATCACAATCAAGTTTTAGAATCACTTGTAATAGCTTCACACGCGTGAAATTAAGTTCATCTCAAGTGAAAGGTACACATACTAATTTTCCATAATTCATAGATTTCCAATGTTTTCAGTATGTCCTCGCATTTTATTTTACATGCTTTACATTTATTAATCTTTTTTCCATAAACTATAATGACTCCATTCACCTTAGCAAGTACATTGAAGTGAGATCACTTCAAGATTTTAGTTGGGGGGAGGTAGTATATTATTTTAGGGTTTTCAAATTTCACCACCAAAAGAAACAAACACACAATTGCTTTTTTCCCTTTTTGCAACCTTCTTGTCATCTATCTCCTAAATCCAAGCCAATTTCTAAGCCAATTAAGCTAAAATTGTTGAAACAAAGGGAGAAGAGATAACAATTGAAGTTGCAATTGAAGAAGTGTATGAAAGTATAGCAGATATAAAGGGATGGTGAATTTAAATCGTGAGCTACAATTTCCAAAGTTTGAGTAGAGGAGAGTAAGGTTATCCTATCATGGGAGGTGATACTGTTAGGAGGGAGCCATTTTTACACTAGAAGATATTGGAGGATGGATTAGTATTTCCCATTTTTACTCAAGCAAGATGGTTGGATTGCTTCCAAAAGTTAACCGAATACAATGAAGAAATGACAAGACAATTTGCAACAACACTCTAGCATGATGAATCCACCATTAGAGGATTGAGGGTGGATGATTTAGAGGCTACAATTATAGAGGTATGTAGTCTACCAATAAATGGAGCTGAATTCCCTATTAGAGCAAATGCAGTAGCTACTAGGGATGAATTCAGGGACCTTGATGAAAAACTTGATTAGTCATCACAAGGCACCAAGAGGTTGTCACTTCTATGGGTATGGGATTCTTGCACCTCTTAAATTTTTAAATATATCACTTGTGATGGTAGGAAATCCCTTCTGTATACAATAAATTTTAAGATCTTGAGTCACCTCCATCATAACAAACTAGTTAATTCACCTAATTACCTCTATAACCTGTTAAAGAGAATTGGGTTTGAGTATCAAATGAAAATAAATGATTCAACTCTATCACATTATTGTTTGGTTACCTTGTTAGTAAATAGAAGTACCTTCTGTATACAATACATTTTAAGCTCTTGAGTCACCTCCATCATAAAAAATTGGTTAATGTACCTAATTACCTCTATAACTTGTGAAAGAGAATGGGGTGTGAGTATCAAAGGAAAATAAATGATCTAGCTTTGTCACATTACTGTTTAATTACCTTGTTAGTAAAGATAATCCTTATGGTTCAATACCCACATGTTTCTTGGGAGAGATTTTTGATTTGTGAACATATTAACAATATTCTTGAGGAACCAACAATTCCAAAAAACCTAGTCACCTGCTGCATATTTAAGGGAAATGCCCCCTGTTTCGCCTGTTGCTTCACCTACCTACAATAGGGGAGAACCAGAGGAGAAAAGTGTACAAAGATCACCACAGACAACATTTGATCATCCTGCAACATAAGAGGTCCATGAAACCCCAACTTCATCTAAAAATCCAAAAACCAAGAAGAAGAGAGGCAGCTCTTCTTCTACACGTTCAAAGGTGCAAAAGAACACCACCCAACCAAGGCATTCACACCACTTGAAAAGGAAAGGTGTCATGAGGGGTAGTGTTAAGAAGAAAGAAGAAGAAGACATTGTGACAGTAGGAATTGATTCAGAATTAAAGGATAATGTTTCTGAAAATGTCCATGTTCCCACAAAAAGAAAATGGTACATATCCACCACCTCTGAATCAAATTCATATGACATTTTTATTGCAAAGAAAACTAGGAAAAGAACCCCAACTAGCTCTAATAGTGAGGGTTATGAGTACACTGGGGGTGGTGATGAATAATTTTTAGAGAAAGATGAGGGTCTATTTTTAGAGGAAAGAAATGTAAGGAAGAAATTACAAGAAGCACTGAAAATGATTAAACAATTAGAAGAGCTGGTAAAAACTTATGAACATAGGGACAAGGAAAGAGAAATGAAAATTCAAGAGTTGGAGGAGAAATTGCATACTTATGGGTATGGGTCTAAATTAGACTTGCTTGCACAACTTGCAATAGTAAAGGTAGGAAAAAAAGAACTTGTAGATGAGAACATAAGACCCCCTACTACAAAAAATCCAACCTATGATACAACCATGTCTCTAGGTTACTAGTTTTGGAAAGTTAAGAATTCTCTCAACAAAAGGAGAATTGGAAGAAATAAAAAGAAACAATGGTTTTAGAGCACACCAGAGTTCTGGAGAGTAAAGACATTGAGTTGAAAAAGTTAATAGTCAAGCTTGAAGAAGTAGTAGACAAGGCTGCAAAGATTATTAGGTGCAAACCTCTTTCTAGAACATATGTTTTATTCTTATAGGAAAAATTCTTGAGTTATCAGTTTAGTATATTGATTAGTAATTTTCTAGTTGCAATGAGTAGGAAATTTGATTTTCTCAATATCTTTGCTAATGCAACACTTGATGAACAAGAAAAATTATGTGAATTTTATTTACATAATTATGTTGTGCTAGATGATATATATTGGAACCCATTAATGCTTGTGGGTGATCTACAAGTTAGGGAACTAGCATCATACTTTGGGAATGAAAGAGAGAGGGGAGAGATTATGCAAGAATATGTTGAAAGGGAGAAGTCAATTTCCCTTCCAATCAAAAAGGAATCCCAAAACCCCCATGCAATCATAGAGGAACGGACAACACTCCCACAGTACAAAGGTGTGGGTAGGAAACTCATGAATTTAAGGATTAGGGACAATGATAGAATGCAGAGACTGACTGTGGGACTAATCCATCATTGTTATTCACTTATGCAAGAAAGGTGGGACAACTTAACCCTTGAGTTGAGTTGCAAAAGAAAGATCCTCACTCTGTTTATAAATTTGTATGCATGCTTGAAAGGACATACAAGTACATGGATATTGCTAGAGAAAAAGCACTTTAATGGGTACCACTCACTTTTCAACCACCAATGCTTCTTTACCTAGTGCCACATTGGACATGCGAAATGAATGAGGAACAAGAGGAAGTTGAGGATACTGGGATGGATAAAATTGCATACTATAGAGTATTTTTTTTGAAACAAATCAGTGGATTGAATACTATTACAGATCTTAGGGAGATCACTTTGCATTACAACCTCCAACCCTAGTTGATTTGCTTGAGGACAAGAAAATGGGTAGTTGGGGGAATGGTGGGTCTAGCTATTAGTTATTTTTTTGATGTTTTTATGCATACTCATGGACATTCCAAGAACTTATCTCATACATATTCCTACACTTTACTATCTTTTATGCTCATTATTCAAACTTGAACCTAATTTGAAGTATATGGAAATATGGTTATAATCTGATAATTATTGTATAATTGATGTGTGGATATGTATGAATTGCAATGAATATCTGTGCTTAAGCTATGGTTATTAGTATTTTGTAGTTGTTCTATGAACTAATTATTTGTAGCCGAGGAACTAGAGGAGGTAGATTGTAGCCCACAACAACTAGGAGGCACAACCTATAGCCAAAGAAGCTTCCAAACAGTGATGCAGGGGAGGTTCTAGAATAAGCTAAGTGCAAAAATTGTGGAAATGGATGCACTTATTGAAGATGATTGTGCATAATTATGACATTCAATAAAGAAGTTGAAGGAGAAGAAATCTATTATAGTTAGGAGTCCAACGTGACTGTTTCAATAGTTCACGTTCTAATTCTTGTTGTAGTAGAGTCATAGTTCTATTTGGACTTTTCTTTCCATTTTCAATGATGGTTTTAGTTGATTAGACTTTATCACACTTTGTTATGTAGGGAGTGGCGATTTATGATTTCAGTTTAGAGCCCTTATTTCAAAAAAA
Organism: Sequoia sempervirens; assembly: GCA_007258455.2. Lineage (NCBI taxonomy): Eukaryota > Viridiplantae > Streptophyta > Pinopsida > Cupressales > Cupressaceae > Sequoia > Sequoia sempervirens. The sequence goes on along the minus strand of VDFB02281492.1, from coordinate 960,681,951 downwards.
ATCCCTCATGCCTATATGTATGGTTTGGTGGTTGAGGCGTAGGTTAAGTTGGTTAATTATCTAGTAGCAGATATAACAAAAGATACTTTCAATTTTAGTTCCTGTTTTACACAAACAATGTCCATGTTTTCATGAATAAGACATCTCAACAAAATCTTAGATTGTGATATATTTTGAGTTATGCAATGAATGGTTTTCATTATTGTCATGATTACGTTAATCTGAGGAGCTATATTTGGGTTCAATCAATGGAGACAATCACTTGAGAAAGGGTGATTCAAGGTAACTATTCTCCACTTTATCTTCTATACATTTATCTTTGTTGTAGTAGTTACTTCATGAATGTTTGTTATCTTAATTAGATTCCTTATGTACCATTATGAATGAATTCATGAATAAATCTTGTTTTAAATTCATGTTTTAGTTTGCTTCAACTTGCACTCCAAAGTGTAGGTCTAGTTAAACAATACTAGTTAATTTTAGGATTCATTTATTGACAATGAACTAGTCACAGTCTTACACTATAGGTACCCATAGCAATAGAGCCAACATTACTTCTTTTATTGTTATGCACTTTTGTGATTTCTCAGCAAGTGTAAACACCTATGGTAGGATGATTTAGGTAGTCTTAAGTCTTTGGAAGCAAATACAGTGCCATCATCATAAGAAGCTTGCATTAGCCTTGGTTGATAATTTAATGGTCTTTTCAAGGGTTTAGTAGACTGTTTAGTTAGGTTTTCCTTTGAATTTTGTGTTTGACATCAAGTCTATTGCTCACATTAGTAGGGACTCTACACCTTTTCCCATTTTCCCTGATGCTGCTAGAATATTTGGCATGTATATTTCTTGTTTACCCTTGCTACTATCACTGACATCCATTTTTATTGAATTTAAAATTGATGAGTTGTACCAATTAATTACCTCATGTCTTTGCCAATTACCACAACTATTTGGCTATACAATGTAGTACTGGCATTGAGTGTAGGATTTCTTTTGTAAATGTAAAAGCTCAATAAATAGTATGAAATGATATTCTACTAGTCGTACCTTATAGGTTTTTTCAGATTGTACTCCATCATTTCCTTGCTATCCTACGCTTTCACTTCTTTGACTATATATTGTACTCACTCTCTTGACATAGTTTCTCTATACAATATGTAGAATTGAGGTTTGTATGATGAATTTATTTTAATTTTGATGTATTGTATGAAATTTTTGAAACTACATAGACCCTCCCTCTCTTCACTGTATAGTGAAAACTTGTTGAACTTGTATGGAATGAGGATACTGCAACCATATGTTGGTAAGTTATAGATTGTGCAGTACAGTGATTTATTGTTTGTTAGATTGTATGATCAAAGGACTTGTGATTTGATTTATCACATATTAGATTGGGGAGGTCATAAATGCACCCTTGTTCTACTCTATACTATTTACAACCTTTAGCGTATCGTCTAATAGAGTGTTGGCCATACAATGTGATGTTTTGAGGCCATATGGTGTAGAGATGTCATGATTGTACGAGATTTCTATGAATTTTTTGTATGGTGCATAATACTAGTGGTCATATAGTGTTCTTCAATCTAGGCCGTACATTGATCTTCTGAGCAAGATAATATCGTCATACTACGAATTGATGCCACTATACAATGTTAAAAGATCCCTTCTTCTGTTTTCTCCTCTAATATCCATACATAATTTATGAGGTTGATTTGTACCACTTTTCATACTTTATAATTTTTAATTGTCACTATTTTTTTTCAATTTTGACACTTTAATAATTGCCAACTAAATAATATATCCACCTTTTAATTTATAATATTTCCTTTCTTTCATATTTTAATATTTCCCCTCTCTGATAATTTTCATTTTAATCTTTTAATTTTTTCCAATTCCCACATAACTTTTCCTTTTATTTTTTTCTTCTTCACTTCCACTTTTTCTTTTCTATTCTCTTTGCTCAATTTTGTTCAATTTTTATTTTGAGGTTTGATCTCATATACCAATTAATTTTGATTTTTTGTAATTCACATTCTCATATTTTATTTTAATGTGTATTATTTTTGAGTATGGATGTTGCTTTCAAAATAAACATGGCCTTTTGTAATAGTCATATTCACAACAGGTTCTTATGTATCTGAGGTCAAATATTTTTTGTAATAATGGTGAATTTTTCATACCTTTATAATTTTGGCTGCCATTGATATACATGCCTCCTCTTTGTTGGTACCATTTCACTTCATCTCCCTTGACTGTTGGTGGTGCCACTGGATTATTGACTGTTGGTGGTGCCATTTGGATTATGACATGATTGATGAAGTGTCCTCCCATATCATTGGTGATCTGTATTGGGATGTCGTACCTTGTGACAATTTGCTTGTATATGAATCTCACTATACTAATTACAGTGTTGTTTGGCAGTGCCCAGGCCTTTGCCCATTTTGCTAGGTACTCCATGGAAACGACTATGTATCTACATGAATGTAGTTGGTTGAATTTCAATAGACTGATGAATCAAGTCCCCATCTCTTGCAGGGTTCTTGGGGTTGAGATGGGAATAACAACAAGAAATATCTCTTCAATAGTTTGTCAACTCTCTGGTAAGTATCACATTCAACCACCCATTCTCGGGTGTTAGTATGCAATGTCAACCACCATAGATCTGTCAATAAGATTTTACAAGTTGTTACATTTGGTCCCATATGTTCTCCAACTAGCACATATGCTTCTTTAAGTACTCTTGGGATTTCCTCCTCCATGATGCATTGCCATAGTACATAGTCATAGCCAATTTTATATAATAGTCCATTGATGAGCTGCAATATTTTACTCTTAAATACTAGTTTCCTTCACCCTTCTAATAACATTTCCTTCAGAAATGTGGAAGTAGAAAATTTTCCTTCGAAACTTTTGTATAATGGGGATAGTGCTACAATTTGAAATAAGTGGGCATATGAAAATATTCATTTACTCTTGGAGGCTAACTTGAAATGATCTTGGACAATTAGTTAGTGATAACATGGATTTTCCCCAATCATAAAATAATAGTGAATGTGGATTCTTGTAATAGTAGGCCCATCTATGTGTCCTTCCTTAAATTATTAACTTTTTCACTAGGTACATAAGAGCCTAATGATTGATGTAGAATGTGAGGGGTGTTTCCAATAAATGGTGTATAAAATTTTGTTATGGAATAGACCATTTACAATGCTTCCCTCTCCATCATACTATAGTTTTTCTCTACCTTTAACAATAACCAACTGGAAAAGAATACTGGGTGGTCAAACCATTATGATTCCACTTGTACCAATGTTGCTCTCATTGTGTATTTTGATGTGTCCACATGTATGTTGAACTCCTTACTCCAGTCCAACTATGCAAGGATCAGTGATCTTATTAATCATACCTTCAATTCCTTGAAGGCCTTCTTGTAGTATTATGTCCACATGAATGGTTGGCCTTTCCTTGTGAGTACATCAAGTGGATATGATATCTAAGAAAAGTTTTTGATAAATATTCTATAGTAACCAACATGATCCAATAATAAATTTACTCTGGTGATGTTTTGAGGTGCTTCCATTTGTACAATCACTTGTATTTTTTCTAGGTTGGTCTTTAATCCAACTTTGAAAACTATATGGCCAAGAAATTTTCACTGAGACACCATGAAACGACACTTCTTCAAATTCAATGCCAATCGTGTTGTTTTCCATCATTCCATACATTCTCAAATAGCTTTAAAATGTGTGTCTTGGTCACTATAGATCGACCAGCCATCTAGGAATGCCCTAAAGTCCCCCATTAATATTTTTCCAAATATGTGTAGAATAATTCTTTGCAAAGTCACCAAAGCATTACATAGAACAAATGAAATTTGGTTGTATGCCTACACTCAATATTTGACCATGAATGTTGTTTTCAATTTATCCTCCTCATCTATGTTTATCTAGTTATAATAAAAAATGCCATCCATGAATGAATAGATTTTATGGCCAACAACCTTTTCCAATATATTGAGTCGGTTAATGGGATTAGAATGGTGTCTTTTATAGTTATTGAATTGAGGCTTCAAAAATTCACACATATCCAAATTTTTTCAGATTACTTTCAATGATATGATAATTGGAGACCCAATTGTTTACTTTTACCTTGAAGATTATTCTTTCTTTCCAACATTTTTTTGATTTCCTCTATATCTTTACAACATAATTTTTGTTCATTCAATAGGGCCTCTTCTATAGAGATTGTACTCCTGGTACCAAGGGAATTCCATGTACACATATTTTTGGAGGTACAACTTTCAAGAATTTATAAATCCATACAAAATCATCCTTATATTATGTGAAGATCTTGAATGTTGTCGCCTTCAACTTTAGATTTCAGTCATCTCCAACTAGGATCATTTGTGGGGCATTTTATTCTCATAAGTTTACCTTTTTCATTCTTAGTCACCTTGTATCATTCAAAAGTATGAGATATCATTCTCTCCACCCTGGCCACTTCCTCCTTGTATTATTCATATATTAAAGGAAATATATGACTTATTGAGGCTTTGTCCTCTTCTTCTCCTTTAATCTTCCCAACTTGCAACATATTACAATCATGCTAGAGCACTTTATTGTCTTCCATTTTTCTAGCGAAAAAATTTCATTGAGTGATTTCATTTCATCTTGTGAGAAATTCTAGAGGTCAAGGATGCCTTCATCATTAAGTTCCATAAATTTTATTTCTTCATCCATTCTTGATCTTCCTTTTGATGTTGATTCAGATGATGCCATCTCCTTACTTACTACTTGATTTTTCAAGTCAATAACATACTTCATCCTATTTTTCTATGGAGAGTGTTTTTCATTTCTATTTGTGGTTTTCCTTGGATACAAGCAACCATCCTATCTCAAGTAATGCATTGTACACCTTTTTCTCCAATGGGATGATCACAAAGTTCAATAGGAATGGTTGGGTTTAGATTGTTACCTTCTACACCACCAATATTTCCAAATGCTTGATGCCACGTTGGTTGGTGCCCACCAATTATAATGTTAGTGGACATAGTGTTGGATCCTCAAGGAGATTTCATGTATCTTTGGGTAGTACATTGACTCTTGAACCTTTGTTGACAATAGTTTTTGTTAGGCTCTTTCCTTTGATATCCATCAGTATGACAATCAACTTCTTCCTTATGTTCACCATCAACAACATTAGGTCAATGACTTGTTCTCCTTTAGGTGGTGGCTCCACTATCATTCCTTTTATTTGGCCTTCCTATTTCCTAATTTGATCATCATTGATCATATTGGTGATTGCAAATCATAGTTGTGGTATTGTTTGTGGAATGCCTAACACTTTGATTGGTATGGCCATCTGTAGCATCTATCATACATTGTTCCTTTCATAATCTAACCGCGATGAGATACTTGTAGTTTCATGTGAGATTCTTTGTTCTTTTTCCATCATCTGTTTTACTTTGGATTTGGCTTCTTGTAGTTGTTCCTTTTATGTGTGAGGATTTGAGTATATTTCCTTCTTTTTTTGCGCTTTGGTATTTTCCATCACTTCCTTGTCTCATTTTTCCATGCCCGACATGTTGATGCCTTTTTGTTTTGGGTAGTTGGTGTCCTCATGATCACTCGGTCCACACCACTTACATAACATACCTATTTTATTTTGGTTACTTTGAAATTATTTGGTGAAGTGACCCCATTCATTATATTTTCTACATTAGATCATTGGTCTTCCCTTTGCATCATGCTGGATTTTACTCCTTGGTCCACTATTATTGAATTGATTGCTATTCCCCCATATGTTTCGATATCCTCCAGGAGATGCATTACTATTATTATTTTGTATTTTTGGGGGTGTGATTAGAGGGGTTGATTATTCCCCTTGAGTGTACAGCACTTGTGTGCTTCTTGTCTTCAAATTGTACAAGCATTCCTTGATGGAATATCCCATTACAAGGTAGAAGCCATTGAATTATTATTTTTGGATAATTTATTTTCGTGTGACCTTCCAACTTGCATTTGGTGCACCATAAATCCTTACTTTCCTTCTCAGTTTTATGTATTCCATCATTCTCATCATATCCTTCCTTAAGGCTTGAACAATCTTTGATTCATTATCATTATTTTTTTTTGTGCTCTCGTTGTTGTTCATCCTCCTCTTTATTCAAGAAGATGTCTTATCTTTGATTTTTATATCCATCTCTTGATTGTAAGCATTGGCATATGATGATGGAGGTACAACTTTCATCTTCCTTAGTGAAGGAATCAATCCTTTGATGAACCATCTATTCTTTAGTCCGTTGATTGACAAGATTTCTATTTTGACCATGTTATGAGACTTTTTCCCCAAGAGAAAATAAATCTATTAAATAACCCTTTATAATTAAAAAGGGGGAGAAAAATAAAGGATATTATAATCCTTTGGTAAAAAGAGAGATTAAAGAATATTGCATAAACATTCTTTAAAAAGGGAAGCCTAATTATTTATTTAAATAATTGTTAAAAAGGAAACCTTTGTGAAAGGGTGTGATGAATTTGGAAACCACCCCTTAAAAGATATATAAATCATTCGTGTGAAACTTGGAAAAAGGGAGACATGAAAAAAAAAGAGGAAAATAAAGTGGAGCACATTGCCGGAATAGGGTTTCAAGGTTAGCAGGCTGTGAGTAGGACGGAGAAGGGGCACTCCTACAGTGGGTGTCCAACCTGGGGTACAAGCGCGTGCACTCAGGACGGTCCTGGCCAGGGCATGGTTTTGTGGCACGAGTGTTGAGCATTGTTCCGGTGGAACCAGCACTCGTGTAGAGCAGCCAAGTCTGCTTTCCTCCCAGACTGCTCACAGACGGAAGAGGCTGAACCAAGGACCATTCCAGCAATAGTTGGGGATTTCTCCTGCACATTTCAAAGATAAGTATTAATGCCTGATAAAGTTAATTTAAATATTTGAGTTTATTGAATTAATAATTTATTTATGGCATGATTGAATATATTTGAATGCAATTGTTTATTAATTTATTCAATTAGTTTAAAACTATTGAATTGGGAATTAAATATTAGATTAAAATTGGTGCATAGAACTTTTTTTGGGATTAAATCATTGCATTTTATATTTGGGAATTAGTTTCATTTCAGACCACTAATTCCTTGAATCTACAATTGTAGGCTCATAAATTCTCGTGATTTCCTTGTTTGGTGTTGTATATTTTCTTTATAATTTTATTGTCATGTATCAGGAGTTTAAATTCCTCCTAGAACATTTTTTAACACATTCCATGTTTTTTGAGCTACTTCCAATTCGTTATACCAATCAATGGCTATCCCTATGAGATTTTCTAGAAATTCTCTCAACCAATATGCCTTGTAATCCTAAGCATTCACTACCTAGATTGTCTCAAATATTTTACAATGTATTATAGGGTCCTCTGGCCCATTTTTGTTGAACTTTAGGAATTTTTGTTACTCCACTTTCAAACTTGTTGGAGTCACCATCTTACCTCTCTGTTGCTCCTTCTATGATATTAACCTATTTGGAGAGTTTTGATTCATATGTGCTGATGCTTTCCTTGTACTCTTGGACACACCATCCTTTACTTGTACCTTTTCGGTATTTATCACCTTCATATTTCCTTCTAGGTCCTTTCGATGATCCCTTTTTCTTGATGTTTCCAACTTCAATCTTCTAATGTTTGATTCTTTCATCAATGTTAAGTATTCAATATAGTATATGCTCTATGTTAGATCATCAATAGGTTTTATTTGGCCTTCCCCTTGAATAGTTCTCTTGGTATAGATTTTTATTTGATGGTTTGGTTGTTTGTTTCCTCCTTTCCTTCCCATTTTCCTAATGGTGAACCTTATTTTTCATTGGGTGATGACTCTTCTTTTCTTGCCAATGATGGTCCATGTAGTTCTTTGGTAGTGTTCTCTTCTTCACTTTCTACTTCATTCAATGTTGATGGTATAGATGGTTTTATTCTTTGGTCAATGAGATTAGTGTATGTTTCATTAAGAAGTGGTAAGTGTTAGGCTATCTCTACACACTCTTCCTTCGTACGTTCTCTTATTGTGAAAGTTTTATTTCTCTCTCGACTACAATTTTTTCTTACACTTTGACTTCTACTCTTGGGTGGGCTTGGAATTTCACTCAAAAACCCTTTTCCTTCTTCAACTTCACCCCTCAATCATCATCACTATTATCTTTGTTATTTTATTCATTATTCTTGATCTCTCTTAATATGAACATTTAAAAAATGATGAAGTGATGTGCAAGAAGTCTTGGTATTCTATTGAGAAGATGATAAACTTCTTGGTTGAGAATTAGGTTGTCCCAGATGGCAGCCTGAGGGACCTCTCTCCTGAGAGCTTCCCTCTGTATGTGTTCCTTTAGTAAACTTTCCCATAGGTACCAAGTATTCTATCAATGAATCTTCCCTTTTTTCATTTTCTTGCACATGTTCTTTGACTAGATATCCCTACATCACCATGATTCCCATCTGTGAGTTGTGTATTGCTAGGTTTTGTATCACTAATGACACCAAATGTTTAATTGATAATGCTAATTGAATGGTTAACATAATGTAAACGAAAAACATAATAGCAATAATAAAACATATCAATTACTCAAAAAAATTCATAGAATATATTTCATGTATTCCTTCATTCATCATATAGGCAACAATTACAAAATACCAATTGTATGTGGTTCCCCGACTACAAGTGAAAACATGAAATATATAGCAAGCCGATGCTGGTTGAGAATTTCAACCATTGATAACTACCAAGTAAAAACCAACTAAATTTTGGGGACATTCCTAATTACAACATCTAACAATTATTTACCTTTTGTAATTATAATATTATTTATTTATTAGATTTGGCTAACTACATGGGATGAGACTGTAAATAAAACAATGTACTTTATTAATAGAGGTCCATCCTTTCAATTAGATTTTGAAGTTCCAAAGGAGAAATTTTTAGGAAATAAGATTTTTTATAATCACCTACAAGTGTTTGGGTGTGAAGCCTTTGCTCATATTCCACAAGAAAAGAGAATTAAACTTGATGTGAATTCTAAAAGGTGTATCTTCATTGGATATGGAAATGAAAAATATGGTTATAGATTGTGATCTTGAAATAGAGATGTGATCTTGAATGAAAATGTAATGGAAAATTTACAAGAACAACACATATCAACCAAAGAGTATGTTCCATTAGAAGATATCACAAATATTAGTGACGTGTTCAAACAAAAGGAGATTATAAATAGGCCACAAGTGCAAGTTCATCCACAAATACAACCACAAGCTCAACACTTAAATTTCTATGATAGTGAAGAGCAAGATCATTCCATTGGTACTCCTGAGGTGGGTACACCACATGAATTGATTCCTCAAGTTTGAAGGTCTACTAGGAAGTGCATGTCTTCAAAAAAATATAATGATTTCATTCAACATTTGTTGTTGTCCAATGAAGTTGAACCTACCATGTTTGAAGAAACATGTAATGATAAATATTGAAAACATTGAATAGAGGCTATGAGAGACAAGATGAGATCTTGATGGAAAATCACACATTGGATTTAGTGTCTCTTCCACCTAATAGGAAATCTTTGAAAAATAGATAGGTATATAGGCTGAAGGAAGAAGGTGGAAATAAGAGATATAGGGCCAAATTGTTGGTCAAAGTTAATGATCAAAAGAAGGGCATTGATTTCACATATTTTTACACTAGTTGTGAAAATGACCTCTATCAAAGTAGTGTTGGTTCTAGCAGCTATTTTCTCTATATCCTCCTAAGTTCCCAGTGCTTCACGACCTGACCTACCCTTTGGGACTGACCATAAGACAACTAGGTTGGTCCCAAAGGGCTAGGTCAGTCCTGAAGCACTAAAGGTAGGCGTAGCAGAACGAACAATTTAAGGCTCAAGAAAACCATTCATCAAGAGCATTTTGTTATGGAGGAAGGACCTACCTTAGAATTCACATTTTAAGACCAGGCTGACCAGGGCATCGATTGTGGTGAAACACACGCTAGAACCACTTATTCCATTCTCTCTTGAGCCAGACAATGATTGATGTAGGAGGTGGTGGGTGGGAGCCCACTTCTGTTAATTTGAAACAATTAGAAAATTCAAAGAATGAGACCATTCACTTTGAACTTTCTGGATATTGTAATCAATAGACTTGAATGCCCTATAATATAGTTGGCTGCCACATCAATAGCTTAATCAATAGCATAATCAACTTGTGCTGGAGGATTTAGAATAGGATATGCTGCTAGTGAGTACTAGCTTTGGATTTTTAGTGTAGCATGGCGAGAAGCTAGGCGGGTGGGTGGGTGATAGTTGGCATGTTAAGTATAGAATCGAGGTAGAGGAGAGGGCCAAGTAAAGAGTCTAAATCATAGGGTTGTGGAGGAAACCCAACTATCTTCCTATAATGAAGCACTTGTCCCTACTATGAAAAACCCCATTGGGAATAATTAATCGACATGAATTGAATCTCTCTTCTTCATATGGATCAAGGGAATTCATACATAGACCTCTATCTATGATCCATGGATCCCCGATTAGGTACATTTCAGTAGCCAACTTTCAAGACTTAATGAACTAAGATCTACTTCCCAAAGGTTCTTTTGAACAAGTACTAAAAAGGGAGTAACCTACGTCCATGTGACCTTTAATTAAAGAAAATTGATGTTAAGACAAACTTTCTATACAATGACTTGGAAGAAGAATTATACATGCAACAACCTGGAGGTTTTGAGAAAGAAGGTAAGGAGGATTTATTTTTTAAACTAAATCAAAGTTTGTATGGGTTGAAATAAGCCCCAAGGCTATGGTATTCAAAATTTTATTCTTTAATGACTAATAAAAATTTCACTAGATGTGAATATGATCCTTGTGTGTATTATCAAATATTGGAAAATAATGAATTTGTGTTATTCTTATTGTATATTGATAGTATGCTAGTGAAAATAACTAGTATGGTTGTACTTAGTGAACTAAAATAATAATTGGCTAAAAAAATTTCAATGAAAGATTTGGGTGTTGCAAAGAAAATCCTTGGAATGCAAATTATTAGAGATAGGAAGAAGGAAATAAAATTATCACAAGAAAAATATATTGAAAAGGTGCTAAATAGGTTTAATATGAAGAATGTTAAGGCTACGTGTACATCTCTCATTGATCATTTCAAATTATCTTTTGAGTTATGTCCTAAGACATATGAAGAAAAATAATACATGGAAAGAGTGCCTTAGTCCTTTGTTGTTGGGAGCCTTATGTACACAATGGTTGGCACAAGAACTAACATTTCTCATGCAGTAGGAGTGGTTAGTAGGCTTATGAGTAATCTTGGAAAAATTCATTGGTTGATATATTTGAAGGGAACCTCAAACCATGTATTGAGGTTTAGGGTAGAAGATGCACAATTACAAGGATACATTAACTCAAATATGGTTGGTGACTTGGATAAAGGGTGATCTATCATAGGTTATGCATTCACTTTAGTAGGGGAAAAAATTAGTTGGGTTTATAGGTTGTAGAAGGTAGTGGCTCTTAACACTATGAATGAAAAATATATTTCAATCGTAGAAGGAGCTAAGGAGATGTTGTGGTTGCAATGTTTATTATTTGAATTAGGTAGTAGACTACAAGATTTCATTTTTTATAGTGAAAACAAAAGTGTAATTGATTTGGAAAAAAAAGAAGCTTTTTATTCACAAATGAAACACATAGAGGTTCAATATCACTTTATTTGAAGTGTTTTTAAACAAGGTATGCTAATGCTGGAAGAGATACACACTAGCTTGGATCTTGCAAATGCATTTACTAAGGTTGTTTCAAAAGAGAAGCTAGAGTTCAACAAAACTTCTCTTGTTCTGGTAAACAAATAACAACAGGATTTGGAAAGTGGGTGACATATTTGAGTATGTTTATTCATAGCATGGATTATAATTCAAGCAATAGATTATTCAAATACGAAGGTTGATAGACAATTCAACTTCAAACCTTTCTCTTTCTAGTTGTTGGTTCAATATCAAGTCAATTTTTTTTTGGAATGAAACATTATTTTGAACATGATTTTTTATGTAAATTTATGTAATTAATACATATATTAACACTTGTTTTTCTTGTGGATGTAGCCAAATTGGTGAACCAAACAAATTCTATGTTTTTTTTGTTAATTTTTCTTTGTTTTATATTGTTGCAAGTTTTTTTTTGTCATATATTTTAACAATGAGGGTGGATAAATCATCAATGTGTATGGTTATATTTGATTGAAAGATCATTATAAACCCCTACTCAATCTTTCAAGCATAAATTAAGTACTTGATTTTTACTAAATGATAACTCTTGAGCCCACCCTTTGAAAAAAAATAAAATTGTGAGTAGAGAAAAAGTTATACAAATGAAATGAAGCACAAAAAAATTGTGGAGACAAGGAATGTCTACATTTAAAGCTTGAATATCCTTCACTAAACATCGATTACATGGATAGAAATCACATACCTAGAGTATTTGCATGATTTATAACTAAAAAATCTAAATATATCATTTTATTACAAGAAAATGAGTGAGAAAAGGAATATTTACTTGTTAAATCAATAAGCTAGATATTGAAATTTATTTTCTATTGATGCTCAAGGTAAGGAACGTTTCCATTTCAAATCCCATAGAGAACTCTATATGGGACTAGAGTCTTGTTATATGACTAGACCATGGGTATTATCTGTCTCTTTTGAGTGTTTATGTCCTTCACACTATTATTGATAGGATCAAATCATTATGTAATACAAGTTTCTATAAATCATGCCTTGAAGTCTCAAATTCTCCCCTTTCACTTTGAAAACATTTAGGTATTAGGGAAAATTAAAAGAACTTGTAAAATAATTATGATATAAAATTTTATGTTCCTTATCAATTTCATATATTTATTTTATACAAAACTTCATGGGTTGAGAATGTATTTCAAATTTTGAATTTGAGAATGATGCAACATATTATAAGGTGATTTGAAATATTTATGTAGAGAGACTTATGAGAATGAGATTGTAATAGATAATTACAACAAGTTTGCTTCAATCATTAAACAACTAGAGGAGATTGCACACAAGGAAAAAATGTGGAAGCGAAAATTGGTTACAAAAAAGCAAGGAAAAATAAAATAAAATGGAACTCTTGTATCCTATCATTGAAGTTTCAAACAACATTTTATTTTCAACTGTAACAATTTTATTGTTTATTAAGGTATTGGGGCTTCATCTTTTGAATATTGGTGTGACGTTTCCCTTTCATAATGTGTATTGATTAGTTCTTTGGTGCATGCCTCTCATGGTTGCCTAATCTTGACCTAGGTGCTGGTGTTCCAAGTGTTGTTCCAAATTCTTTGGTTGTGAATCATTGAAGGGTGGGTTCATCTCTTGTATTTACTATTGTTAATGTTGCTGTTGGTTGCACCCCTCCTCTAGTTCCTATTGCTACCTTTGTTGCCACTCTTAGTGACATGGTTAAGGCTTCTCATCATAGGTCTTTTACAAATTTTGCATGTGTTGTTTCTCCTTACCCTTTGAGGGAGAAAATATGACCCATTCTTTGTGCCAAACCTCACCAATGGTGATTTGTGCCTAGTATGTAGAAAATGAGGAATTTTATTAGCATCACGATTTGGTGTGTAGATTCTACAACCTTTGTCCTTCTCTACCTAACATTCAAAAATAGCTCATGTATTCTTGGAGACTCTTATTGAGGGTAATATTGAGATATTACCCTATGAAAATATTTTCTTCATGTTGATTTTTTTTCCTATCAAGGGGTAGAGATTTGGTGCGTGATGGTAAGTTATGGTCTTGGGGAGAACACTCTCTCTTCATAAAGCCTTGGTAAACTATTATAAGCCCCTTACAAAAAGTGCATTGAGTATGGATTAGAATTTTGAATCTCAATCTCCGGTTTTTGGAGGTTTCATGCTATGAGCCCATATATAATTCCATTGGATGCTTCTTGAAGGTTGATGATTCCACTACCTACATGAGGAACTCTACTTTTTCTTAAATTTTGGTGGAAGTTGACATCTCCAAGCCTCTTCATAGATATGTGGTTTTTATGGAAAGGGACATGCCTTGAACCCAACCTCTTGAGTATTAGGGTCTCCCTTTTATATGTAGATGCTTTACTATCGGTCACCTCGCTACAAGTTGTCCTATCTCTTGATGAAAGAGCACAAATACTTGATGGAAGAATTCTAATGAAGAAAAATAATCCATGCCATTGATTCCCCAATAGATGGACCCCCTTAGGATGAAAATCCCTCTTAGGAGGATGATTCTTTTGCTTTTGGTGCAACTTTAACATGCCCTTCTCCTTTTACTCCTTCAAACACTATTGGATAACCTCCTACTTCAATATCATAGATTGATTTGAATTTAGATTTATATTAGATTAAAATTAATCATATGGTCAAGGGTCACCTTTTGCCTCATTGATCTATTTCTCCTTCACACATTGATGTGTTCTATGTGGGAGAATCCCCCCTACTTTTTCCTATTATGAGGACTTGGAGGATAATTTCTTGGATTGTTGTTAGGAGGAAGAAAAGTCTTCCTAAATATTTATCCCAAAATCATGAGAGTTTTGGGTGAGATATTAGTTAGAGAAAGGTTTAGTATTGTTGAAGTGGGACCTCAGGGGTCCTAGCTTTATCCTTTTTTTTGTAGTTATTATTGACAACTTAGCTATAGTTGTACCCCACTCCTTTTGGTCTAGGCGAGTTGTTTGGTTTGTTCCATTTCTCATGGTACACATTTGTCCTACCTTTTGGATTTTTATTATACAATATTTCAAGCCCTTTTAATTCAACTTATCAATATAAAAAACACCTAGTTCTTCCAATTTTTGTGATGACATGAAGTATACAATAAAATTAGATTAATGCCAAGTATTGAAAGTATTATATTTACTTAATATGGTTCAAGAGTTTTTTGGGGAAGTTCTCAATTGATTATTGTAAGTGATTCAAAGAGTGTGACCCATGTTATATAATATAACAAAATATAATGTTGAACATTAGATGAAAAAATGGCCTTCAAAAATTTGAATCTCAATAAGTGTCAAGTCACACTTTTTAGTATGGTCAAAGATGAATCTACCAAAGTACATGGGTTTTCAATTGAAATATTTCAAAGTTTTTGGGATAAAATCATATGGACCTCATGAATTGTAAAAACACACTTGTAAGGCTTAACCCTATTAGAAATTGACACAAATTTCATTTTTCTCAAACTAAAGCAAAAAAAATCTCATAAAAAAGATAGTTGTGGGCCAATTTCTATATATTCAATAATATCTAAAATATATTACCAAGCTTAGATACTTGAATTTCATGGGTTTATCTATTAGAATATGTAAAAAACCATTATTATGGGCTCTATTGAGTTATTGTTGTAAGTGATACACTTTTAAGTATATAATCTTGTATTGGTAATATGGACCTTGTAAATGGATCCTACATGTTAGTGTGCCTACTTGTATTTAGTGGAATACATGTATAATGTATATTATAATATAATATAAAGACATGTCATTATTGGATTGACCTATCCTCATGCCATGTATGAATTTTGCATTGAGGGGGTAGTCTCTCTAACCATTTTGTTTAATTTATTCCAATTCTATTTGTGTTCTCTTTTTCTTGTGAAGATTACTCTTATGTTAGATAAGTGCAGTATTTTACCATATCAAACATGCAAAAGAAAAAGGAAAGAGAAGTGCATTTATGAAATCCCTAGCTTAAATTTTAATTAATTTAAAGGATTTGAGCTTGGAAGGATTATGAATTGCTTGGTTGAAATATTTATTGTTCAAAGAGGAAGGATTTTTTTGGTGCATTTGAATTTGCAAATTCAGGTATTTCTTATTGATTTTATTATATACTTAGTATGCAATTTTTATGAAAAAATATTGCTTTTGTATGTGTGGTATATGCAAATAGATTATTTTTGTTTGTCTTTGGGGTGAAATGAATGTTATTTACATATGTTTTTCATGCAAAAAAGGTGTAAGGAAGCTAAGGTAGCATAAAAACTTCCTACACTAATCTTGAGAGGAGAATAATGCAAAACATTACAGATCTTTAACAGTATAGAAACTTAAATAGAATAAACATAAATATCATGCATACCACGACACAATGATTTACATGGGGAAAACCCTTTCTAGAGAAAAACCCCACACTCCAAAAGCCACCCAATATATTATTCAACAATCACAAATATTACAATATACTTGCAAAGCAAGCTTCTCATAGGAGTATCACCACTCAGAGATCAAGAGACAACATGATTGCTATCAAACTCTCGGAATACATCACCATCTCTCTGCCACAATTATAATACAATGCCATCATAAAATAGGGTTACATTATAGGGAAAGAAAATCTGAAAAAAATCCGTCATTAGATCTAAAACCTAATAACAATCGGTCCAGATTTACAATACATCATTATTTAATGTATGTCGGCCATTTTAGAAGTTTCCTGAAAAATTTAACATGCTCACATTTTTCTCTTTGCTGCAATTGTATACACCTATCGGTGTAACAAGGATACAAATATATAAATATATATACATCCTATCAATAATAAACCACATATAATTACAAGGTTGAGACACATTTTCCCAAAAAATCTCCCACTTGTCGAACACCTTGCAAGAGCAATGTGAGGGTGAAAAAATTATCTCTTTAATTGCTAGGGGTCGAAAGGCCCATAGTCTCTAAACACCATCTGAACTTCTCTATGCTCACAAGCTTAGGTTAAGAATCAACAAAATTCATCAAAGTATCTACCTTAACCAACTTCAACCTTCCATCTTCAACCATATCTCTAAAAAAATGATACTGTACATCAATGTGCTTGGTCCTGGCTAGACATATCACACTCTGAATGTCACAATGAATTATCACTACACATTGTTTTATTCCAATATTTAAACACATTATCTTAAGCCAAATGGATTCTTTACTAGCTCTTCTTCAGTAGTGGACAAAGCAACCACAACTTGTCGCTTACTCATCCAAATAATTGCACCACCAAATAAAGTAAACACATAAGCATTGGTGGATTTTCTACTATCAACATCACCTGCCCAATTTGAATCCAGATAACCATGAATATCAAGGGAAATATCTTCTTTAGTAATATTACTATGATAACACAAGGAATAATCTGAGGTACCCCACAAATATCTGAAGACTCTTTTAATTGCATCCCAATGAACTCTACCGAGATTAGACATATATCTGGAAAGAACTCCCACTTCTTGGGAAATTTATGGTCTAGTACAAACCATAGCATACATCAAACTTCCAATTGCACTCTAGTAAGGAACTCCATTCATGTCTTCTATCTTTGATGGAGATGTTGGAAAATTTGACATAGATAACTTTGTTCCAACTGAAATAGGAACACACAAGGGTCTATAATCCTGCATATCAAACCTTTATAAAATTGAGTTGACATACTTACTTTGGCCAAGCCATAGCTTTGTGTTCACTCTATCTCTTTTAATTTCCATCCCAAGAATGTGTTTAGTTGCACCAAGATCTTTCATTTCAAATTTAGCAGCAAGTTGAGATTTCAGTTATGAAATCACACCTTTCCCTCTACCAATAAATAACATATCATCAACATATAATGCAATAAACAAGAAATAATCACCATTAGTTTTATAATAAACACAATGATTTGATGTAGAACACTCAAATCCAAAACTCAACACATATGTATAAAATTTTTGGTACCACATTCTAGGACTCTGTTTTAGGCCATACAAATATTTCTTCAATTTGCAAACCAATTTACTTTTAACTTTCATCACGTAGTGCTCTGGCTGTGTGATATAAATATCCTCCAAATCACCATGAAGGAAAGAAATTTTCACATCCATTTGCTCAACCTCTAAATCATAAGCAACAACAATAGAAAGAAAAAATATAATGGATGTCATTTTTTCAACAGGTGAAAATATCTCGCTATAATCAACACCCTCAACTTGAGAGTAACCTTTCACAACCAACCTTACTTTGTATTTCTCAATACCTCCATCTGAACTAATCTTTTTCTTGAACACCCATTTACAACCAACAGGTTTTCATCCTTTAGGCAATGGTACAAGATCTCATGTATCATTCTTTTTCAAAGATGCCATTTCTTCATCCATAGAAATCTTCCAAGATTCTGCATCATTCATACCTAGTGCCTCTTCTACAAATCTAGGTTCATCCATGTTAGTATTCAAAGAAAAAATACATCTCCAATCATTGGGTGAATACCTTTCAGGTGGTTTTCTACGCCTTGTAGACCCATGGACAAGTTGAGTTGGAGGTTCTTCCTCCTCTTTTGAAGATCTAGAGCTAGATGAGCTCTCCTCAACTTCTTTTCTATCCTTGGGCCTCGATTAATCTTTCTCAAGTGTAGAAGGAAATTGAATCACATCTTCCTGTTTACTTTGTTCTGGCTGCAATGTAATAGAAGAAGGCTTAGTTTCTCTAAAAATAACACTTCTACTAGTAGTATGCCCCATCGAGAGGACATGCAGGTTCAAAGAACATGAGTGTGCTCTCGAAATGGATGAGAATACTAGAGGATGAAGGATAGAAGAAATGTTAGCATGAAGGATATGGAAGTTAGTATGGAATTAGTAGAGACAACTTAAAGATGAATATTTTGCTATGAAAGGCTTTGCATTAATCATCATTGGGTGGTAAAATGAAAACAAATGGAAAACATACACCATGGTATGACATAGACCAAGTTGTGCAAGGTCATCCACTTGTAAAATAGATAGTCGTAGACAAGGAATGTCCTGACTCATACTAAAGGAAAATTTCCCCCAGTCTTTTTTCCAAGACAATCCACAAACATCAGTAAAAATAAGAGTCTTGAGACATCATCGCTCCTCTAAATCCTTCATGGGAAATCCTTGAGGAAGCTAGTAACCCGACTCAAAGAAAAATTGAAAAGAGAAGACAAAACATACCACAAGGTCAACGACCATTCAAAGTGTTTGCTAGAATATGATTATTTGATGTTTAATTGACTAGGTAATTGATGGGTTGTTTGTTTGAAAGGCCTAGTTTCAGGAGAGGAAACATGTCGTATAAGATGTCAAGTCTAGTTTTGATGATGCAACCACTTGTTTAAGGAAAATAACAAAGTGTGATAAATGACGATGTATGGTTCCAGGAAGAACACATCTTGTATAAGACATAAATTTGATTGGTTTAATGTCGTAGGTTGGTTTAATGTTGTTGACTATTTTGACAATTAAATGAGTTGACCAGGTGACTTTGTTTGTTAATATGCAACTTGTCTGATGTTTCAATGACCCTTTGTATCTAAGTTGAAAATATCTAATTTACTGTGATTGACATGACAAACCCTAAAGGACTGGCCTAGGTGGCCTTGGGGGCTCATCGACAGATGGCCTTTCCTATGTAACAATGCATAGAGACCTCGTAGTTTGACATGACATGACTTTGTTTTATTAACAAAGGACCGAGTCATGATTTTATTCGACAAGCCTAAAAGGACTGACCTAATGCCTTAGGGGAACATCGATAGATGGCCTTGCCTATGTTAAGTTGCAAAGACAACGTAGTTCAACAATGACATGGACTGACATGACTAATTTTGACTATATTTTTGGGATTTTTGAAGGTTATTTGGATGTTTTTGTGTTTTTGACATGTTTTATTTTTTTCTTTTCGAGGTTTTATGATTTTTTTTATCTTTTTGGGAATATTTTATTTTATTTCTATCTTTTTGATGAAAGTGACCTTCGATAGTAAGTTTAAGATCTAATGATACAGGTCAAGTATTTTCCCTTAGTCAACTATAAGACCAATTTATTAGGAGTGGAAGGGAAGGGGATATGAAAAGGAAAAATGATGCATGATGTCAATCATTCCAGGTTATGGAAAGGAAAACCCTTTATTATTATGGGTGAGATGGGAAAGGAGAATGATAGGGCAAAGTTAGATTGGAATGATGGTAGACGACATAGCAAAGTCAACTAAACATGGAATTTATTTTCTAGGTTTTCACCATGGTACTTATCCAAAGCGCCACCGAAGTGGTTTTCACTATTGGATTAATTATTTATCTTTACTATTTTCTTCATTTTTTTTTGGTGCTACCAAGACACTTGTTTGCCAAGTTTTCATCAAGGTAAATTTTTTTTTGATTTTTCTATTTTTTTGTATTTTTTATGGTTATGACAAGACTTTCAAAAAGCTATGTGTAGAATTGATAACTTGTGACGATGCATGTGTCTTGTTTGGATGGTCATGCTAGACAAAAGGACCTAATTTGGATGTGGAATGCTAGTGGTATGAAGGGTGATAGATATGATAGATGAAAGATGCTATGGTATGATCCCTAATGTGCACACTACGTGGGCCACTAGGCTTCATACAGAAAGGATTTTGGGAGACCAATGAGCTAGAGTATGTGAAGGGGTCATCATCAAAGGTACATTGAAAGACATCACCAATGAGT
Organism: Sequoia sempervirens; assembly: GCA_007258455.2. NCBI lineage: Eukaryota > Viridiplantae > Streptophyta > Pinopsida > Cupressales > Cupressaceae > Sequoia > Sequoia sempervirens. Next base: position 960,661,394 of record VDFB02281492.1, on the reverse strand, counting down.
GTGGAATGGAATAAAGGATGGATGGACATGGATGAGTCATATAGAATGAGTGAAAGTGATGAGGATGAAGAAATTTGATCAACAAGTTTATTTTTCTTCAGCTTTTGATAGATGCCCCCAATTATTTTTGATGGAGGAGCATACTTGGAGACCAATGCTTTCTAATTTTCACTTTTGATTCATCCAATAGATTTTTATGTTGGCTAGAGGATGTGTCTTGAAATTCTTGCTTATTCTTGACTTGTATTTTTGATTGGTCCAATAGATTTTTATTTTTACTAGAGGACTCATCTTGATATTCTTTTCTTTTCATCGTGTCTTTTGATTCTTGGTATTCTTTTAAAGAGGGAATTTTGATTTTTGATTTTAGAACTTTTCCCTTGTCATTGTCCTTGTCTTGAGATATGTCTAGTTGATCCATGTCTATGATGCAGATGGATGTGAGTGGAATGGATGAAGTGGATGGAGTGACTAGAAGGATTGGAAGATGAATGGGAGTGACGATGTCATCAATGAGGTCTTCAGGACTATCCTTTTCGATATTGTTAACATCAAAGGAGGCTTGCACATCCTTGATGACTTGGAAAGATGACTTAGTAGAGGCAAAAATAGGGGTACATACCCTAACCTATGTGGGTGAGAATGGTTGAAATGATGAAATAGTGATTTAGAGGATGGAATGGTGGAGAGAGGGTCATGAGATGGAGATGGATGATATTGAATGGTAAAGAGTGAAGTATCATCAGGATCCCAAAATGTCTCACCTTAGGAATAACTATCTATTTATGTGTCTTCTGAAACTATTTTGACATCATGTTTGGAATTCGAAGCCTTCGCAGCAGTGTTGACATTGTCGTTTGTTTATAGCTTGTCCATATGATACTAACCGTATCCCATGCCATGTACTTGGACCTTGGGGTTCGATGGTGCAAAAAATGGAGTGGATTTCTTAGTCAATGAAGATGGATCAATGTATTGTGATGACAAAGCTTCATTATTGGCAGGCACTTAGAATTGTGTGGTTGCTCTCAAATTGGTACAATATTGGAATGGGTCAGGATCACCAGGGATTGTGATTTCATTTCCTTCATGAGGGAAATTGAGGCATTGTTGATATGTGGATGGTACGAACTTCATGGCATGAATCCATGGTCGACGTAGGAGAAGGTTGTATGAAAGATCAAGGTCTAAGACTTGAAAAGTGGTTTCCATGACTGTGGGTCCAACTCTAATAGGAAGTGTAATGACTCATTTAGAGGATCATTCTTCATGACCATATGCCTTGATAACGATGCTTTTAGTGGTGTCTACACATTCTTTCAAAAAATTCCAATACCTTAACCAATTTTAAGGTATATATATTCAATCCTACTCTACCGTCTACCAAAACTCGTCTCACTTTGGGTCTATGAATGAGGACTTCAAGCTGTAAAGGGTTATTATTGTTTGTCTTTTCAGTCAAATAGTCTTGTTCAGAAAAGGTGGTGTGACAAGAATTGGTCAAGTAGCCTACCATCTCCTAGAAATGATTGATGTCAAGGTCAGTGGGGATGGCTGTGTCTTTTAAGGATTTTTTAAGAATGGATTGATGATCAGGTGATATACGTAGCAACTCCAATAAAGAGATTTGCACGGGGTCTTCCCCAATTGGTCCATCAAGTTGTATTGGAATTTTGGTTACGTTTGTTGTTGCGGAGTATGACCTTGAATAGACACTTAAGTGTGATGGGTGTTGATAGCACATTCTAGTGGTTTCTTTATGGTAATGGTATGGTCATCGATAGTGTGGGTATGATTTAGTATATTGGTATAGTCAAATTTGGCATTAGTGTAATTGGATGAATTATTATTGGTCTTATTACCAAAACTAGAGGACTTTCCTTTTCCATGGTCATGTAAAGGATCTGTGAAGACCTTATGATCACTATTAGATGATTGTTGTTGTTGCTATCCATTGAATTCAATAGTGCCATTTTCAACAAGGTCTTGTATGATGTTTTTTAGTTGTTCGTATTGTGTAGTAGAATGTCCCTTACCTCAATGGTAGTCACAAAAGGCATTGTCATCCCACCATGATGGTTTGAACTATCCAAGGTCATATGGCTTTGCATCGAGAATTTTTATGATGTTGTGCTGCAACACTTGTTTAAAGACAAATTCGATAGGTTCCACAAGGGGAGTGTATTTAATTCTTGTAGGGAACTTCCTTTGAGCTCTTTGTTCTTAAGTGTTCTAGATGACATCTGCTATTTGATCAGGAGGTCTAGGTGTGTTGTTAGATTCATTTGGCCCTCTAAGTGTAATGGTAGGGCCTGTGTACATTGTCTTAGCATCAATGAATACATCATTAGTCACATTCTTGTTATAAGCGCAATATTTTCCTTTGTCATTTGATGTATTTTGGGTGGTTGTGTTTTTGTTGGTAATCTTGATTTCTCCCTTGTCAATGAGGGAATTTTCAAGGATAATGACTTTCTCCACTAGGTCAGAAAATGAAGTACAACACTGCGCTCGCAAATCATGTTTTAAGTTTGAGTTGAGGTTTGCAATGAACATGACAACTTTTTGTTTCTCAAGTATTTCAATGAGACATCGACTAGCCAAACCCTTCCATTGTTGGAAGAAGGTAACAAATTTTTCACCATCTTCTTGTGTGGTATGGCATAGGGTGGCAATAGTTAATTTCGTTTTCAATGTTGAATGCAAAGTGTTCCACAAATTTTTTTGCTAGTTCTCCCCATGTTCTTATGCCATTTGGTAGGTGTGCAAACCACTCAAGTGTTATTCCCATAAGACTTCATGGGAAAAGTATCATTAAATATGTTGATTCATATGCAATGTCTATACAATCCATGGAAAATACTCTTATGTGTTCGATAGGATTTCCCTTCCCCTTATACTTAGGAAATTTAGGTGTGGTATAGCCATGTGGGAAGGGTGGCATGTATAGACTTTTGTCAAATTGATAGGGGCATAAATATTTTGTGTAATAAGTCTTCTTGTTAGACACTTGCATGCTTTCCATTTGTTGTTGTAGAGAAAAAAATTGAGTGGCAAGGACATCTAATTGAGTCAATGATGGGTCTTGTGTATTGTGAGAGCTCATGTTAGCATTTTGGAACCCAATACTATGGGATGAGTTTTGATTTGGTATGTGTGTATATGATGGGTTTTGGTTTTGCATTTGTGTGTAATATGGTACTTGGTTGTGAATTTTTTGGTTATAGGTGGGAATGTGAGTGTTATGGGGAGGATTGGATTGTGTATGACATGAGCTTGTAAAATTATGACCATGTGGATTTTGGTTGCCATATTGTGGGAGAGGTCCTTGGTTACCATGAGGTGTAAAGGATCCTTGGTTGCCATATTGTGTGTTTTGTAGAATAGATCCTTGGGTATTGTTTTGCACATGTGTATAAGGAGTAGGCCCTTGTTGTGGCAAAATGGTATGTTGAGAGGCCCCCATGTTTGGTATAGCATTCATTTTGGGAGTCTTGTTCATTACAATATTTGGTCTCTTGGTTGAAATTTTTATGCCAAATGGATTAGAGGATGATGCCCCCATGGCCTTTATGGTGGAAAATGGGTTGGACAAGGCACCAAAGGGTTGTGACATGTATTGTGTCATGTTTGGAATTATTCCTTGTGTCATGTTTCATTCTATGCCTTGTGTCATGTTTTGGGTATCAAGTGGTGAGGTATGGATTGTGGTTACATCTTGTCTGGATCCTCCCAATGGTATAGATGTATTGACTTGTGGGATGAGACCACTAGAAACGGTTGTACTGTGTCCTTGGTTTTTCCTATTTGGTGTAGGAATTGCTTGGAGGGTATTGACATCAAACCCAGGAGCTAATGTGGCTCCTTCTAAAAAAATTTTAGCTAGGAAAAATTGAGGGTCTAATGCCACAATTCATCCACAAAAAAGGCTACTTCAGGATCTTGTGTAACAACCTTTATTTCTTCTATGGTGACAGTTCCTTGTTGATCTCTAAGGGTAAATTTTTTGAATGGATTAGGGAAATTTTTTTGTGGTATAGGTGCCCCTTGGGAAGGCACACCAAAGGGGTTGACAAACTCATCATCTTTTGGAAAAGCTATTTCTTTTCATTTCCTTTGCAACCTTGTTTCAACCATATAATACTTGCAAAAATGAGATGAATGTGAAGGTGATATGTTATGGTGTCTAAGGTGACTATGCAAGGATTATGTATAGGTATGACTAAGGTATGTCTAAGACCAAGGTTATGCAACTATGCTATAAGATATGCCTAAGGATGATACCAAGTTATGGATTCAAAGTGATAATATGTCAAGGTGTCAGTAAGATGATGTCACAATGAGGTCCAACCTATGGTAATGTCTATGAAAAATGACTATTTTTTGGATTTTCCAAGGTATAAATGATGTCTAAGGATGGTTTCCAGACAAGGAACCAAAGTGACAATAGTCAGTTTTCAAGGGTACCACGATGAGATCAAATTATTGAGTAATGTCTAAGGTATGCCAAATGGAATGCAAGTGTGAAAGGATGATGGGTGAGAATGGTAATATGACCTAGGATGATGATGAAAGGTATGACTACTAAGCACCTTGGGGAAAATACAAATTAAGGTTGCTTAACCAAACTAAGATGGCCAAAGTTAAAAAATTGGTTTATCAAGACTTCAATGATGGTAATGACTAAATGACAAGGTTTGACAAAGGTGGTTTCAAACTAGCCTTGTGGCTTGAGGATCCAACCTAAATGACAAATGAATAAGGTGATGGAAAAAGGTTGAAGTCACGACAAATAGAATTTTGTCACTATGGACTAGTCTCAAGTTTGATAACATTCCAAAGCTAAGGTCTACAACAAGGTGAATGCAAGCTAAAGGATGTCCTAATGTTTTTCCTATAGTCAATGTAAGGTATGCAAGGATGGATGGATTCCAAAGGACAGTTCTAAAAATTTACAAGTATGCGATCAAAGTACCAAGTAATGCTCAGGATTGATCAAAAAATGGCTTTGTCTTAGTTTCCCCTAAAATTTTCAGTGAAAATAAATTGTGTCGTCCTAGTTCTTGGTTGTGGTGAATGACAGTCATTTGCGTCATTCTGGAAATGGAAGTTATGGTTTTTAGTGTCATGGTTGTGGTGAATGATAGTCAGTTGTGGTTCATAGTGTACCTTGCTTGGTTTTGACTAATTTTGAGGTGATTTTGTGAAGTTTTATTTTGGAAAACACAACAAATAGTCTAAAAACACTTGTTTTTTCTAGTATGAAAGTGTAAATGTGTAATGTGCAATGTAGGAAGACACTTGTAGACACTTTGCAACCTAGGATGGAAAGGATACTACTGTTGAGCCCCTACTTGGATTGATCCAAACACCTAGACAAAGTGGACAACTAGAGATCTTGGTGATAGTGACTCCCCCTTACATAACATAGGCACACAAAAATCTCTTACCCTTTAAGATCCTAAAATATTGTGGACCAAGGGAATTTTTATCTCCAAAATGAATGGTGGAGTGTAGGGCAGATTCAAAATGACCGTTCCTGCACCAACAAGTAAAAGGGTTTTTGGCCTCTAAAACAAGTGGTTCTTAATCTATGATTTAGGGTAATACTGGTTCCTATATGTGAGGTTAGATTAGCTCTATAAAGATGCCTCCCAGTACCTTCATTAGAAATGATTTTGATGTATATCACAAATATTGAGGGTGACACTCGTTTGTATAGGACATCCACACCAGGTGATTGAAGGCTTTCCCAACAATCATGAATATTTATATAGCAGACCAAAAGAAAGTACCAATTGGGTTGTTCCCTTTTTTGAGGGAGGCCCTCTAATGGTAACAAGAGAAAGACAAGTATGCTGTTTTTGATCTCCAAGATCACACAAAGTGCGAGGATAGATCATACACAACACCTTTTTCTCACACTTGCATGATGTTCAGTTTAAGTCCAAAACCAAATGTGTGGGGGATTATGCAAATGCCGAAAAGATGCTTTTGATTCTCAAGATCATCAAATGGTGCAAGAGAAGAGCATACATACCTTAAGACAAGTTACAAAACCACAAGACAATAAATACACTTGTTCTTTTTAACCCTCAAAGCAATATGTGAAAATACACTTGATGTAAGGTTAATTTTAGACCAATGACTGAATATGCAAGTTCTTTTTAACCAATGAGTGAAAAGATGCAATTTAAGAATAACAGGAAATTACGTCACAAAAATAATAGTTGCAGTTCAAAACCAAAAGCAATTGCAAGACAAGAATTGTGACTGTGTCATTCGAGATGTCGACTATGGATCATGAAATCAATTGTGGCTCAAGGTTGATAGTATATGTGGTTAATCCCTTGTGGAGGATGCAACAAATGATAGTCGATTGCGTTGCTTTCACCTAAACCTGTAAACTAACAAAAAATGCTACCAAATCCGAAGGAATAACAACTAGTATGATATGAAACTAGGGTTAATCTAAGGAAAATAAAAACCAAATGACCAAAAATTTCCAAAAAAATTGAGAGATTAAACAAAGTCAAGATGTGCCCTAATTTGAAGTAGTTGCGTCATTCGACGTCATGGTTACGCCATTATGTAAAATTGATACATCATTTGACCTTGTGGTTGCGTCGATCTGTACTTGTAACTTACAAAATCAAAATTTTCGTATGATTTCTGCAAAATTTTCCTTTCACATCAGGTTCACCAATGTAATCAGGGCTAAAATTATCAAGGTTAGGTAGCAAAGGATATAAATCAAACCCTAATAAACAATGAAGCATAAATAAGCATAAAGATAAAACATAAAACAATATTACCAAAGAGTCTTCATACCACCATTGATTCACCTTCATTGCACTTATCCATTTTGCTTGAATATAGTAATTTCCCTTAGATTTTTGAGTATGCAAGTAGGCCTAATGACAATGACAAAGCAAAATATTGAAGATTCTCAATGACTATAGATGCACTTGACTTGATAGCATAAGATCACATAAGCTTGGGTAGATAGTATAGATGTAGAAATGACAATGATAGAGGTATTTTATAGGAAATACAATTTTGAATGAAGGGCTAGGATTGGATGTCAATCAATCGATGACCAAGAATGAAAGATGTAGTATGGAATAGGGTTAGGGAAAATGACAAGGATCAATGATCAAGATTAAATTATAAATAATTTAATCAAGGTTGGAAGTTAATTGAGACATGGATATATAAGGATTGACGTGGATAAAGTTTTGAGAAAAAATTAAATAATAAAAATTATGTAATTTAGGTGGCCAATGAATAATTAAATAATTAAAAATAATTATTTAATTATAGAGGAATGTGACAAAAGGGAAATTTTGAATTAAATAATGATTTAATTTAAAATTCAAGAGAGTGGTCCAATTAAATAAATTAAAATATATTTAATTTATGACAGAAGAGGCTAATGAATAATTAAATAATTAAAATAATTATTTAATTATAGTGGAAAGTGGATAAAAATTAAATAAACAAAGATTTATTTAACTTTAGAAAGAAAGGGACTTAATTAGTGACATTATTTAAATAAATTATCATTTATTTAATTAATCAAAGAGGAATAAAGATAGTAATGAATTAATTAAATAATTAAAATTATTTAATTAATAGAAGACTGGTGCAGGGCACCTGGGCCTTCATTATTTAAAAGGGGTTTAATAGGTAGTGTTTTTATGTTTAGAGTCATGTTTTTTGTGTAATAAGGTATTTCAAGACCCTTTGTGATGTTTTTAGGTTAGTTGGCGTTACTTTGTTTAAATATGCAAAATGTTGCAATTTGTTGCAAAACAACTTTTCAAAATTGTGTCTAAAAGTGCAAAATGGGTGTTTTGTTAATCCATAATTCAAAAATTAGTTTATAACTATTGTTACAGGCTTGGAAAATCATATAAAACCTTATTTCATAGTTTTATGGGGTTGATTGATGTTTTGGAGGAGGTGGAATCAATAAAGCTCTATTTTTTTGCATTTTCTCATTGAAATTTGCTGCTACAACACTTGGTACAACCTTGTACGACCTATAGGTGATATATTGTGCATTTAATTTGATGAAGGGGTGATTTAGATTCATTTTTTTTTCTTCTCATAATATTTCATTGAGATTTGAGGATTTTATAGTCATTTTTCTAAAACTAGTTCAGAAAACCTTATTTTGAGGGTTTAAGTGCAAAACACTGATTTGTGGCCAATTCCATCAATGAAAATGATTAATAATTGGTGGAATGGGGTTATATAGGATGTATTTTTATTTCATGGTGTTGGTAGGAGCAAGGGTGGAGGTTTGATGAAAATTAGATGATGCCCTAAGTGGAAATTCTCTTGTTTTGGGCATAAAAGGTTGCATAGGTGATAGGGTTTGTGAAAAAACTTTGGAAAAATTGTTTTGGGTGATGAAAAAACTTTTTTTAGACCATATTAGACATTTTTTTTCTGGTGTTATGAGAGTTTTATGCCTTGGTTGTGAAAACCACAAAGTGAACTATCAAAACAAGCCTAATTAGGCCTATTTCAAGGTGTAGCAACAATTTTTTGGCCCTTGCATAATGGAGAATTGTGAAGAAGTTTGCTTTGTTTGATGTGTTTAGGCTTTCAAAGTTGTAAATTTTGTTGACTTGAGATTGTTCTGACACCTTCTACCTTTCTCTTCATAAAATAATTATGACATTAGATAATGGAGTTGACAAGGAAAAATGGTATTAGTAGGTCTTGAATATTTTCTGTGTCTACAACTGCATTCAAGGTTGTACAAAACCTGAATGCCATTCATGTATCTCAATCAAATATAATGGTCTCTAGCACTCTATGGAAATGGAAGATATCCTAGATAAATTTCTTGGCCAAGGTTAATGATTCATCTATAAGGTTCCCTAGGCTAAAATGTGCCACCTTAGTCAACTTGTTGACTACTACCAAAATGACATCATGCTTGTTCCTACTTTGAGGTAACCTCTGTACAAAGTCCATACTGATTACTTGCCATTTCTACTCAGGTATATCATGGGCATAAAGAATCCCTACTAGATGCAAATGCTCAGCCTTGACTCATTGACACTCCAAGCATTGGCTACGTATTTTGCTACTTCCTTCCTTAGTTTTGGCCAAAAGTACAAAACCTTCAGTCCTGCAATCATATTTGTAACTTCAGGGTGCCCTAAATATGGTGCATTATGGACCTCATCTAGGACCATATTCCTAAGCTCTCTAGAATTTGGGATATACATCCGTCTCTAGTATCTTAAGATACTGCTTGGTTCAAACTTGTACCCATCGAATTGATGGTCTGACGGATTGTCGTTGAGGGCCTTTTTCACCTTCTCATAATGCTCATCACCTTGCAAGTGTTGCATCACCTGCCATTTCAAGTTGAATCTCATAGAGGTCATAGCTGCTAGATGTCTTTGTCTACTAAGAGAATCTTCCACTCGATTTTATTTTCCTTTTATGTACTTAATTCCAAAGTCATACTCACTAAGGAATTCTAACCATATCCTCTATCGTGCATTAAGGTTAGGTTGAGTAAAAAGTGTATCTCAATCCTAGGTGATTTTTTTTGAGCTCAAATGGCTTTCCCAAAAGATAATGTCTCCATATTTGTAGGGTGTGAACTATAGCTACTAATTCCAAGTCGTATGGTGTGTAGTTTACTTCATGTTATTTTAGCGTCCTAGACTTGTATGCAACCACTTTCCCTTCTTGCATTGACACTACTCCTACTTCATCTCTTGAGGCATCTGTGATCACCAAAAATTAACCATTAGGATCTAGAATAATGAGTACTGGAGTTTTAGTGAGCTTTTTCTTAAGGATATGGAAAGCCTAATCACACTTCTTAGTCCATTCAAACCTCTTTCCTTTCTTTTGAAGAGATGTTATTGTGGTTGTTATTTTAGAAAACCCTTGCAAAAATTTCCTATAATATCCTACAAGCCCCATAAAACTTCACACTTCTAACATAATCTAAGGTGTTGGCCATTCCACTATTACCTTTAAATTTTTAGGATCCACTAACACTCCTACTAAGATGATGTGGCCTAGGTAATGCACCCTGTCCTGGTAGAATGAGCACTTGGATAACTTAGCAATTTTTTTCCCTTAGTCGTTGTAGGAATATCCTCAAGTGTCGATTATGCTGCTTAGTGGTATTGGAATAAACCAAAATGTCATAAATGAAAATTAGGATGAAATCATCCAAACAGTCTTAGAACACATTTTTCATAAGGTTCATGAAATATGTAGGTACATTGGTCAACCCAAAGGGTACCACAGTGAACTTGTAATGTCCATACCAAGTTCGAAAAGCTATTTTTGAAATATCCTCCTTTATTCTCAACTAGTGGTAGCCAAACCCAATATCTATTTTGTAGAATATTATCACTCCTTTCATTTGATCAAATAACTCATCAATCCTTGGAATGATTCTTGATGGCCACCTTTTTCAACATCTGATAATCTATGCACAGATGCAAAGTTCAATCCTTCTTTTTCACAAAGATGATTAGTGCTCCCTAAGGTGACACACTAGGTCTAATAAGACCTTTACATAGAAACTCATGTAACTAGGCTTTAAATTGATAGAGATTTGTGGTGGTCATCCTGTAGGGGGCCTTAGATCATGGCTCAGTTCTAGGCACTAAGTCAATGGAGAAGTCAAATTCTCAGTTTGGAGGTATCTTGGTGAGATTTTTAAGAAACACATCACATAATTCCATAAGAATTGAATAATCATTAAGGTATGGTTTCTCTTTGTCAGATTCACTGACATGCATAGAATATATGACAACCCTTCCGCTAAGCTCCCTTAAGCTACATAGTTGAGATCTGTCTAAGTTACAAGGGTTGTTGTACCCCATGTACCTCAACCAAGTTTCCATATTCATCTATTCTTCTCACCACCTTATCCTCACAATTGACCATAGCCTTATGGTCAGTCAACCAGTTGATTCAATATTACATCATAGGATCCTAATAGTGCAACATAAAGGTTAACTTGGATCATGAAGGTGGGAAGCTCCAACTTGTTGCAAAAGAGACATGAGTCTACTACTTGCTTTGTTTGATTCCCAGACTGAATAGACCACAAATTATTCATATAAACAAGTCGAATAGGTAGTTTTGAAATCATTCTAGGGTCTATGAAACATTTAGTAGCTCTACTATCTATCAAAATACAAACGGTTTGGCCATAGAGGTTACCTGTCAACCATATGGGAGAAGCCTAGTACTTCAATTGCCTACTATCCATTGCTACATGGATCTTGTGTTGTGGGGTATACTATTTGTTTCCTTACTTCCATGACCTCAACTTCTGAGAGTAGTTAGAGGCATAATGATCTCCCCCACAAGCGTAACATTCGTCACATAGTCCTCTTCATGTTTTAGGCTTATCTTCTTTTATGTGTCCCTGGGCACTATTGTAGGCATCATTACCCTTGTTAGCCCTTTTATTCCTTTCACCTTGGTTGCCTTCTTCATTTTCTGAAGGGTCACCTTCCCTTTTTAGGCTTCTGATTTGATGGGACTTGCCTCATTTCTATCTGTCACCCTTCCAAAATATTTTGTTTTTGAACTAGAGCTTGGAATTTGATCTTTATGAAGATTAGACAACTACTACAACTTCTTCTCTTTCTTTATAGCCTTTTCAAAAGAATTTTCCATAGTAGGAGGATTTTGGAGATCCACTTCAACTCCAATGTGAGGTTGCAGTCCTAGTATAAATTTTTGGATTCATAAATAGTCATTAGCTTGATATTGGGGCACATACTTAAGTAGGCTGGTAAACTTCTTCCAAAATTAAATTACTATCAAGCCTCCCTGGGTTATATTCTACAATTTAGTCATTTTCTTATTGAAGAAAAGCTATGGTAGCCACCTCTCTCTAAAATATTTGAGGAAAAATTTCCAAGTAATCCCTTTTGGAGGGAGTCTTCCTTCGACTTTCTCATTATTCCACCAAGTACTTGCTTCCATAGACAATTGGTACGCAACCCAGGTAGCCTTGGTATGATCTGATAGGTTATGAAGACCAAAGTATCTTTCCATCTCTATGATCTCAGCCTCCACCTCGTCTCTGATAGCCTTTCCATCAAAATTTTGTGGTGCTACCTTCTTAAGCTCTTTTCCTAGTTCTTCCTCAATTTGACCTTCTTCTCCTTAGTCGAGTATTTGATTCCTGAGATTCTGATCTTTCTGCACTCCTCGGACCTCTTGTTCCAAATATTCCATTTAGGATTCTTATCAGTTCAAAAGTTGAAAAATTTGATCCAACCTCTTACTTGGCCCATTTTCATGTTTGCTACTACTTGCATCTTGTTTGGTGGTCACCATAGTGACTCACACTCAACCTACATCACAATCATGTTTAGCATTCAAGAACAAGGTTTTATGCTTAATCTATTGCATATAATGCATATAACAAGCAAGCTAAGAAGGAAGAGAAAAAAAAATATACATGTTATCACACAAGAAAAACTTCCAAGATTCATGCCTTGCTCAACAAAAATTATCTTTTATTTATATTAAGTTGGATTTACATTGATCCTTATTTACAAAGTTTTTTTTCTTTAAGAAATTCCCTCATCATCAGATAGAGGACATTCCTCAGGATCCTCATCTAAGTCTACATATTCCCTCTTGGGTGAGGCAGGACATGGCATGCAGGCACTCCTTCTCCTCCTTAGTCATCCGTGGTGCATTAGGCCGACATCCTACTAGTCAATCTCTAAAAGAAGATGGTTTCTTAATCTTAAGAGTTCATTTAGCCTCCTCTATATTTTTTCCTCTCTCCAACTTGAGACGGGTGAGGGCGTGTGCTAAATTTTTTTCATTAGGAACCTCGGGTTGGTCTTTGGGTTTGGGACTCTCCTCAACAACAATTTTTTTTTTCATAGCCCAATTGGTTTTTCCTTTATTTCTTCTTGACTTGGACCTTCCCATTTCCTACAACCAATTCAAATTGGTCATTTTCTAGGTAACTTAAATCTAGTTATAGGTCCACTATTCCCTAGTTTAGCCTTTGTGGGCTCATAGGCCTAAAGCTAAACCTTGAGCTCTGATACCAAATGTAACAACCCAACTAGATTTAATTCAAAAATAAATAAATATTGACATCATGAATATCAATTTAAATGGCACAAATTCCATAGCTAATTCCATTTAGTAATTTCATGTCATAAATCAATTAAATCTAAAATAAATAATTTTATTCACTTCCATATGCCAATAGTTACATACATGTTTGACTAGGCATTCAATGCCTCAAAGTTAGTTCAGATTACATAGTTTCCTTACAATACATCATTTATTCCTTTACATCAATGATACATTACAAAATATAATTCTAATATTATTCCTTCAAGTTAGCTCACCTCCATTGGTGGACGAGAATGTGATTGGGGTGCTTTTCCACCCAACCACGAAGCAATGCTTCCCTATAATTCTTCAGTTAGTTGAAGAATACCCGACCTTGCATGGAACACTCAGCAAGAGATACAATTTACAAGGTGGAATCTATGCGTGCCTAACTACATGCATTTCTATCTATTTGGTTAGAATATGCAAGTTCTATGTTAGGTAAATTCAATATAACAGAGAGAGGGTAAATAACATAGTCTATTCTATATACATATACATAAAAAAAATGATTGCAAAGCCTGGCCAAGCTCATGCCATATGAAATACAACTCTGGTTAGATTTGGAAAAGTAAATCTACTCTCTCTGGTACCCATTCTAGAAAATAAAGCTTATCATATTAAAGGGGTATCCCTCCCTTTAAACCATCCATTAGAAACATTCTATCGTTCTACAGTTTATGAAGAATTCTTGTATCATTCCAAAATAAAAATAAAACAATACTCATTCTCACTGGGTATATCCATTCATCTATTATCATATGTAGTTGCAACTCATTACTGTTCCATATTTACAATTTGATTCCATTTGCAAAACATTTATACTTGTTGAAAAAGTAAAGTAAATCAAGATGAATCAAAAGGTATATCGCATGAATAAAGGAATCTTTATGCATGATCACATATATGCTTGGAATGAATACTTTATGAATATGCACATACATTCTAAAATTTAAATGAAAAATATCTTTTACACAAGCGTACTTTCATATTCAAGAAGAAATATAATATCATTTCATTCAAATAACATAATCATCTATTTTCCTATTCTAATAATTAATTGAAATAATAGTATAATCCATTTTCTAGTCTTAGATGCTCTAAAACCATCAATTACTTTCACATTCATGGATTCATATAAAAACAGATCAATGTATTTAAATGAAAAAAAATCACCCATTAATGGAATACAATAGTTTTCAATTTTTTGCAACTAAAAATTCATATTATTTCCATGTTAAAAATAAAAATGTAAGCCTTACCCATTTATCCAACTCTTCTAGAGGATACGATACACATGTTATCAACTCTTGATAACATGATATCGTAAGTCTCTAGGTTGTTATCTTTGGCCAATATCATTCAAGCCACAAGTATTGTGCAATTTTTCACACACAAGCCCCACAAAAAGTAGGGGCCCTCTTTTTGTTTGTTTTGTTTGCATGCTTTATTTAGGGTTTTGACCTTTTCCCCTTAAGGGATAGGTTCCTTGGTTTGGTTTTGTTTCACCCAAGAATTCAATGACTTATCTAAGCTCAAGGTGTTTTCTTTGTAACATCATGATCATTGTCTGGCTCTCAGAAGTCTTAATTCAAATTTCAACCTGGAGGCCAAAATTTACTAAGTCTGGGAGAAGTTTGGAAAATTCGAGCTCCCTTGGATTACTCAAGTTCCAATCCATCTGGAGATTCTGAGCTCCCTCAGATTTGTTGAGTTTGTGACACCTTCATATACCCGAGCCTTTTGAACATCCTTTCGAGCATTTATGGTACGTTAGTGGGTTTTAAATGTGAAATAGGGAGATATATTTAGAACTCATGATGTATCCCTTGTCATTTTGACATTGTGTGTACTCAAAAATAGAGAAGACTTGCTCCCATCTCCCATTTTTTTGAACTCCAAATTGAAGGTAGTGTTCTCGAGTGGTCACTACAGGATTCTTGAAAGCCCCCATTAGATGCCTTCTTTTTGCACACTTCTCCAAGGTAGGTCATCTACCAACTTGCTTCTCCATGGTAATTTGAATGCATCCCATGCTCGATGGTTGAGTTCTTGCAGAGTATATTGATCATTGCATAGGGGGGGTTTTAAGTGATTTTGTTTGTTGATTCATTATCATCGTTAGGGTTTCTCATTGCTTCAAGTGTGTGTGTAATGGATTTTGGTCAAGTGCATTGATTTGTATAAGGTACTAGGGTTTTTGTAGTATACTCTTTGATTATTCTTTTGAGGTAACCTTCGAATCTTAGGGTGTCACTTTGCGTTGAATTTTGATTTGAAAACCCTAGATTCTTGAGCACCCTAGTTTGAGGTTGTGAATGCAATAGATGAAATGAATGATGCTAAGAGATCGTTGTGCAAAGTGATTGATTTAAATTAACACTAGGCGTCGACATGATTTCAACGTGGAAAAACAATCATGATTTATCTTTTAGTACACGAGTTTATCACTCAACAAATTTTTTGAGTTTGAGTAAATTGTCAAAAATTCTAAGGTAGCTCAGATTTTCTGAGCCTTAATTCACTCAGAGAATTCATCCCCCTTTGGATTTCCCGAATCCTTTGCAACCTTAAAATCCTGAAATCAAGAGTATATGAAAATTGATGGATACTTTGACACTTAGTAAATTTTTGAGTTTGAGTCACCTTCGGTAATTCTGAGCTAGCTCAAATTTTCTAAGCCTTAATTTTCCCAAAGAATCTTTCCTCCCTTAGAATTTCTGAATCCCTCAAGTCCATGAATCTCTGATGCAAGGGACAAGATGGACTTTGATGAATATGGTTTAGAGTATGATCTCAAGACATTGGTGTCATCCATATATGAGTTTTGTAGTACGAGAGAACCCCATGAAGATGCCTTAGGATCCCTTGAATGAGAGTTAAAGTGCACACTGAGTAAGCCATTAGAAAATCTGTGCTCCCTCAAATTACCCGAGGTCTAGTCTGGTCGGGGAATACACTCTAGGGTGGAATTCCTGAAGTTTCTTGAATGACTTCAGACTCCAAGTTTTAATGACAATTGAGCTTGCATATGAGGCTATGTGATATTCATTGTTGAAATCTTGTTGCATATGAGCAATTTGCATTTTTGAATATGAAATTCTCTTGCATGTTTTTGGATAGTCTAATGGTAGAATTTCAATGATTAAGTAATTCACTTTACATTGCCATTAGGGTTTGTATTATCCATTTTGAGTTGCATTTAATGGTTTCATTGAGAATATATTGATAAATCTCATTAAAGGAATGAAATGTATTAATGGGTTATGTTATTATTTGCATATGGGTGATTATGGTTTTCTATAATAGATGTAGGAAGAGTTGAGCCCTAACAAGACTTCCAAATCAAAAGCTGTTGTAGTCCAAGAGAAGGTGAAAAAGAGAGCTGAGAGAATGAAGTATGATTTCAAGGGTATATGGCCAGAATCTAGAATTTCTTCTACATGGGACAAGATTGCAGATACAAATATGGGGCATGTGGACTATGATGAATTTCAACAAAAAATGTTTGGTAGTGCACCCACTCAACTGGCACAAATCCTTACTCATACTAGCCTAGCTTAGGCAACAGGGTTACCACCCACTCAATTATGCCTTGAATTAGTTTTAGAGTGTGCAAGGCACTATGATTCTGACAAGAGGATCATAGTTGGACCACAAGGTAAAGTCATGGACAATCCCATTGAGGAGTCCATTACAAGAGTGTTTAACATCGCTTCACACATTGAGAAGATAAATATAGGAGAGGCGATAAAGTTATATGATGAGGATCCCAATAGAGCCTTGGATATAATGAATAGCTCTTGGATATTGAAGCCCAAGTCACATTATTCCAATTTTCCAAAGAAATTGCATAGAAGTGATTTCAAGCTTGAATACCATGATGTCATAACCCTCTTGGGCAGGGTAATGGGGATATAAGAGGCTCATGTTTTCCACACTTGGATGTTTTATCCTATCACACAAATCATGGGTGGAAAACTTTACCATTGGGCCAGGATCATAAGCAATAACTTGGATGTGTAGCTAAGGAGTGTGCAGGAGACTAAAAGGTTCACAATGACCTCCTACCTTGTATATATGCTGGCAAGTAAAACTAGGTACAAAGGTCTCAGTTGCAAGGAACCTTGGGAAAAGATAGAATATGAGATATCTACCCACAATGGCAGTACAAGACAACCAACTACAAGAGAGAAAATGATGCATTTTTTATGTACATTCCCAGGTTGTTGCAGGATGCCCTCCATGTTAGAATTTATTTTGATGCAATGGACCTGATCAAACAATATGGGTAGTGGTTTATTCAATTCCAAAGATTCACATACATTTGGATACAAGGGTCACCTGCTGTCCTTCTCATATTTCCAAGATACCCAACCAATAAACTCATACTATTGGAGTTGACCAAATAGATGGTGGCATTTGAGGCAATCTTACAAAAAGAATTGCATAAGAAAGGGTTAGGGGAAAAATTCCCATTGAGAATTGGAATCCTAGAGGCATGCCCCTCCATTCAAAGTGCTCAATATTCAGAGAAGGAGATGGCACAATTTGAACTATATTCTCACACTAATAGGGACAACTTTGATCCTTATGGAAAAGCTCAAAAGTAGGCTAACAAAAAATTCAGGAACAAGGTTCATATTGAGGATTATTGGGCCAATTTCCATGATGAATTTGAAGTCATCAAGAGAAGGTTCTCCAGGCTACCCCTCAACTTGATAAGGCTCTATAGGGCAATAGAGGTACCAGATCAAGTTCAAGATGATAATGCATATTTAATTCAACACCATGATTATGAGCCTTATAAGAACAAACCTCTACCTCCAATAAACTAGTTAGAAGAAGAAGTGATAGACTTGGACCAGGTGACAAAACCAATATTCAAGGCTTTGGGTCAAACATAAAGTGCTGGAAATGGAGGCAGATGGCACTAAGTTTACCTATGACCTAATGGGAGATTTGGAATCCCAATCTAAAGAGGAAGTAGAAGTTGATAAAAGTGACATCACTGAACCCCATGATGGAGATGATCAAGAGGAAGATAGACCTCTTACACTAAAAATGAATACCAAGAGCCAAAAACAGGCCAAGCATGTTGAGAAGCAGTCTCCTAAAACAAAGGCTCCTAAGGCTGGTACTACAATTGAAGAAGGAGAAGCTTCACAACCAACCAAGAAGAGGAAATTGGTCATAGAAGGCCAAAAGGAAGCCAAGGCTGGAAAGAACAACACTACCACTAATGCCCCCACTTCAGCCAAGGTTATAGATGTAGAAAGTTCAGGGGAGAAGCCCCAGGTGTATGTTAGGAGAAATTCTCCTAAACACATGACATCCCCAACAACAAAAGTGAAGACTGCTGAAAAGGAGGTGCAAATTGAAGAGGAACCTATAGATGATAGTGTCTAGAGAACAACTACAAGAAATAATTGTCCTCTTTCTCCTCCTCACAATACACAAATTTTAGAAGAAGCAATGAATGAGGAAGGTCATATATCAAATGACCCTAGACAACATGAATATGAAGATGAAGAGATCTCTCCTCCCAGAAGTGGGGAGTGGAAAAATTTTATGGAAGAAATTGAGAAATCAACCTCTAGAGCTCAAAGCAAGAATATGGAATCTGAGGTAACTTAAGAAATGCCAACCAATTCTCTAGAAAAAGAAATGGTAATGAACAAGAAGATCAACAAGAATCATAAAAGAATGTAGAAGAAGTTACTGATAGCCCAACTCAGGACAAGACATAACAAGATGCTCCCTCCACTGATATAGAGATTGAGCAACTTGCTGTTCTAGATTGGCTAGAAAAGAGGCTGAGTAAAAATCTAATTATAGTTCAAGAAGAAACTCCCAGCTGGGATAAAATTTTAGAGCAATGGGGACAACCCAAACAAAGGAAAAGAGCCAGATTTGTTTCCAAATTCTCAAGGGATGAATTCAACAATAGAGTTGTTCATGTAGCTATCCCTATAGAGAACAAGTACAAAGATGAAGTAAGGCCCATAGACTACAAGGTGAAAACCATCAATTTGTGCCCATCTACCAAGGAGCAAGAGAAAGAAGAGTTCTAGGAATTATCCTAGGCTATCTTGAGAAGGTTGGACAAAGAAACCGAGGAGAAGGAGAAGGAGAAACTTAATGATGTGTATAAATATGTTCAACACCTTACGAAACCTTTGCAAACAACTAGCAATGATGGTTCTTCAATTCCAGAGGGAATATTGCCAAAGTAAGCTATCTCAGAAATTGAAAGGTTGAAGTCTTCAGTTCACAACACTCAGGAATGGTTACATGATTTCAACAAAAGAGGTGATGAATCCATTGAGTAGATCTTTAATGTTCATGCCAAAGCTAATGAATTCTTGGAGGACACTTCCCAATTTGCTGCTGACTATAACAAGGCTGATGAATCAATTGTTGAGGAGTTAAAGAATATTTTACAAGTGCCTAAAGAAGAATTGGATCAAATGAAAATATTTACTTATGATGATATTGGCAAGGTGATGGAATGGATGGAAGTGTGGAACTACAAAAAGGAACTTCTCTCCAAGGCACTAAAGAAGATAATGAAGCTTTAGGGAAAAATGAAGGAAATATATGATAGTTGTATCACCTTTCAGGAAATCATGACTGGGAGAAGGAAGTTTGGGCTGAAGAATATGAACATCCCTAGATTGTAGGCATGGTGGCATGAAAATAATGCTACAATTTCCAAAGATCATTTAGAGGATGCAACTATTTATATTTCTAAGTTGGATAAGTATCATGAATTGCAAGTTGAATGGAATAAAATGATGCCCAAATATGTTGATGAGTTAAAACCTCATAAATTAAGAATAAAATTTATTCCAACTCTAGAACCAACTAAAATGAAAGAAATATTGGGAAAATTCAAAGAACTCTCCAATAGATTGGAAGCCAATAAGGAAGGAGAAAACATCCAGCTTGGAGTGACCTAGGAAAAAGTTCCAGTCACATGACTTTATAGCTAGGAGGAGTGACCTAGAATTCTGTGCCAAGAAGGGGAATATTTCTAGAAGGGTCTAGGCCAACCTAGAACTTATTTTGAAATGTGAAATGTAATTTTATTTTATTAAAAACTCTCTAGGATGACCTGCCTGGCCGACCTAATTTTGTAACCCTAATTCTGGGCCAACCTAAAGTGATTTCTCTATAAATTGGGGCCTCACCTTCATTTGTAAGGGTTAGACATAGTTGAGATAGCTAGAACTGAGAAAAGAGTTAGGATTTTCTGAGAGCAAGTGGTGTAACATTGTGAATGCATGAATTGTTGCAAATCTTGGTGAATTCAATACAAGTAAAGACATTGTGCTTTGGTACTCTTTCCTATGTTGTTCAATTTGCATGGTTCTTGTTTTCCAAATCTTTAAAATTGCTTTGAGGCTATTTTTTCATGTTAGATTTTAGGTTTAGATGTGATGCAATTGTGTTGATGATTTAATATTTGAAGTGTTTGAGCAATCCTTGGTCCATACTTTGAGCAATTTGCTGATTGTAAGTTGCTATGTAAAGTTAGCCTGGGCCTAAATATTGTCTGCTGAGTTCAATTGTGGGTATTTATTCATTTCAATTATGAAATAAGGTTGATTTGTGTGAATGCTCCATGATCTAAAAATATTGGTTCCTTAGAAGATTACACTATTTTTGTGAGATTTCAAGTTTGATTTGGGTTTAACAAGAATTAGTTATGGAAGGATTGGTCCACTTTGAATGTTTGATTGTTTTCACAATTGGTCTTAGATTTTAGTTTTAGAAATCTCTCTCAACCCTTTATCTTTTTATTTTTCTTTTAAATCTAGGTTAGTTTAGGATTACAAAAGCATCAACATATTGCAAGATCTGATGAGTTTGAAGCTTCCAGTATTTTTTTGTAAGACCCCTTGTGATTACCAACATTTTCACATCATCATTGAGTTGTTTTATTGCATTGTCAAGACTTGATATTAGAGACCTTGGGGTTATCTCTTGAGGCTTGTTGATAGAGATTTACCTTTCAAGAGAGATAGGATACTATATTTTGTCTAAGTTGTTGCTATGCATAAAACACCATCAACAAAAAGTTTTACCCATATTAGTATTATCACTCCCAAATTTCATGAATAAAACAACATTCACAGTTGATACTTATGACCAAATCAAACAGAGGATGGAACTGATATCTATAAGAGGAAAATCTCATATGCATATATATGTATATATATGTCATTATATATATACACTCAACCATTCAAATCAATAAAGGTTACTAGTTTCGTGGCCTGAGAAGGCCATTGCAACTTCATCAAAGAGTTTACCATTGAGCATTCAATGGCTGATCCTGCCACCATATACAATGGAAGGTGAGACTCATTTTTAAGAGTGACATTTCTTCACTTGGACTCTATGTTATGAGGCATTCTTTGCCACATTAACCTTGTGTTAGGTGGTAGATAAAAAATATAGTGAGAATTATTTTAAATAAAATGAAACCAAGGTTAGTCGCTCAGTTGGTCACATATGGTGATACACATACAAGCTGTTCACAAAGAAATATATCTAGGTCAGTCAATAGGCTGAGACCCATAATGGATAACTTTATGTGCACTAAATGCCACATTGAGGATGAGAAATCCAACCCCAAACACTAGGTCGATCATTCATTAAAAGATAATATAGAGCTTCAAAAGCTCGACCCTCATGGGCTTCACATGAGATCGACATAGTCAATCTTCAGACAACAAAAACCCAAAACATACAAGCACAATAATCTCATATTGGTGTAAAAGAATTGGAGATCAAAAGATATCACATGGAAAAACACAAAAATCAAATTACCTCCAATGATTTTGGCTTGAGATTTTTCCTTCCACTGAATCACTCTACTTTTTCTCTTCTAACTCATCGATTTTTCTCCTCTCTGCTTCTTTTTCCTCTTTTCTATCTTTTTCTTCCCCATTCCCCAAATCGAATCGTCCCTACTATTTTGGGTATGATATGGAAATTAAATTTTTGTAGTATTTATTGCATTAGTTGGCTGCCCACTCCTCTACATGAAGGAGTTGACTGTGTCCCTAAATTTGGTGGGAGTTACATGTATTTTGAATTTCCCCCATGATTTCAAATATCATTTATATTTCTTTGTATGTGTGTGTGTGTGTGTGTGTGTATACGTTTATATTTATACCAATAACACACATTAACGAGAGATTACATACATATACAAAATCTCTTGTATACTCGAATCACATTTCAAATTTATTCAAAAGAGTGAACATAGAATATCTTTTTTTTTCACAAGACAAATTGGATTTTCCTAGTCAATTTTATTTTGTTGAATATTTATTACAAAATAGAAAAAAATGAGATAAGAATGCACAACTTGTTTTCTCCATTAATTATAATTTTCACACCAAGTATGAAGGCAATTTTTTCAAATTTTCAAACATATGCAAATGTCACATTCTATTGTGGTGTGTGGTATTATAGACTCCATCCTTGCTTACTGTGGTCATCCAACTAAGTGTGCCTACCTCAATCAATTTTTTGTCCTTCAACCTATTTCTTGCACACATATTCTTACAGTTGTCCACTTATCAATAACCTTCAACCAATAATCTCATAGAATAATTTCTTAAATGAGAAAATTGCATATTATTTATTTTCAATTTCATCATTGCATTCTATCAAATAAAATGATAAATTCTATTTTCCAATAATTTTAATTTCCTCAAATTTTAAAATGCAAAAATGAAATCGAGATATGACATAAATCATTGAGAAATGTGCTCTTGCACATAATTTTTTTCAAGAGAATCTAAAAGATGCACAAGTATTGTAGATGAGGCAAAGGTTTTGTACACATATTGTATGATGTGGCCCTTAGCCACACAAAGTATCAAAAAGGAAATGGACTCCATTGAGTCCTAGATAAACAATGCCTCTAGTGCCTATGATCCATTAGTTGACTTAGTAAGAGATACAAGGAATGATATAGAAGATTTGCATAATAATTTCTTTCAATTACAAGCACAAAAGGAACACATCATTTTTTTAGTTTGGAGAGATAAAGGACTTAGTGAATTCCAAATTCATATTTGTTTCAAGTGCCTCCTTGAGTGCTACTAAAGCTACATAGATGAATCTTGCACCTAGCACTTTGAAAGAAGGAGAAGAGATATTGATGGAGTTTGAAACATAATGCAAATTGCTTGGGGCAACAAAAAAGACATGGGGAGAAGGGAAATAGGCATGGCAAACCCATGTGTAGAAGCTACAAGCATCAACCTTCAGTTGAAAACATATCTTACTCTTTATGCATTTTTCAATTTTCAGTTTCAAATTCTTTGTACATATGTGGAGTATATAGAGTAATCTCCACTAGATAATTTTTGGTTTTGCTCTAGTATATGACTCAGAGGGAGTCAATTCTATCTTTCAATTTGTACATATGCATATATTTCTTATGGGGAAATCTAGTACATGTTAGAATAGTTGTTGTAAGAGCCCTTTGTCCTTGATGTCAAAGGTGGAGAATGTTTTGGACATATTTTGGCATGTTTCCATCAATGACAAAGGGGGAGATTTCTGGAAGAATTCCATTGATGTTGTTGTTGGCAACATGAGCATGATGGATATTCACAAGGTATACTACTATGTGTTTCAATATTTTCATTGATTTCAACATTGTATCTTGATGTGGACATAATGGTGTAGATCATTGCATATCATTTTGATTGGTTTTAGTAGGTTTTGGAATAAATTTTTTCAAGATGGTTTGATTTGGTAAAGTTGGTTATGATGAAAATTGACTAAGTGTCAACTCTATTAATTATGTGTAACAAAGCATTCAATTTTTGGGTTTGTATAGGTCTGTGAATAAATTTTTCACTATGTATTTCTAACATTATTTGTTGGATGATATACACATCTTATTCCAAGTTTTCATCTTGTTTTTACTTTTGGTTTGAAAGGTATGAGTAACCAAAGTATGGCCTAGCAAGTTATAGTTATTTCATAGACAATGCATGTGAGTGGGAGATTCCACACTTCTCCATGGATAGGATTTTTTCTTTGCCATCTGAAGGATATATTGACAAGGGTCAATAGAGTATGAATTGCTTCTAGTATGATTTTTTGAGGTACACATGTCCAAATATGGGCACACAATTGAATAATTTTTATATTAGGTCTTGTACGGTGCCAACCTAATAAGTTTGAGGATATGTGAAGGTTAAATAAGTATTGTAGTGTTATGTGAGAGCTATATAGGTCCATGCTGACATATTTCAAAGTGTTTTGAGATTTGAAGCTGAGAATGAGGTCTATGTGGAAGAACTTAATTTGACAAGTTATATTTTGAATATTACATCTAATTAGGCTGACCTAATTGATGTTATGCTTGAATTGGATATATGCTAGATCCTTTTTCAGTGTTTTGGTGAATGTTAATTATGTTCTATATGCATGTGATGTGAATTGAGTGCATATTATCAGAGCATTGCAAATTTAAGTTGTGAATGTTGAGTAGAATGTTAGAGTGATGTGAATGCAGAGGAAAGTAGAGTGTTGGATCAGATTTAGATGAAGTGTGTGAAGTTAGTGTATTGAGCTTCATTGGAATTGTATTTCATGCATACGATAGATGCAATTGTAATGGTTCAATCTACACTACTATATTTGACTAAAAATTTCAACGAATGTTTGGTGACATATCGACAAAATATAGTCGACTTACCGACACAACATTGATTTAAATTTTGTCGCTTTAACGACCAATTTTTGTACGTCAAAACCATGACCCAGCATTGTCAGTTAGCGCCGCGAAAAATGTTGACGGTGTCCATCACAAAATCAATGTAACTTTGTCCATCTATCGACGCAACAAATAAAAAATGTTGCAGAACACCAAACATTAGTCCATTTTCCAATGAGGTGGAGAAAACCATTGTTTCCATTACGACAAAAACTACGTTGCATGTACAACAACTTCATCACAAGTTTATGTGGTTCGTCGGGCTATGTTCATCGAAATTGTGACGAAACCCTTAGTTTTTAAAAAAAATTATTGAAAAGTGCATTACCTTATTGAGCATCTCTTTGTTTCAAGAATAGTTTAATATTCTCTACTTAACAGGGCCAACCACATGATGGTGGAAGCTCATCTGGCCCTTCCCCCGCACCCCCCTCACATCACTCTCAATTCTCCATACCCGATCATATAACATTAATCATTCATTCAACCATTAATAACATATAACATTCATTTATTCATCCATTAATAACATATAACATTCAGTCATTAACATATAACATTCATTCATTAACATATAACATTCATTCTTTCAATTTTTACATATTATCAAAAATATGGTTGTCAAAAATATCAGTTTTTAACATTCATTAACATATTATCAAAAATATGGTTGTCATAATATGATTACAATCACTTTTTTTTTTGTTTCTTTATTGCATCTAAAGAAAGAAGTGGAGTATCATTTTCTAAGTCATCTATCCCCCCTTTAGTTGTTCTGCCCTCTGCTCATGATGTTAATGTATTCCTAGTCGTGTACTCACAACGTGGAGGCCATTGCAAGGGGAGTTTGCTGCAATAACAAAGAAATGTTAAATTGATATGTTTTATTGTTATTGTTACAAGTATTTCATTAATTAAAAGAGCATTAGAGTGGTTCTCTTTACCTGATAGGGCCACATCATGTTCCTGATCTTGTCTTATAGCCTCATGCTCAACATGTTGGACACCCTCTAAATCCTCTAGAGTTGAAACACGAAAAGTTACATTAATTAATACTCCAATTGCAATTAAATATGTTTAAAAGAACATTAGAGTGGTCCTCTTTACCTAATGGGGCCACATCATGTTCCTGATCTTGTCTAGCCTGATTATGCTCAATAGGTTGATCACGCTCTACATGCTCTAAAGTTGAAACACGAAAGGTTACATTAATTAATACACCAATTGCAATTAAAGATGTTTAATTGTATTAATCCATACTACATTTTGTATAGCACATGAATACATCTAGTATTGGGATGCACACCATGACCTTCATTTGTAGGTTGTACTCCACCCTCACCAGGCTGCATTCCAATGTCATGCACAATATTATCATTGCTTTCCTATTTTAAACAAATAGGCACATAATTACTTTATGGTGGAAATTAATATTGAATAGATTGCACAAGTATTCAATTTTAAATAACCTTCATTGAGTTTATTTACCTGCGTGTCAGATGCAGTGGAAGCTTGTGTTTGCCTAGTCAAGAGTCTTAGGCATTCAACCATGGCTCCATAGCCTTGCTGGAAGGCCATATTTAGGTCCTCTTCTTTGGGCACTTTGTTGAATTCAGAGCCCTGCATTTTTGCATAAGATCATGAATTTTGCTTCTATGGTGTGATAAAACCAAAATTGTTTGCAATTTATTATTTGGATGCAATATTTCATTTATTGATACTTACAATTCATGTGGCTAATTTCATATAACCACTAGAGCCAAGTTTGTGTTGCTTGTGTTTTTCTAGTCTTGCCTTTGTTTCCTTTGATGTGTTGGGCAGCCTATGAAAAGTTTGAAATACATTAGATTATGTAAAAAGAAAGAGTAATCAGTATATAATTACATTGTTGATAGTATCACATACCTTCCTTGGCCCGGTGGTGTCTTTCCTTTTTTCTTTTTAGCCTTCTCCTTTCCATCCGACACTAGGTCCTTCCACTCCCTCTCTGGAATCATGGGGGGATGCTCGTACTTTTTTTTATTCTCTAAATTATGTGACCTATATTGGTCCCTCACATACTTTAGATAGGTACCAAATTTCTTAAGGACCTTGGTTTGGTTGAATGCATTATTACCGAACAACACAACTAAACAGTTAAGGAGCTCATCTTTTAAATCTTGATTTTGGACATTCCACCGTGTACGTATGGTGGGCCCGAAGATCTCCAATGTAATATCATTTAGATGTTTATAAAAAATGTCATTTCCTACAAAATGATCATGGGATAATTAGTGTAAAAAGAGTGATCAATAAGTAAATCTCAATTGGATTATATATAATAATAATTAATTTTTTTTAAAGTACCTGGGACCTTCTCTATCTTTATGGGAACGAAATCCTCGGTCACCACAAATGTGATTGGAAATGTTCTTGTACTAGTAATATGGGAACATCTAGGAAATGCTACTAAAACATCACCAGTACTAGTGGCCTTTGCATCCCTAGGTACATGTCCTGACGCATGTTTTGGTATGTGTTTGTTGCCAAAGGGTGCACTACTTGATGCCTGCATGCTATGTGTGTTTGACATTTCAATTGACAATATAAGCATGAATGATGGGGTCAAATGATGTGATGCATGCGCAAGAAGATTAGGGTCAACACTTGTACCAACCCCTACTCCCTGGACAACACCTGGAGTACCCTGATCATGGCCAACAACATCATGAGAATGCAAAAAATCCTGTAAAAACAACACATATTTTAGTTCATGACCTAAAAGAGTACAAAATAGAAAACCATGAATGAAATTATGTTATAATTAAAGATCTCATTGTTAGAATTAGGTGTTGTACACCTTGCATAATGTTTGTAATGTTTTATTTATTTATTATGTGTGTGGTGTACCTAGGGTTTTCTAGGTGAACGTGCATCACAAGGAGTTATAATGTTGGGGCCACTTTGTTGTATGTAACATTGGAACATAATTGTCAAATGTAATTATTTAATATTGGGGGAATAATAAAATAATAAAGTACCCAATATTAAATGTGGGGTCACATGATGTAGTATTTTGGGCACATGGTTTATGTAATACCACTTGGTGGTTTTGTGGGAGCTTGTTTCTATAAAAGCAACCATGGGTAGTTGTTTAGGGTTGGATCAAAAGTTGGTCAAGGTTGAGCTTGTGCATGTGTGAGGGTTTGAAGCATGACATGGGATGTGTGGATTCATGCTTGGTCACATGGAATGCATGGATAGCTTGTGAGAGTGTTCATGAGTCTCTTGAGATGTATTGTAAGGTTTCATTGCTGAATAATACATGGAGTGTGGATGCTTTTTGGGTGGGTTTTCCCTCTTGAGGGTTTTCCAGGGTATATCTTGTGTCATCTTTGATGGGTATGTTGTCTATTCTCTTGCATGTTGATGTTGAGTATTTTACTTGCATGTTTCAGATTTGGGTTATGTGGAAATTGTCATTTCATGGCTGCATAGTTTCCTTACAAGTGGTATCAGAGCTTTGGTTATTAGATTGGATAACCCTAGGTTGCATGAGAGAATGAAAGACAATGGCAAGATATAGGGTTTTGTAGGTGTTTTATTGCAGATCTGAGGGTTTTGGGTATAGGGTTTTGCAGGTGTTTTATTGCAGATCTGAGGGTTTTGGGTTTGCTGTTATGATGGGTTGTTTGCAGATTTGGGGAGAGAAAATTTTGGCAAAATTAGGGTTTCTTGGTCATGCATTTAAATGAGGGTTTTGGGGGTGAATTTTCATAGATGACCTCCTACGACAAAATGGACCTCATGGTTGGATTCAGGTTGGCTGAGAGAGAAAAATTGACATATAACATGCCCTATTTTGGTTACAGAAAAAAAATACCCCCTCTATTCCTTCGTACGGATATGGTGGTACAGTCGTCAGAAAATAAAATATTATTAAAAAAAATAAAAATAAAAATAAAAAAAAATATATTCGAAAAGAAAAAAAAAATTCCCGTCGGTGTTAAAAAAACCCTACAAAATCAAAAACAAAAAATTATTAGAAATTAAAATAAAAAAATCAAATTAAAAAAACAAACATAAAAAAATATATTAAAAATTTAAGTGGTTCGCAAACCTGCCCTCATTCGTTGCCTCAATATCGTGATCAAGTGTGGTCTGCCGCTCGCCGGCTGTTATAGCTGACAGCTGACAGTCCTTGCCCCCGGCAAAGCTGATCCGGCACCAGAGAGGCTAACCCCATGGGTTAAAATATAAAAATTAAAATTTTAATTTTTTTTTTAATTCCGCCAAATTCAACAAATTCTGCGGATTTCAAAAACGAATTTAGCCATATTTTATGCTGCGTTGGGTCCGTACGCAGGGGGTGGGAGAATTTTTTATTTGAAAAAATTAAATTAAATTTGAACGGATTTTGGAATCCGCCGCCCACCCCCCACCGGAGCGCCGCCCGAGCACCACCAGGAGGGCTTCTTACAGCTATTTTTTTTCAAACGAGTATAACTTTTGTCCAGTGTGTCAGATTTTCGACTTCTTATAGTCGTTGGAAAGCTGGTTCCGAGCACTACACAGTGGTATAGGTTTTGTTCCATGATTTTATAGTTTTTATAGTGTTTTGCTTGGTTGAAGTCAGATATTTATTTTGAGCTTTGAGAGGGCATATCAGGTGCATACAGAGTCGGATTTTGGACTTCGAATAGTCAACGGAAAGCTTGTTTAGAGCACTATACAGTGGATCAGGTTTGAAGGCATTTTGGCATGAATTATTTGCTGTTTTTTTTTTATTTGAGCTGGTTATGGGTCTCTTTGACTATGGTGTTATTATGAGCTTATGGATTGTCAGATTTGGGATATTTGATGATGGATTCATTGTATGCTCGGTTGTACATCTTAGATTATTATATTTTTGACATGGTTATCAGCATGTATGTTGCATTGTTGTATCTACAAGTTGTGCAATGTTGTAGGCAGTCTATACTTACTTGTTGCACCTATGACTTGGATATGGGTTGTCTTTGCCCATTGATATTTCAGTGTTGATGAATGATCAGATTTAGTGGCTTGGTTTAGTCACTTGGTTTGTTGATTTGGTTGTCATGTTGAGGAGGTGAGATGGTATTACCAGGTACAGTCATGATATAAGATCTATGTAGTTGACTATGATTATGCAGATATGTGGACATGGTTGGGTTGATTTGTTGGTATATTTGGTGGTGATCATGGTGTCATGGATGTTTCTTGGGAATTAGAAACTTTGGCATGTTATGATGGTTTATACAGGTGCATTGAATGGTGGTATTGGATTGGATCTTGATTCTGGTTGTGGTGGTGTATCTTCCTGGTTTGAGGAGATTGGTATCACGATGTCATGGATAGCTTGGTTACACGGTTCAGTGGGAGCTTGTGACAGTGATGGATTGGCGGTGATAGATATGATGGTTTGGCGGTGTATCTTCTTACTTTAGAGGATGGTTTTCATGTTGTCATTGAGAGCTTGGATTCACAGGTCTTGTGTGAGCTTATGACAGTGATGTAGTGTTGGTTTTGTGCATCATGGTGCCATGGGATTGCTCGGTATCACGGTTTAGTGGGAGCATTTGGTAATGATGTGGATCCATTGTTGATTATGGATGGTTATCTTTAGCAGGTGATCTTTGGTGTCATGGAGGAGCTCTTGGATTCTGTGTGCTACAGTGAGAGTTCTTTGACATTAGGTGTTGGAGATGTTGAGGTATTATTTATGACTTGTTGGTTTTTTGACAGGTGATCCTTGGTTGTAGGATGGTTTTGTTATTATGTCATGGTATACTCTTGATTATTAGTTTAGAGTAGTGGCATGGTACATGTTATGATGATTTATTCATGTGATCTTCTTTTGAGAGGATGTGAGATCATGGTGTTATGTTTATGTTCCTGATTCTGCAGTTGGAGCTATGATTTTGATCTTGGTTGGTTCTCTTTGTATTGAGTACATTGATCATTTGCTTGGTGTTTAGCATGGATTGATCGGTTATAGGTGCTCATGGATACTTGGAGACATAGGTGAGGCTTGGTGTTCTCTTGTGGTTAGAGACATGTTTTTGAGATGGTTACTCTTGATGAGGTTTTAGCAGGAAGTTCGAGGGAGCCTACACCTTGGTTGGACGTGAGTTCAACATGGACCAACGAGGAGAGTGTTCTTGGTTGAGTCATGAGGACTTGGATATACTAGAGGAGCATTCTCATTCCCCACTCTTGGTCTACTCGGCAGCTCACTTAAGAGGTATTGCCCATTATTCTTTCAGGTGCATTATGTTTATGCTTTGTCTTCTCATGGATATGGATCTTGAGTCATGGATATTTGATTCTCGAGGGTTCATTTGAGGAGTGTTGGCATGCTTATCTCCTTGTACATGTTGAGTTTAGGAGATGGTTTATTGGGCTGATTTCCTTGGTTTGGGAATGGTTACTTTGAGTTTGATCTTCTTGTTTTTGAGATGCTTACATCCATGTTAGTTACATATGTTATGTTTGATCTTGGTGATTCGATGGATGGATGTGGTTATGGATTTTTTTATGGGGTGTTATGGAGGAGATCATACTTGACACAGTTGGCATTTAGAGGTGTGTGTAGGAGGACATGCTACAGGTGTTTGGTTTGCAGGTTTTGCTTATCATTGTGGATGTTCCTTGGTACTACATGTTTACTTCTATGAGATGTTGGTAGTAGACTTGGTATGCCTTTGTGATGGTGTTTTTGGGATGTTAACGAAGCGACACATTGAATGCGCTCATTCCAAGTTTGCATTCATCTTGACATTGCCCATGCAGTGGGAGCTCTTGGATGTGTATGTCACTTTTGACAGGTTTGCACATGGAGTTTGTTATTGCGGTTTATGGGTGGATATGTTGTTGGCATGAGTTTACTATGATATGTATACCTTGGAGGTATGGATAGTTGGATTGGTTGGCATTTGTCGTGGATGTCATTTTCAGCTATGGTGATTTATTCTTGTCAGCTACTGGTGCATATTGGATTCAGTGTTTGTTTTTTGAGATATCGGTTGAGGTAGGTTTATGTTTCTTTGTGACAGTTAGTGTGACATCTCTTTGGATGTGTTCTTATCTTAGTGCAGTTGGCATGGTGGAGGATGGGAGCATTCATGGATGAGATGGTGGCCACCTTGGTTCTTGTTACAGGTATCTTGTTGGAGCACATGGAGCACTTGGATTACAGGATGGTACATGTTGCCTATGGAGTTTATTTGTTACCCCTTATGCAATGTATACAACAAGTGGGAGATTGTTAGAATTAGGTGTTGTACACCTTGCATAATGTTTGTAATGTTTTATTTATTTATTATGTGTGTGGTGTACCTAGGGGTTTTCTAGGTGAACGTGCATCACAAGGAGTTATAATGTTGGGGCCACTTTGTTGTATGTAACATTGGAACATAATTGTCAAATGTAATTATTTAATATTGGGGGAATAATAAAATAATAAAGTACCCAATATTAAATGTGGGGTCATATGTAGTATTTTGGGCACATGGTTTATGTAATACCACTTGGTGGTTTTGTGGGAGCTTGTTTCTATAAAAGCAACCACATGGGTAGTTGTTTAGGGTTGGATCAAAAGTTGGTCAAGGTTGAGCTTGTGCATGTGTGAGGGTTTGAAGCATGGCATGGGATGTGTGGATTCATGCTTGGTCACATGGAATGCATGGATAGCTTGTGCTTCAGAAGTGTTCATG
Organism: Sequoia sempervirens; assembly: GCA_007258455.2. Classification (NCBI taxonomy): domain Eukaryota; kingdom Viridiplantae; phylum Streptophyta; class Pinopsida; order Cupressales; family Cupressaceae; genus Sequoia; species Sequoia sempervirens. Next base: position 960,628,769 of record VDFB02281492.1, on the reverse strand, counting down.
GAGTCTCTGCAAATGTATTGTAATGGGTTTTCATTGCTGAATAATACATGGAGTGTGGATGCTTTTGGAGGCTGGGTTTTTCCCTCTTGAGGGTTTTTCTAGGGTATATCTTGTGTCATCTTTGATGGGTATGTTGTCCATTCTCTTGCATGTTGATGTTGAGTATTTTACTTGCATGTTTCAGATTTGGGTTATGTGGAAATTGTCATTTCATGGCTGCATAGTTTCCTTACACTCATGACAACTTACTTGCAACTTTCGTGCTCTCTCAGTCAATATTTTAACCCTTTCTCTTATCTCATCTATTTGAGGCACTGTGAATAACAATTGAAGGATTTCTTCATTGCATTTTTTTTTGGGTCTTCCTTATCATATCCAGAGGGTTTGTAGAATATGCAATGCCATCATTGCATAATAGTGACTACACCTCCCTATGGATGCTCTCCTCTATTGCTGGTGCCTTTCCCAGATCATCCGAATGTGACAAGAATATTAAAAACATTATTGAAATTAACCCAATAAACTTATGAAAAAAACATAATAATAAAAAATTTTGCTCGCATCTAATTTGTAAAATTACAATGAGGTAAACCTGTTAGGTAGAAGCGCCTGAAGATGCATTGTGATCTGTGCTCTAGGCTGGAGCTTTCCCCCTATGATCAATGTCCCGCTGTGACAAAAATTAAATATAAAAAAACATTACCAAAATGAAACCAATAGAAATACAAAAAAAAACATAATAATAAAATGGTATATTGTAGTCATTAATTGGAGGTTGGCTAAAATGATATATAGTACATACCACCCCCATAGTAACTGTGTTTGTATCTATGCGATTCAAATTGTAATTGATTAGCATCTCTTCCCATGTAGTTATTGATTTTATCGCACATACGAATACACGGTTTCCCTCATGTTCCTCAAATATGCAATTGGGTTGCTTATTTGTTGACCTAGGTCATGTACTATTTATAAACCTTGCAATATTCCCTGATGCTTTTGGCCTCCCGTCAATGTACATAGCCAATCCTTTATTTTGATCCTTATCTTTTAGCTGTATATAATTTGTTGATAGTGCATACCTACGCATACTTCGTGTATATTGAACCAACTGCATCCAATCTCTGTAATTGTAATAGGGCCTGGCATACTCCATCAATTCGGTAACTTTGTCATAACAAACCTTTATGTCATCCATGCAAAATAGGCCCAAACCATGTAATGATGATGGTGCTATGTGATATATCCTCTTATTGACACAAAAATCAGTGTTTATTGGAGGAAGTTCCTTGGGTACCCATTGTTTCCGTAGATGTTTGTACCTCAAGGGTACCTTGATGTTGTCTATGCTCTCACCATCATAAGAACATGACCCCCCTTCAACAAAAAAAAATTCCATGCATTTACAAAATTTTCTTCTACTCTTTTGACCTCTAGTTGATTTCCCTCTTTTAGACCTACTACATGTCTCGCTTTCCTCTTCTCTTCTTGAATTTCCCTCGCTCAAGGAAGACAGATTTGGAAAATACCTATTTGGTGGTACTTGCACTCATAAGGATGTTGGATGAAGTTCTTTCATGGTGATGTGATCCCAAGGTATGGGGTTGGAGGATTAAAAACCAAGGTTGTCACTACTAGTCAAATGCATGTGGAGGTAACAATTTAGTTGTGAATGTATCAATAAAACTTACAAGGGTCTAATGATCAGAGATCACTTGCTAAGCATGGGAATAGTTTGTAGGGTCACCAACCTTGTGTTTTGAAGCCTTGGATTTTGGGAACATCTAGAGGAGTCATTGTCTTGTTTCTTGGAGGTTGATTGGGTTAGTTGGTGGAAGGTTGCTATTAATTTTTGTACCTGTCTATGAAAATTTTTGGACCACCTTTGATGTGAAATAGCCCCTCGTGCAACCCTCCTTTCAGTCTATTTCTAAATGGACAGACCCCTTGCCTTTAATGATTAAGCTCCACAGGTTTCTACCCCTATGGTTTTTTGGGTCCCCAAAATAAAATAATAAAAGATGGGCCCTAATTAAAAGAACCCCAAAATGTATCAGAGTTTCTTTCTTTCTTAAGAATCCAGTTAAAGAGGCTAATTGGGTACCTCCCTATCCAACATTCCCTCACCATTTTCTAGACACCCACAACATCTTCAAACAATTTATACTCTTCTAGAACTTGAAAAAAAAATCCATTTTCATTAGTGTTCTCTTTCGGGCTTTCCCTAGTGATGGCATCTGTACTATTCTTTTGGAGGTTTGGTTGAGTCAATGAAATATTCAAAAGTTTTTAATGGCTCCTTGTCTTTTTTTCATCTCTTGTACTGGTGCATGAGCACCTTGGCATAATTAGGCCTCTATGAAGCAATGTTTTGAAATTTGATTCAATTTTATTGTTCCTACTTTGTAAATCATGTTATTAGAGTCATGTTTCATATATTTGAGGTCATGTTGAGGTCATTTGGTGTTTATTAAGTCCAAAAGTGCAAAAATGAAAACAATGTAAAAAGTTGTCAACTTAATAAAAAAGGCAATATTAAGAGATGAAGATTCATTAGGGTCAGTTAGAGGCAGTTAGAAGGCTAAAATTTAGTTTTTTTTCCTTTAAAAAGGCTCTTGTATCTTTTAGAACTTTGAGGGTGGTTGAATAAAGAATAAGTTCAAGGAAAATCTTTGATTTTTAATCATTTTTCTTCAGAAATATTGCATTTCAAGGAATTGTACGACCTTGAAGGCATGGTAGAATGGTTGGATATGGTAATAATATCAATCACATTCCTATTACATCAAAGTTCATGCATTTTAGTTAATATTTGTGTGAGTTATTGTGGATTTACTTCAAATTGCTAAAACCCTTAGTTAGGGTAAGCAAAGACAAAAATAATTATGTTTCTCCTTTATTAATTGGTGGAATCTTCTGGTTTCTTATGAGATTATCCTACTATGAATTTTATTTCATGTTTTAGTGGATTTAGGGAAAAATCATAGAGATAAGATGTGAGGGAATGAAGTTTCTTGATTGAAAAACTGTGTGTATAGTTTGTGAATAGAGTAATTATGAAGGTTAAGTCCTTAGGGTTTTTTGAAAATACTTTGTAAACAAAATTTTATGCTTTAAAGAGCATATACCAGTCAAACTAAACATTTCCCAAGCACTAGACAAGTGTACTTTGGTCAGGAGTTAGTAAAACAACAAACCCTCATGCAAATTAGGCCTAATTAGGCCTAAATCTGTTTGAAACAACAATATTTGAAGCTTGTGTTGTAAAAGTTTTGATACCCGTTTTGAATATGTTTTAGATCTACGAGGGAATTGAAAAGTGTGGATAGACTTGTGTAATAGTGCTTAGATTGTGAATGAAGCCCTGACAAATAGGTTGGTAGACCTACAAGCATTGTAAACAAGGTATGAAGAAACCATTGACAGTAAGAAATTTAAGGGATTTTGATGATTAAGTGTGAGTTCTTGGTTGTTTTGGTTAAGAGATTACCAAGGTATAATTTGATCTCATTTGATATAAGGTTTGGTGTAAGCATGAAGTTAAAAAGTCCATTGCTTTGACTGATCTGTCTAATAATAGCCCTGTTTTGGAGACTAAAATGAAAGTACAGTATATGATTTTGTTAAATTGTCAAGAATAAAGGATGGGAGATGATTTACATTTTTTGAAGTGAAATGGAATGGAAATTGTGTGGTATATATTAGCCTAAATACTATTTTGGGTTAGATTACTTTATGTTGAGTTGAAATTGTGAAGTTTAGGATAGTCATAAAGAGAGTTAATGGTAAAATGAAAGGGAAGACTGGGTAATTTTTTGTTTTGATCAAGATGAAATTGACTAAGGTTTTTGAAGGTCTGGTAATGGTTTGGAACTCTAAAGAAAAAGTTGAGTGTTTGTGTTGAGTTTTGTGAAGGGAAATATAGTTGAATAAGTGTTTCAAAAGAAGGAAAGTTCAAGATTGTTTGTGACTTTTCAAATGAGATTGTGTGAGTTTGTTTCCTTCCTCTAACTCTGCATCATGTAATTATATACATTCTGTTATGGACATGCACTAGGCATTTTTCATTGCACTAACAGACCATGTATTTTTTTTAGTCCCTTTGATCATTTGTGGACCTCAATATGTAAATTTATTTCATCAAAGTTTAGAAATTTGAACCCTAGTGAACTTCATGTGCTGTTATGTGACAAGAATTCCTTTCAATCTTATAGTAGAAAAAATATGATAAGACAGATACAAAAACTGCAGTTCACAGGCCACCCAACTGATTGAACATCTGAAAGCTTGGTTGTTCAAACTAACCAGACACTAGTACTAGGTATTACTTGGGTTTTTCAATGGGACATTGGCTCAAATTGACTAAAATATAGCATGCAACACCTCGATGAGAACAAATAGAGTCTAAATCACTGTACTTGCAACAAGATTTCTAAATGTGAGGGAAAAATCACTTACAGTCATTGTCCCTTGGTCGATTTTCCCTTTTTGAGTGCCCTCACCTCTCACTCTGGCTTTCCTCCTACCAAATGGTTCCTAGTCTTCCTCCTTGACTCAATGGCCTTGCAACACACATCCAGTGAAGTCTCGCAACTCTCCTCTCAGGGGCTGGATGCAGTGGTTCTCGGTGCAACTCTCTAGTTAGGGTCTCGGTGCAGTACGCTATGTTGTGCTCCTGCGCACGTGGGGACAAAATTCAAAATATATAGTTTATATATATGCTATGTCAACATATAGTTTATATACAAAATATATATTGTATGTCAACATATAGTTTATTTTATTTTCTACAAAATATAATTTTTGTATGGTGGCTTGCTGAGCTTATATAGTTGGTTTTCTCTTTCTTCGTAATTTTTGATGATTTATTTCCTATGACATGATTGAATATTATCTATAGTCCTAGTGATTGTAAAAAGGCTTATGATATGTGATGTTTAATCATGATGGATGTCTAAGAATTAGTGATTGAAATACTACATGACTAAAGATTGAGCTATTTGATATTTTTTCATTTAAACATCATGGAAGAAATGCTTGCAATCAATGTCTTATTAATGTAGCCTACAAGGTTTCTTTTCCTAGTTTTTTTTGGTCCTATTCTTGTTATGAATTATTTTTTTTACATTGGTCTATTACAGTAATGGGGAGCATATGTAGTGAATTGATTCTTTTAGTCTCTTTGATTCTTATCCTTATGCATAATGAGTTTTCTTCTATCTTGTGATTCATTGATTGCTGGTTTAAAACACTCATTACAACTAACATGGATATGAATTATGATGTGGGTGTGAGAATGGATTGTTGAATATGAAGGAATGGTTTAGGAAAGTACTCCTTAATCCAAATGAGTCATTTTCTTGTCATGGAATGTGTTAAGAGACTTTAAAATTAATATATTCAATCTAGTTAATATTGACACATCTAAAGCATGCTAAAGGAATTTCAGAGATATGCTATGACATAAAGAAGATTGTTAAGGTGATGTCAAGTCTTGATCCATTAGGGTAGGAAAACATAGATGCATTGGTACAAAAGGTTCCATTCAACTTGGAGGAAATGGATAATTACCTAAGGGGATAATGTGAGATTGGACAAAGTTTATATTATGATACAAATAGCTTGGGAAAAGGGATAATGAAATGGTTAAGTATGGGAAATTGTAGAGATAAATATACCACCAAGGGAAGAACACTAGAACTAATTTTAGCACTATGGATTAATCCAAGACTCAAAATTTCACTAAGAGGCATCCCTTACCTCTTAAATTAATTCCATAGGTGGGTTTATCCTCTAATATAGTGCCATTGGTTAGCTTATCATGTGAACTTTCGCTATAAGTAGGATTACCATACACTTTCATAACATGCATGTGTGGTTTCAAAAGGTTTATATGTTCTTGTGAATTTGAAAGAAAGGCATGTTTTGACTTTTCCAATAGGTGTTAGGGGTTAATTGGACTTGGTTTTAGCATTAGAGTGACAAACCTTGTGGTTTAGGTTCCATAAACAAAATATACTCATTTTTTTAGCTTCCTATTATCATTTTTATATTCAATGATCTTTTTAAAGATCATCTAGATATTCATTGTTAATGAAAATGTACAAATTGATGCATAATAGATCGAAGGTGACGCTCAAAGAGCCTTGTATTTTGAAACCATTAACCAAAGAAATGCTAAGAACAATATATGAAAGAGACGAAGAATAAGGAAACTTGTATTATTAGGAAGGATGAGATGCCTTTATATAACATGACCTCATGTTTGAGTCTCGAAACCCTCCCATATCATCCACACATGCGTATAGGCTAACCATGTCAAGTTTCACTCCATACAAGCACAAATTGAAAAAATTTCAACGTTGGCCCCATTCACATGTCACTATGCAGGGTCAACATGAGGAAACACTATTTTTTTGGGAATGAAATAACCAAAGATATGATCAAATAATGTCTAATCATAAATAATCATAGAGTAATTAGGATTTGATCATATGGAAATTTCTAGGAGAGCTACAATAGTTGTAACATCATGAATTAATTATTTAACCATATAAGTCAAATATAATTCTATGAATAAATCAATATCAAATAGATAATATAATCACATAACTCATACATTTGAATGAAATTGATCTTCTTCTTCATCCAACTCTTTTTCTGTATCATCCAATCCATATTCGACATTGTAAGGATTAGTCATCTCATCATAATCGTCATTGATATCAGTTTCGATAATGTCATCATCCGCACATATATCATCTTCATGAAAATTAACTCCTACATCATCATGATCTAGTTCCTCTTCTTTGACATCTTCGTCAGGCACATCATCAACTAACTGTTGATCCTGATCATCATCTACATCATCTTCTAGTTCTTTGGTATCTTCTTTTTCCACCACATTATACTTTACCGACCTTCCTCTTGGATCATTTCTAACAACAAATGACCAACCTAGTTTACCTAGAACCTCTGAGTAAAATACCTGCTCACATTGGCTTGGAAGAACATACAACTCATTTCCAGCTCGCTCGATCGACCTTGTATTAACCATGGTAAATCCATTATCATATTATAATAGTTCTCTCGGGATCATTTTCATTCAATCGTAGTCTATACCATTGGATGAAAAACATAACTAATTTGAAGGACTTAAAGTCACACTCAAGTATATCATCCAAAATCCCATAGTATCAATGTTTTGAGACTTTCAGATGTATGTTACTTCTAGATGAAACATTAGTCACTTGAAAGACTGCAGTTATCCCAAAATACAAGTTTCTTCGTGTCATCCAAATTTTTGATTCAAAATTTATGACCATTGCACCACATAGCCTTGTGGTGTTTCACCTGCAATATGTCAAACATGTAAAAATTATTGCATCGTTAGTTGATAAACATATTTATTCTTGGCTGAATGTATGCAAAGAAAAAAAACTCAACATATATATACATCAATATAATTGAAAATCATTAAATAATATGGGTGATTAATATATTTATAGGTAATTATTTATCTCTTAAACCATATGCTAGACCAATTTCCCTTGGTGTAACATTGGAATCTCCATTAGGATGAGCTTCTTTAACCAATGAAGCCACACTTCCCATGTTAATGTGCAACCAGATTGTTGACATCGTTCAATCCATACCATCATCCAATTAAGATTGTTTGCGACGTACAAATGTAGTACATCCCACTCTCGACCAACTGTATAAAAAATTTTGAAATTCACAAATGACGTATAATTAGTTAATTACCATGGTATACGACCTTAATTTATAATTGATTTTGTAGTTAATTACAAATGTAGTGTTGGAACCATAATTTTCACATAAAATTTTGTTGATTTTGTCATGTAAAATCAAGGGTCTCTCTTAGTATTCTCATAAAATTAATGTTTCTGCCATCCACAAAGTCAAATTAGCCTTTTACCGCCATGCCACTACCATACTTGAGTATACCATATATTCATTTCCTTTTACCTCCTTACCACAACCTCCAACAAAGTAACTCATGGTAGCACGGTAAGAGGATGGTAGTATATCGTATTATCGCTATACCGCGAAGGGTTGATAGCTAGCCCACGGTAGAGGGGGGTCATCATCAATACTAGCAAAAGGAACCGCTATACCTTGGGGGGTTAGAGTAAAACCCGTGATAGAGTAGTAAAGTAAGAATACACGTAAGGGAGAACTGCTATACCATGGGGGGTTAGAATAAATCCCACGGTAAAGCGGTATATAAGATAAAATACTAAATAAACATTGCAGTACCACTAAGGAAGACAAGGAAGTGCACAATAGTGTGGTATAATAAGAAAAAGTAAATATTATGTATCATGGTATTGCGGAGGAGTGAGGAGTGATGTACGGTAGCGCAGAGTGTGGTAATCTACCATTGGAGCATTAAATGAAGGCCAATCACATCAATCAACATCAAAATATGAAATTTAGCTCAATGTGAAGGATTTGAATGATGTAGAAATTATACAGAATTAATGCATTATGATATGAGAACTAAACCAAGTAGATTGTGAATTCATTCACTCATGGTAACGAAAGTTGAGTATAGGCGAGCTCAAGGTGTGACAGTCAAGAGAATTTTTTAGGACAAGCAATATTCTGGGTAATTTTATTCGCCACACATTGAATTTTAAGCAATGACACCTAAGAAAATAGGACTAAAAAAGAAGAAAAATCCAATAAAGCTTCATTATAGTCGCCATTACTTGCACTACTACCTTCTTTAGTTGATAAAGGTTATAAGGGGGTCTTTAAGGATTTAGCTCAAGAGTGTAGAGACCCAATAATTCCACAGTCTAGGTGGAATCTGTATTGGTATTTTTATAAGAATAGGAATGAAGGGGTCCCGATATCTAACCCATGGACTCTTGACATAGGAAAATTGATAACTCCTAATGTGTTTGTTGATATTGAGCTAATTAGAGCTCTAGCCAGTAGATATCATGCCCTGTCGAAGGTTGTTAGGATCCCAGATGGACAATGTCTGGTAGATATCTCTAGGGAGGCTATAATTAGGTGTTTTGACCTAAATAAGCAGGCTATCATAGAGATAGATTTGGGGAGGCTAGAGTAGGAGTACAAGAGATTAAAGAGGACTTATATAATTGATGAACTTCCCTTGTACATGAAAAGGGGTGACAATAATAGAGTCCTTCCTATTCCGTCTTCAAAAGTTGAACCTTTTCTAGTGTTTGATTTATAGACTTATTTCAAAAACACCTATTATGCATTATGAAAAATTCTTGGATTTGATGTTGAAGACAACATGTCAATTGGATTGATGAGGATGGAAATGACTATCCAACACCTTGAGTCCAATGTGGAGTTTGATTTTGCTTCTATCATTGAGGAAAAAATTAATGAAGGTCTATTACAGGTTAGGGAAGCTAAGGCCCCTATCACTTTCAGAAAGTATTCTCTACTATGTCATCTAATTCTATTTCAAAATAAAACAAAGTGGACTAAAAGGATGAGGTTGAGCACACATGAAAATTGAGTTATGCTTCCAGTGCAAAATTGGTGCTATGTTTGGGATAGTAAGTGCCCTGAAGGTGACTTTATTGTGTTTAGAGATGAATTTTCCCTCAGACTAATTGATGCCCTTGGTTTTCCTACACTGAGGTTACCAAAATATTTAATGGAAGTTATGAAACCTTTGCAATACAAACTAGACCAAAGTTTCATACACAGCTATGTTGACTGGTTTTTAATGCCACAATATACCATCATTAGCGTGTATGGTTGTGATTAGGCCCCACATGTTTTACCAAAATTTGTGCCTAGTAGAGTATTGTTTTTAGAGTTTATTTGGAAAATGTTCTGAATGGAGCGTAGTCTTATGAAGAATCAGAAAAAAGGGGACTTTCCTACCTAACTTAACAGTTTTTGAGGAATTATCAGTTGGGTCAGATATGTTGGAAGAAGTGCAAAGATTCATAAGAGCCGATTTTGCTCTCAGATTAGGAAAGCTGAGAGTATGTGATCCAGAGGGTCACATCAATAATATCAGAAGGACCTTGCTTACAAAGAGGGTGATAACACATGTATTTGATCCAAAGGAGGATGTGATATGAAACCTGGTATACTTTTTATATGTGTTTGAAACAAGGAAAAAATGGTTAATGATGATGAGATGGGAGGAGCAGAAGAAAGAAAAAGATAAGAAGTTCAAGGGGTTCTTTGATGAAGAGCCAAATTTGTTGAAATGGATGCACTTAATTTTAGGTAAGTTTGATGAGATGTATAAAAAGTCTCAAGAAGAGTAGTTAGCACCACCATCTGTACCCCATTCACCCTCATCCATAGCCTTCGCATCGCATATACCACCTCCTCTACCAGTTCATCCATCTCCTCCATCCCCAATTGGTGAGCCACCTACTAAGAAACAAAAAGTTGAATCACTAGTTGATCATGGGTTGAGTGATGAAGAACAAGAAGTAGTCTTTACACTGAATAAGATGGAAGAAGTAGTAGAGAAACAAAAAGTGTTAGAGCCTCATGACCAAAAAATAAGAATATCAAAGGAAGCCATTGATGAGATACAAGATGAGAGAATAATTACTTCTTTGCGGTTCATGGAGGATGATGATTACATCCTGTAGACATCCAAATTTGGACACTTAATTTGTCCAAATTTATTACTTTTCATCTAAACATTCTCTTATCCAAGTTAATTAAGTAATATTACTATTATTTAATTAATATCCTTAATCCTGCCAAATCCCTAAGGTATTTAATTAATAATTAAATACCTTACCCTCCTTAATCCTCTTTTCATCAAATTAATTAAATAAATATTACATTTTATTTAATTCCTCACATGTCATTTTCATCTAATCCTAATCCATCTCCTAATATCTTCATTAAGAGTGTGCACATGCCTAATCCTTGATTAGGATGTGTCACATCCTCCAACTTTTGCAAGTTGGCTTCTAATCCTCATTAACCCCTAATTATCCTCTAATTACTAATTAGTTAAACCTAATTAGTACCTTGGTCAACTCTCCCCATTCCCCAAGGAATTTTTAATTCCTTTTTATTCATCCAAGGCTACTCTCTTCCCCATGTGAATTTTTAATTCACTTTTATTCCTTCTAGAATCCCCTTTTCCCATGCATCTTCTAGAATCTTTGACTTGTCATATCAAGTCACATGTGAAAAACTCCCACCTTTTTGGAGACCCTCTTATCCACTAGATTCTCCCAAGCATGTGAATTTTTAATTCACATTTATTCCTCCAAGGAATCTTCTCATCTCCCAATGTACTTGGAAGGTACTTTTCCTTCCTCCACATCATGTACTCTCCTTCCACATCACCTACACATCATCTCACCCTTAGCCACTTCACATTCCACATGTCAAAATGTGAGGGCTTGTGAGTTCTCAACTCACCTTGGCCCTTCATCTTGGCCTTGTTGGATAAATCTCAACCATTGAATTCTCTAGAGAATTCAAATTCTCCTATAAATACCCCCTCCTCTAAGACAAAACGAACACTTAGCCATTTTGCAACTAAATGCTGCCATTTTGTGCACTCATCTAGCCATCAATTTCATATATTTGCATTTGCATTCAATCACATAGTCAAGTCTTTCATTTAGTTGTATCAAGAGCCATCAAGGAGCATACAAACCAAATAAAAATCAAGGGCCAACCAAGGAGTTTCAGCTACAAAGGGAAGGTATAACCATTTGCAATCACTTTACACTTTTTCTCTTTGCATTTACAAATTCCTTAGGCTAATCTTGAGGTTTTTCTTTATGTCTTTCTATTTCATTTTAGTTGCTTAAAATAGGTTAAACATTTTGATATCACACATCCATACAAGGGAATTCAAAGATTTTTGGATAAAAATTAAAATGAGATAGTTTGATGATAGGCTGAAAATTAACCTCATTGGGATTGATGATTCAAAGCATGCAGAGGTGCAGGCCCAGACAATGAAAAAGTTGGACATTGATAACATCAATATTACTCCCAAAGAAGCAAGGGAGTTGGTGCTAAGTAGTAAGATGTTAATCATACTTGGAATGGAAATCTCTAAGGTATTTTTGTTAGATCAAATCAAAGCTCAGGATGATCCAAAATTGGTTGTGGAATTTGATTCATAAGGAGTCTCAGGCACATGATACAATCCTACCACCCAGACCCTTGCCCTGTGGAAAAAACAAAAGAACACAAGGAAGCCAAGGCTTTTGGATGTAGTACAATAAATGAGAGGGTCTGCAATAGTTAGAAAAATGAAGGACACTACTCCAACAAAAGAAACAACCATAACTATGCACTCTGCTATGTTTACAAAGGATGTAGTATAAAACATGGAGAAGAAGGTAAAAAAGTATGAAATAAATAAGTTATTAATTGAAGGTGTCAGATTAAAGCAACAATTACAACAAGCCACAAATGTAAAAGGGGATGAAATGGTTGTCTATCATCCACCTGCTCTAGTTGAAGATCCACAAATCCAATAGTTGAAAGAGGAGATTGAAAATTTGAAGAAACATAATATGGATGATTTCAGGAAACACATCTTGGATACCTTAAAAGAAATATTGAAGCACAGAGTTGGAGTTTTAAAAGAGAAGATAAGTGGAGTCCATGAGGGTTTTAGTCATTTGGTGAAAGCCCTGGAATAAATAAATACTAATTTCCCAATCCTAGAGGAATTATATAAAAGATGGCAGCCCACTTACCACATTTTAAACACTTTATGCAAAGCAACACAAAGGGATCCTGATGCACCTCCGAGATTAAAGTGTACTCAAGAGATGGTGAAGGAATTTATTGATGAGCATAATTATTTGATTGACATGAAGAAGAAGGTGGAGAACAAAAGGAATTCATTTGATTCAATAAAACATAGTTTCAGTCCTTTGATCATCAAAGATGATGGACAATTCAAGGATGTGGATGAATGGAAGAATGAGTTTGATCAAATGGTTCCTCAATGCTTGACATGTATTCAAGGTGATGGTGATATCAATTTGGAATAGTTTCAGACTCTTCTTGATGGAATTATGACGTTGGATAATGGTTACACAAAGTTTTTTGTAGATTCTGAAAACCTGCTTGATAGCAAATGAAAGAGTCACCTTACAAATTTCACTACTACACAAGAATTCAAGTAGCCGAATGATGTAACAATAAGACAATGGAAAGAAAAATATTTGGGTTCAGATGAAGATTGATCAACATCATCAGAAGGAAAACATATCATATCATAAAGTAAGAGCCTTGCACAGGTTTTAGATGACCATGGGCTTCTTACTCGAAGATTAAAAGATTTGCATATGTTAGTTATCTCTAAATACATTTAATCTTTTCAGTTAAGTTTTGTTATCAAAATCCACATCCTTTAGTCTGAAGTTTGTTGCCTCTCATATAATAAGAGAGACCAAGACCATAAGGATGGGATTATATTAGAAGATAGTAAATAAAAGTAGGAGAATAGAGATTGATACAGTGTTTACAACAAAAAGGACCAAGATGCACGTGTAAATTTTGAAGGAGTTAATGAAAAATCTCTAATTCGATGGCTCTATGTTGGTATCAATTGTTTGTTAAGTTAATTGAAGATATTATCAAATTTTCTCCATATTTGATATGTCTCTGTTGTTTAAATTGATATATCAAGCATATTTTCAATTTATCAGTGCACATTTGCTATATCTGTGTGGCATATTTAATTGGGTCTTTCAAGTAAAGATTAAAATCTTCTTGATTATTCACAACAATTTGGAATTATTAATTTGGATTATTAAAGAAGAATCTGATAATTACACCCTTGCCTATTTATACAAGTTATTTGTGTGTGGAAGACTCTTTCATTTGGACTAGTTCTCTGTTGTTTCTTTTCAAGCAATTGAAGGCAATATAAAATGTATTCTAATTAATCTCCATGACCATCTTATAATTACCTCTCACTTTCCTCAATCTACCTTTCCCCATCAGGTACTCCCCTTCAAAATTGTTAATGGAGTTGGGATCCCAAATGTGATCTACATGTATCTTTGCTGCGAACTTAGGAAGATATTCAGTAATGTACACCATGGTCTGGTATACAATATATCCCTCCACCATAGAACCCTCAGGATGTACTCTCTATCTAACCAAAGCCTTCAAAAATTTCAAGTGCCTCTCAACCATCCACATTGACCTTGTGTGTATAAGTCGACACAATTCAATCTCCTCAACTTGGTGTATGAGGTAGTGTTCTTGTGCATTGAAAAATGTCGAAGGTAGACACTTTTGCATTTCACACATTAGATGAGGAATTTCTCTCCTCCAATAATTTATATCTTCTTTATGGATTTATTTATATGACAACCATCTACAAGTGATTCAAGGCACAAATATATTAATGAGATTTAACAAAAATATACAATATATTACATAACAAGTAAAACAAATGGAAAATATAAGATCTATACAATGAATTGAACAAATATCTCTACTTACCTCATGTATTTTCCAAGATCATATATAACTTGCTTGACATTGTTGTTGAAGTTGTCTGGGAGAGATAGAGGTAGAACGTACTACAACAATTATAAAATGATCTTTTCATTATTTTTCCAAAACTAGTAAACATAATACACTAAAAAGTACATGTAGTATGCATATATATATAAAATATACCAGAATAATTACCTTAATGAAGGTATTCCAATCACGTGTTTTCATCCCTGACCCAAATTCACCTTTCTTTGTTATGATATTGTTTATGTTCGCAGAAAATCTTGTGGGAAATCAATTTTTTTGTATGAATTATTTTATAGCATTGCTTTGCTGCTCTATTAATAACAAAGGAAGGGTTATTATATTAATTTGGTCTCCATCACTATTGAATTGAAACAATTTTTTCATTGCATGATTGGCTTCCTAAATGTCACTACAAATTTTGACAATTTTTTCTTTGTCATGCCCTCCATCCAATATTTTCCATAATGTTTCTGTTATATGCTTTCTGATATGCATTGTATCAAACAAATGCACAATTTGTAGGTCCTCATAATAGGGCAACCTACTAAATTGTCTGGGATAACTTTTCAATCCCCGTGGAAGCCGACCATTAATGCCTTGATGACCTTCATGAAGCATGTAAGTTAAACAAATTAAAAATGACAATCATTGTCAATTACAACATGAGTAAACAAAACACAATATAAAAATATAAATTCCAAACATATCATATATGATAGAAAAATAATTTGATCTGACGTATAACCTTGATGATTAATTCTATTATATTCCAACTTCCATAGGTGAGGTGTCATTCTTCGTGGTTTTGATGTAGTCTCTTCTTTCCCATTGAAAATATATTTTTCAATAGTTCGATACTTATTATTTCTGTAGAGGAAGTTCCTATACTCATCAAACACCTACTTTCCTAAAATTGTTGAACGACAAGATTTCATCTTTGGACCACAAACTGGACGTGCAAAATTTCCCTTTGTTTGAAGACTTGCAAGATCATATATAATTGGATTAAATATGTCAATTTTTATAATTATATATAATGAATAGATTATTTAAAAAACATGCATGATATCTACTTCATAAAATTAAATATCGTTAAAGTGTAGTCGAACATTATAACATACCCAAAAAATGTGTTAGCCCTGGGGCATCATGAATTTTCCATACAAGCATTGCATGGAATTGAAATTGTCTTTGTCCTATGTCATACATAGTGACACCATTCCATAGCTTTAGTAACTCGTAGATAAGAGGCTCGATATAGACATTCATATCTTTAACTTGGTACTTACCTAGTTGAATGAACATAAACATTACATAATTATTATAACCATTTTACTATAATAGATATAAATTAATGTACATGAATATTAAATGAAAAAAATGTCATTATGCAACGAATAAGACAAATGAGATGCTACTATGTTAAAGAAAATTGATGTAAACAAATACTTGGAACAATCATTGCCAACATTATGTGCTCCCTCTTTATTGACATCCATGGAGGAGTGTTATTGTTGATAACAAAAACAGGCCACACCGAGTAAATAGATCTCAACTCTCCAAATGGATTGACATCGTCCGCTGCCAATGAAAGCCTGAGATTACAAGGTTCTTTAAAGTTTGGTGATTTTTCCTCCATGTCCCTAAATGTAGAACCATTCGTAGGCATTCAAAGAATATCATCTCCACTTCTATTCTGCGCATGGTAATCCATAAATTGCACTAAGCTTTCGACACCTAAATAATCATTGCATATGTGGAATAACGGGAATATAATGAAGAACCTTGTGAGACACCTTTTTTTTTAGTTGATATGTTCGATATCTACTAATATGACATTTTGGGAATTCTATTGCAAATTCATGTTGTTTATGATATATAGTATGATCATTGGGACATGCATCTATTGTTTGATACTTCATTCAAATATCTTTCATAATGGTAGATGAATCTCAGTATGAGCGAGGTAAAATATTTGATGGTGGTAACAAAAATTCACTTATCAATCTACAACAAAAAAATAATTTGTTAATATAAAGAATATTAATGGTACACATTTCATCCTTTATTTACTAGTGATGAACTAACAACAAAAATAAATGAAAAAAGATGACATATATGACATACCTTAACATCCGTGAGATTGCTATGTTGGATAAACCATTCATAACCTTCAAGCTCACCAACAACGATTTAGCAGAGAGAAGAGTTGTTTGGAAGCCTTCATAAAGGGGCTTGTATGCCTTCTCAAGTACATGTAAATCATGAACATCATCAAAGTCATCTCAATCATCATGATTAGCCGTGCCACTAAATGTGTCATGGATCATTGTATTTGTACCATCATCTTCAACTGTGTTTTTTGGTGCATGATCATCTTCTTACATATGATCATTAACTTCATCTTTGATATTCACAACTCCATGTTCCTCTGCTTGCAAAACCACATTCTCTGGGCCGTAATAATCCATATCATGTGCCCTAGGGCACCCCACCTCTATAATAATGATTGACACAAACAAACCATGATCATGATCAAGTGATTTTTTATATATATTAAAAATGTTAAAACCATATAAACATTTATAAATTCAATCAATATAAAGACATATAATGAACAACTTACCAATGGATGATAATCATAACCCCCTTCAACGTGACCATGCTTCCTACAATGTTTCTCAGTTGTTGTGATTAAAAGTCTTCTCTTCTTTAAACCCTTGCAATTATTGCAAGGAAAATAACATTTCCCATCACCCTTTCTTTTCAATCTAGCCCACAATCTAGCAAGTGTCTCTTCATTTTGTTCTGCACTAATATTATCTGACATGATTTTTATTTACCAAGCTTGAATATTTAGATCTTCAAAAAATATCAAACTCACACTCCAATAATTTTTAATCATAGAAAGGTAACAAAATCTAATAATTATAATATTTTTCACCAAAAAAATTTGGCCTATAACCTCCACAAATTGCCACAAGTATAGCAAAACATTATTGCAATTATAGATAAATTTTCAAACCCACTTTTATTTATTAAAAAAAATTCATTAGAACCCCGATGAACACTAACCATATACCCATTGGCCCACAAATTGTATGTCGAAATAGCGACGAAAATCATGAAGCATCGCAATTTCGACGAATGTCGGGCATAAATTTTATTTTATTTTGAAAATTTCACATTAAATACATAGGTACCCAATGATACATCTAATTATACATCTTTCATCAGAAATCTTCGTCGTATTTTGTAGTCAAATGAGTTAGTGCTAGGCTATGAGCACAAACACTCTTCTATCATTTTATCTCTATGGACAGTGAGTTCACCTGTAGTGAGAACTTTTGTAAATATACTATAACTAGTTATAATATATTGTAAGCTAATCCTCACTGTGGTTTTTCCCATTTTAGGTTTTCCATGTAAAAATCCTAGTGTTCATGTGTTATGTGATGTTGTAGATGCTTCATTCTTTATTTCTTTACTGCAATTGAATGTGCTATGTGGTTTGCATGTTTAAATGGTTTAAGGGAATATTGATTCACCCCCCCTCTTAGTATTATGGGTGTTCAACATGGTGTGTGTTTGGTTTCTCTACAAGGTTGGATTCATGAGTTGTTATTTATGGTAGTTTCATAGTTACCATAGGATGGTTGTGTTCTTTAGTTGCATGTGGTTTTCACAGTGATGTTGGGCATTATGTTGATGATGGAATACTCCAAAATTTTGTTTGGTGTTGCTATGTATTCTACATGTTTTTAGACCTAAAGCATGAACTTAATTGCTTAAGGGTGTTAATACAAGTTTGGCCAACCTAATGTGTTAATGCTAATTACAGATGTGCTTAGTTGTTTATGGAAGTGTGGTGTAGTGTGTCGATGTAGATTTGGGTCATGTTTAACCCTTAGCATGGTCTTCCTTCATCTCTTACCACCATGAAGTTGTTTGGTGTCGACCTATTTGGTGTTTGGATCTTTGATGTGCATACATTTTATTCTAGCCAACTTGAATATGTTTTTCAAGTTGTGGATGGTATATATGTAAGGTCAATAATTGGAGAAAAGTTTTGGTGTGTTGAACTATGAAATGTGATCAAGTATTATGATTTGATTGTGATCTTAAACGATTGAGGCTACTAGAAGCAATGAGCAAAAGGTGTCTAAATTTTTAGTAAACCAGAAGTTATTGAAGGTGGTGAGATGAAAGTTGTGGATGGTGTGGTGTTGTTATGGGTGGATTCTCCTATTTCTCTGAGATAGCTTTCTCTCTATAAAATTCTTCTTCTTTCTTCTTTCATTTTCTCTCTATAAAATTCTTCTTCTTTCTTCTTTCTAATTTGAAAATGAGCCATTAGCAGTGAGCCCTTCTTTATTTTTGGATACTGAGTCCTCTAGGCAATGAGCTCTCCAATAGTGAGCCTATTGTAATTGGTGTTGCTATTCATTTATATTGTGAGCTAATCCTCACTATGGTTTTTTCCTTCTTGGGTTTTCCATGTAAATATTATGTTCTATTGTGCATGGTGTTTAATGTGTTACTATTTCATTTTCTTCATTCATTCTAAGTCTGGATAAGGGTTTCAATACTTATGAGGGTTTAATGTTTTAATGCACAACTGATTCAATCCCCCCTCTTAGTTGTCTTGTGTGTCTAATACTAATCAGCGTAATTGATTCTATTACTGGTATCTCTTAGGTGTAATTTCAATGTATAATGTCAAGTGGGATAATTTTAGGAAATGCGACTATAAACTTGCATTCCTATATCACTTGTGTATCTCCATGTTCCTTGTAAAGTATTCTAGTGGACATGAAAGAGAAAACAATTGATATTTGTTTCTATGATAGTTTGTAATTAGATTTCAAGGAGGTGAAAACATGTTAGTAATAGTTACAAGGAAAAATGGGATAATATTATTTCTAGGTGTCCACTTTTGGGAATATGAAGTCATGAGTTGGATTCCCAAGATTGGAAGGTGAAATATTATCCTATTTTGTTATGGGAAGATTCATCAAAGAGTTACAAAGCATCCAAAAAGGTAAAGGATTAATTCGATATGGGATAGATACCCATGTTGGATCCATGTAAGTATTATTATATTTTTTTGTTGCATGTCTATTATAATAGGTGTGGTTTCTTGCCTCTTTTTTTGGGTTATCACTATGGATTCCCCCCCTTAATTTTCTATTAAATGGAGTTGTGGCATAGTTGTTTCATATGATTCATTTGCGGTTATCTAGATGTTGCTAGATTATTAAGAGAAGTGTATCATTGTACAAGTGTTGGTTGAAGATTAATAATATACTTTGCCTCTTTCTCATGTGGAGTTTTTTCATGAAAGGGTTTCTCCATGTAAATCTAGTGTTGATTTGGTTTCTGATTTTTATCTTATTGTTGAATGTGCAACACACATAATCTCATTTTGGTAATATTATTTTCAGATTTCCAAACACATTCATTAGTTGTTATTGTAGTTTATCTTCACCTTATTTTCAACACCTATAAAGTGTGTAGAAAATTTACTAGTAGGACCTAGAATGATGTCAATGACTCACAAAATTATCTATGATCAATGTTAGTAGCACTAGTTACCCTGATAGTGTTATCATCCTAGATATTTAAATTTAGGAATGATTTGAAAGTTATAAAATTATATACATTAAGTGACTTGAAAAGTACAAATTATGATTTTTTTTTTGAAAATACACACCAAGGTGACTCGAGCATAGTAGCTAATGATGGAGGAACATGCATCACACATTTTGGTTAGTATGACTTGGAAGTGGCATGACCTCCATAGTATAGTAAAAATATTTCGTATAATTGAATTAAATTATATACAAGTATACATATACATACATACATACATACATACATACATACATACATACATACATAGATATATACATACATACACATATACATACATACATACATACATACATACATACACACACACACACACACACACACACACATAAGTTTTAAAGATCTAGGGTCAATTTATTAGTTTATGTTATAAGGTGTGTTGAGTTGTAAAACTATCAAAGTGAAACATAGTTGATGTAATTGAGATGAGGTCCTAGAGTGACTCATCTACACTAAACAATTCAAATTATATATGCTTTAGTATATAAATTGATATGTACATTTTACACTTGAAACAAATTAAAATGTGATATGTACCTATGTAGGATATGAGTGATTTTATAGGACCAACAACATCTCATCCATGATCTCTAATACTAACTTTAGGTTCCATATGGGTAGCTTGGTTAATTAGATTTCCTTAGAGTTCAATCAATGCACCTAATACTAAAACCACTTCCAACTAGTGAATGGAACTAGGAAAGGAGCGAAAATGAGTGGAATTGGCACACATTGATTCAAATCAATACAAAACCTTGCATTATGTTGTGAGATATCACCATGAACACCCTAGAATAATCTCATGTCAAAATAGTTAGGGTTTAAACCTAAATAAATACTTTCCCATAATTTTGTTAAAAATTTAATTTAACCTCAAAATTAGCATGTGGTGGATGATAAAAAACCATCCACCATGTCTCCCAAAAATGTGTTACAATTTGTGAATTATTACACCACCTAATTTATTTTTATTTTTGGAGTTATAGGTTGGTTCGTGGTTGGGTCAATAAAATAAAGGGAAATGGTTTGTTTACTAATAGAAAGATCTATGACCTATCTATACGAAATTCCATTGACATATAAATTCTACCTCTCCACCCTCCATAGATAAAATCTATTTAGTTTTACTTCAATGGACCTAATAAAATTAACAATGGTTTAAATTGAAGATTTTAACATTGCTAAATAAAGGGCATGTTCAAGATATATTGGATCAAATCCATTTTTTTGTTGAGTACACTTATTTTTTATTTATATTTTCTCACTAAAGATCCTCATCAATTGGAGGGGGTGGGGCTTTTTGTTGGGGGAATTTATTTAGGGCTTTGAGGTTGGGGACTTTGATGTCAAGAGTTTTGTAGTGGGGGTTCTTATAAGGATGTTGGTTCACTTGGAGAACCTCTTCTAGTAACATGTCATACTTTGGAGTTATTTGGTCCATGTTGGAATGTATGATGTGGACTAATTGCATTTACATTAGAAGAACAATAAATAAATAATTAATTGCACATAAGTCAAAATATTAAGGTTCGCATACACATGTTAAAAAGTTAGATCCATGTTGAAAATTAAAAAATAATCTAAATAAATAAATAAACAAATATTTACCACTAGCATATACATTTATCACAAATATTAGTTATAAATATTTTTCATAAATATATTAATCTGAGTTCTCAGATACAAGTTAATTTAATTTAAAGTACATGCATTTACATATACACACACACACATGTACATGTACATGCATACATTAAATTCACATGTACATACATAAATTGTTGGGAAAATGTGTCTCAACCTTGCAATTACATAAGGTATTGTTGATACATTAACATGGGGGGTGCAGACAACCCTATTTTATGTGGGTGTTCTTTTACAGTTGTGTGTTGTGATGTATTTATAAGAGTCTGATAGTGGTCGTGTTGACTTTGAATCTCTAGTTGGTGATACTCCTATGAGAAGTTTTCTTTGCAAGTATATTGTAATATTTATGATTTCTAAATAATATATTGGGTGACATTTGGAGTGTGGGGGTTTTCTCTCGAAAAGGTTTTCCCCATGTAAATCACTATGTTGTGGTATGCATGATATTTATGTTTATTTCTTTTAATTTTCTATAACTTTTAAGATCTATAAAGTTTTGCATTATCCTCCTCTCAAGATTAGTGTAGGAAGTTGTTTTGCTACCTTACCTTCCTTACAAGTGGTATTAGAGCTTGATCACCTTTGGTTTCAGTTGTGGGTTGTATGGTTTTTTAAAATAATCTAGATTTGAGTAGGAGCTTGTGTAAATGATATGTTGTGATCTTCTTGTAGGAATTTTTAGATGGCAAGTTCATCAGGGACAATAGAGGTGGATAATTTTTTTGTAAATAATTTTGATATGTGGAAACTGAAGATGGAGGATTTGTTGATAGATCGAGATCTATGGGATGTTGATGTGAATGTTTCAAGGCCTAAATATTCTATTTGGTTGCTCAATATGATGTTATGGACTATAAAACCAAGGGTATAATCAGATTGTGATTGGAAGAATTTATTTTAATCAATGTCCATGAAACAATGCAAGAAGCTTAGTGAGATGTATCAAGCCAAATTTTTAGTGAACAATATTTTCTTGAGGAAGAAATTTTATTCATTGAGAATGGAAGAGGGTGGATGAATTACATACCACCTATAAGTATTCAATATGTTGGTGGCTCAATTGGCATCAATTGGTGTCAAAATGGATGAGGTGGAGAAATTTCAGATCTTGTTTTGTTCTTTTCTTGATTCATGTGATTCTCTTGTTATGGCTATTGGGAGTACTTTTTATATATTGAAGACTAAAGATGTGGTGGGTTATTTTATTTTTGAGGAGATGAGGAGAAAGGAATCCATCAGTACCAAGGAGGCCCTAAATGTTCATGGAAGATATAAGGAAGAGGGTAAGAAGAATGAGAAGTGTGAAAAATCCAATTCTAAGGGGGGATCTAATTCTCCTAGAAAGTCCAAAGTTGTTTTTTGGAACTGCAGCAAGCCTAAACATATTTGTAAGGAATGTAAAGAAGAAAAGAAGAAAAATAAGAGATTCAATTTTGATTCCAAGTCGGAGAAGGAAGATGGTGATGCATTCATTGTAGCTTTGGCAACTCATGTAGGTAATGATGCCTAGTTAATTGAATTAGGCGCATCTTTCCATATGACCTTTAATAGAGATTGGTTTTTTGAATATGAAGAATTTGATGGAGGTAAGGTGTACTTGGGTGCTGATTCTTATTTAAATATTTTTGGTTGTGGTAAAGTTAAAATTAGGTTTCCCAATGGTACAATAAAAAGCATTAATGGTGTGTTGCACATCCCTAGATTAGCAATTTTTTTTATATGTGAACAAACTAATAGATGCAGGTGTGTAGGCAGTATTTTTTGATACAAGATTCAAGATACAAGATGGTTAGAGGTTCTATGGTGATTTCTAGAGGGTTTAGATATGACACATTGTATAATATTCAGGCATTCACTATTGAGTGCAATATTACTTCTATGAAAAGAAAGTCTATGAAAGAGGTGAGGGTTTCATATTCAATATATGGTCATGGTTTTTGGGTACCTAAGGGTGATCTTTCTTCTAAATCAAAGTTACCTATAGAGAAAACTATGTTGTGGCACCAAAGACTTGGCCACATTGGAGAAAAGGGTATAAGGACCTTGAAAAATAAAAACCTTGTTGAAGGTTTGTTTGATTGTAATCTTGAATTTTATTTCTATGATCATTTCATTCATGGAAAATAAAACTATAGTCAATTTTACTTGAGTTCTCATAAAGTTTATGGTGTATTGGATCTTATTCATTCTAAAGTGTTTGGACTTGTAGATGTTCCTTCAATTGGAAAATCCACGTATTATGTTTCATTTATTAATGATTATAGTAGGACATGGGTATATTTTCTAAAAAGTAAATCTAAACTTTCCAATTTATTTAAAGAATTTAAAGCAATGGTTGAGTTGTAGACTAGAAAGGAAATAAATTTTTTGAAGATTGATAATGGTGGTGAATTTTTCTATAATGACTTTGATAGAACCTATAAAGATTGTGGTATTCATAGACATAAGAAAACTGTGTACTCTCCACAACAGAATGGAGTTATAGAAAGAATGAATAGGACACTGATGGAGAAGGCTAGGAGTATGTTAAGTGGTTTTAGTCTAGAACAAAGGTTTTAGGATGAAGTTGTTTCCAATACTTGTTACTTGATTAACATGTCTCTTACATCATCTCTTGTTGATAAGATGCCTATATATGCATGGTGGAGTCACAAGCCTTCATTAAGACATCTTACAATTTTTGTTTATGATGCATATGCGCATCTACCAAAGGAGATGTGAACAAAGTTGGAGAACAAGGTTTTGAAATTTTTCTTCATCAAATACAATTATGGTGTGAAAGGATACAAGCTTTGGGATTCCATTACACAAAATGTAATACATAGTAGAAGTG
This sequence comes from Sequoia sempervirens, assembly GCA_007258455.2. Lineage (NCBI taxonomy): Eukaryota > Viridiplantae > Streptophyta > Pinopsida > Cupressales > Cupressaceae > Sequoia > Sequoia sempervirens. The sequence goes on along the minus strand of VDFB02281492.1, from coordinate 960,604,126 downwards.
TTATTTTTAGAGAAACTAAGTCTTCTCTTCTGAATATTCAAAAGAGGAGGAAGAACCTCCAACTCAACTTGTTCATAGGTCTACAAGGCATAGACAACCATCTATAAGGTATTCACTTGATGATTGGAGATGTAGTTTTTCTTTGATACATATGTGTTGAGTTTGAGATTTGAGCATTCTAAATCAAATCATTGTGTTTATTACAAAATTTATGGTGATTGTTTCTTGTTTATTGTGTTATATGGTGATGATATTTTATTTATTAGTAAAGGGAAAGGTATGATTTTAAAACTGAAATATCAACTTATTGCTAAATTTGAAATGAAAGATCTTGGTGTAGCTAAACACATTCTTGGGATGGAAATTACAAAATATAGAGTGAACAAAAAGATATGCTTTAGCCAAAGTAAGTATGCCATTTCAATTTTATAGAGGTTTGATATGTAGGATTATAGAGCATTATGTGTTCCTATTTCATGTGGAATAAAGTTATCTATTTCAGGTTTTACAACATCTCCATCAGAGATGGAATACATGAGAAGAGTGTCTTACTAGAGTGTAGTTGGAAGTTTGATGTATGCTATAGTTTGTACTAGACCATACATTGCCCAAGTAGTGGGAGTTCTTTCCAGATATATGTCTAATCTTGATAGAGTTTATTGGGATGCAGTTAAAAGAGTCTTCAAATATTTGCATGGTACCTCAAATTATTCATTGTCTTATCATAGTAATATGAATGAAGATGAGATTTCCCTTGATATTCATGGTTATGTGGATTTAGAATAGGTAGGTGATGTTGATAGCAGATGATCCACCAATGCTTATGTGTTTACTTTAATTTTATGGTGCAATTAGTTAGATGAGTAAGCAAGAGGCTATGGTTTCTTTGTCCACTACTGAACCTGAGTATATGGAAGCTACTCATGCTTGTAAAAAATCCATTTTTTCTAAGAGACTATGTTAAAATATTGCAATAAAACAAGGCATTGTGATAATTTATTGTGACAATTAGAGTGTGATATGTCTAGCTAAGAACCCAACATTTCATGCCATGACCAAGCACACTGATGTAAAATATCATTTTGTTGGAGATATGGTCAAAGATAGTAGGGCGAAGTTGGTTAAGGTAGAGACTTTGATGAATTTTGTTGATTCCTTAACCAATCCTATGAGTACAAAGAAGTTTAGATGGTGTTCAAAGACTAAAGACCTGGGCCTTTCAACCCCTAGAAATTAAGAGATGATTTTTATACACCCTTCTGTTGCTCTTGCAAGGTGTTTGACAAGTGGGAGATTTGTTGGGAAAATATGTCTCAACCTTGAAATTACATAAGGTATCGTTGATACATTAACGTAGGGGGTTTCAAAAGATGTTACATTATATGATTGTAAATCTGGACCATTCATCATTAGGTCTCAAATTTGACGGTCAATATTTTGTTGGCTTGACTTGTCCTAGAAGGAGACCCTATTTTATGAGGGCATTGTATTAAGGTTATATGTTGTTATGTGTTTTTGAGAGTCTGATAGCGGTTGTGTTGCCTCTAGATCTATGGTTGGTGATACTCATGTGAGAAGCTTGATCTATAAGTATATTTTAATCTTTGTGATTTTTGAATAATATATTGGGTGACTTTTGGAGTGTGGGGTTTTTCTCCCAAAAGGGTTTTCCCCACATAAATCATTGTTTTGTGCTATGCATGATATTTATATTTCTTTTTATTAATTTTTTTTAACTATTAGAGATATGTAATTTTTTTCATTATCCTCCTATCAAGATTAGTGTAGGAAGTTGTTCCTCTACCTTAGCTTCCTTACATAAATATACTATTGTCACATACAAGTAAAACTATATTCATGCATACATAAACAATATATACATGTGCATATAAGTTAGTTATAGGTACATTTAATTTGGGAAATTGGAGTATAGGGTTTGGGTTTTAGCATCTAGAGCTATGTGATAAATTGGATTAGAAACACACGCATTATCATAAAAATGGATACATAGATAATTACATGTTTGTACAAATCAATAAACTTAAATCAAGTAACTTGTAGTGTCCAAAAATAATATTTATTGCAAAAATAAATTGATTAAAAAAATCCTAATACATAATTTCAAATAAATCCTTAAGCTATATACAAAAATATATAAAGGTACAATGATTTTTTTATTTATAACTTCTAGCCCAATAGGTAAGGGAAACATGGAGGATAGACAAGATTTATTTTTTATATATTAATCTAGATAAAATACACCCAATGACTTACTTGTTGGTGAGACCTTGGGGCTAACCTTCTTACACCAATACTGCACCTATGCCCATGCTAGATGTATCACATTCTAGAATGAGGAGTAAATTTATAAATTATCTATAGGGAAAAAACTAAACCAAAACACATTTAGAAATTTTGAGTGCATCAAAGGCCACCTCCGCTAATCTAGATAAATTTAATGGACCTCCTTTTAGATCAATCAAATGGACCTTCTTTGACCCAAATTTGGTGATAGCCTAATCATAGATAGTATGACATAATTTGATTATCAGTAACCATTCATGTAGCAACATGTTTCACCATCAATTATGTCTAGTTCCTAACTATGCTATTCATTGTGATATATTTTATGATGTAAGACCCTAACCAATGTGCAAGTTCAAATTTCTTAGGTGATTATAGTCTAGTGATTATCATCTCATTGTTGTGAAATTTCTTATAATTGATATGTCTATCATTCAAAATATTTTTTATCACTTTTTTCTAATTGATTCCACCATGCAAGTATTGTTTTATCTTCCAAATAATCAAGGTTATACATGTACATGTATCATAATTATCAAGTAAGAAGCTTCATATACATGTGGGGGAGAATCTGTGAGGCCCACCCCTATTTTACATCTAGTACCTGGATTATTTTGCATTTGGTTATTGTCTATGCCCATTGATACCATTGATGACATGATATTTAAAAGTTTAAGTTCATATGATGATTTGATTTTGATTATGCTACATGTTTTAAAAAAAGGAAAAATAGGTTTTGAATGGACCTGAAACCATCAAATCTTAAGTGGACCCGAAGCCCACTCCGAGGAGAACAGGTTGCTCAAAGATAGAAACAAAAACATCCAGCAGCTCACCAGGTATGAAAAAAACTCTAGCAACCTGCCACAAGCCAGTAGGTTGCCCATAAAAACAACCAAGAAATCACATAAATCTTGGCATCATTGGTTTTGATGGGACCAACAACCCACTACACTCAATAGTTATAGACAAAACCAACAACCCATAACACAAGGTTTTGACAGGGACCTTAAGCCCAAATATGCAACTTTTCACAATAAAAATTATGATCAAGGCTCCACCAGCCAAAGTAGCAGAGTCTAGCAACCCACTCCTTCCTTCTTTATAGGATAGGTAAACACAGGAGCACAGAGCACCAACAGCTGAAGTAGCTCCACCAGCTAAAGTAGCAGAGTCCAGCAACCCATTGTTGGATTTCATAATACAAATCATGATCAAAGCTCCACCAACTGAAGTAGCAGAGTCCAACAACCCACTCCCTTCTTTATAGGACAGGTAAACATAGGAGCATAGAGCACCAACAATATCCTTTAAAAGATATGAAATCTCTCCACCTCTAAAGGAAAGAACTCCAAACTTCTCATAGCTGTAACATTCAAAGACCTTGGGATTGAATAACACAAAGATCTGTTTCCTAATCAAAATCTCCACCTCCATAGAAGATAAAGAAAAGAACACAGCATGTAGATCCTCATCAAAACCTAGGCCACCATAAAACAGGGCTTCAATAGCCCCCCAACAACCTTTCCAAGCACAACAAGCAGCATCCCACTCCACCTCTATTGGAGAAAAGTCACTTCTGACCTCCACCATCTCCCCCTCAATAGGAGATAGGACCACCTCCATAGAAAAGACCAGAAAACCCAAGGATGCACCAGAAGAAACTTGAAAAGCCAAGCCATGGAACCGAGAGGGCGAGGGACAAAAATACCCCCACTGCAACAATACCCAAAGGTCACAAATTGTAAAAAGAGAAACACAAAACCCATTCTAAAAAAGAAAACACCCCAAAGAGGCCCCGAAGGACTCCAAGGCAGACACACCTCTCCCAGAAAAACAAAAAATGCTTTAGGGAACAAGGAGAGACAAGAAACAACAAAACCATAGTTTTCCAGCCAAAGGGATATAGCAAAAGCAGAGGCAAACAAAGAAGCCCTCAGATAAGCAAACCCTACAGAAAAAACACCAACAACGACACCCCCGCATAGAAAAAGGAAACTAAATGAAAACAGGGGCCAAAGAGGAGCTGAGAAACTACCAAAATTTTGTGACTCGGACTGAGAGCAAACAATGGCAAAAAAATCCCTAAAATACACAGTTTTGAAGCTCACCCAGTCAGGGAAATGCCATCCACCACATAGTCCCACAGAAAAATAGGAAGCTTCCCAACTCCTAAGAAATAAAAGAAGATCAAAAGAAGGCAGGGGTCCAAGATTAAAAAAGAAGCCGACCCATCTATAAACTGCCGACACAAACAGAGGAGGAAGGTCCACCCACCAGAGAGGAGAAAGAGACCACCCCTCAGAAGAAGGCACATGAACCACCACAAGAGGACCGATGCCAGGAGCAGAACAAGCCTCAATGACGGCCCAAGCTTCGCACGGATGCCTAGCCATCCTCAGAGAGAGAGAAAGGCATCGGTAGACAACCAAAGCCTTCCTCATCCCACCAAAAAACCATGAAGCCAACCCACCACGAATAGGGCAGACCCCAACAGCAAGATTCCTCCCACAGTCATCATCTTCTTCATCTGAATCTTCCTCTCTTGCCTGCGCAGAATTTGAACTACTTCGTCTGCTTCCTTTCCCGCCCGAGCGCTCCATTCTCTATACTTTGATTATGCTACATGCTAGCTAACTATGATGATTGATCTAATTTTATGTTGGTTATTGAGTTGTTTAATTTGAATCTAAAAAATTAATAATGATTGAACAAAACAAGTGGTGTGAACCAATCATGTTGCAATTAGATGAGTATGAAAAATAAGGCTAATGAAAATGGGATAAGATAGGTGGCTAATGATTTTTAAATTATGTTATGAGATCTTTATGCTATGCAAATTATGAAAATTGTGTGAATGCAATTGTGATTCAAATTATTTGATTATTATATGAATATGATTTGCTTCGATGGATTAACATGTGAATCAAGTGTGCAGGTACATTTTCCATGGCCAATGGAAATTGGAGGCAACCTTGGGAACCCTGAGTAATTTAACTAGTGAGACCGAGCTAAAGTCCATAGGGAGGGACTATAGTTCCATTTTGTAATGTATTTTATTTGTGTTGTTATTTCCAAATGTTTGTAAATTGATTTTGATTGCCATGTTAATCCATCTAGGATATGAGTTGTCCATCTAAGTGGACAAACTCGGATTTGAACTTTTAGGCACTTTTTGGGGATTGAAAAGTGATATTTTTCAAGTGTTTTTATGGGTTTGAGGTCCCTAGGGTAGGTACCTATGGGTTAGGTGCCTTTTTAGCTCAAAATCTTGGGTCAGTTTCAAGATTGGACACTCTTTTTGAGGCCTTTAAGAGCTTTGACGAAATTAAGGTCTTGGGGAGTGGGATGGGGACTAGTCTTTTTCATTCCCACTTCTCCAAATTGCCTTGGAAGGCTCCCAAGATCCCACACATGTGTGAGCACACATGGGTGAGTGTGCTTGGCAGAGTGAATGGGAGGTTGACAAATGTCAACTCCCTATTCAAAGTAATTCAAACTTGAGTTCCTATAAAACAAACTCAAAACAAGGGTTATGTAATTCTTTTTGCATTCTTGATTTTGGTGGAATTTTGGGGGTTGAGGAGTTTGAAGAAAGAACTTGGAAGAAGAGTTGTGTGGATCCTCTACCCATCCTTCCCTAAGCTTGGTTTTGAGGTAGATTCACCACTCTTTCTATTTCTCTATGTTTTTTATTTATTTGAAAGATTACATATGTATGTGAAAATGTGTTTGGTATTTTATCTCTTGTGTTTGCTTGTATGCTTATTTTCAAAATGCTTTTGGTGCTTGTTTTCTTGTGTTGTTGAATGTTGTTTATGTGATGGGAAAAGGGTTGTATAGGGATAGGCTCACTGAAAATTTGGGAAGAGCATCCCTCGTTGGGGATGGTATGGAGTAGGAACCTCCATGGGGAAGTTTAATCCCTCCATAAGAGGAGAGGCTTAAAAAGGGTATGAGTACCCATATGTAATTGTGAAATGGTGGAAATGGTATTGATGGTATGGGTTTTGGTGAAAGAGGAGATATTAAAGAAGGGTTGCATGTGAAAGGATGAAAGGATGATACTAAATTTATTCTTATTGTTATTATTATGACTCCCCATATGGAGTGCATAGTCCACCCAATATTCCCCACTTTGGATTCTTGATGGAATCCTAAAGTTATGTGAAAATCCCTTTGGTGGGTGTGAAAATAATCTTATGTGTATCATGTGTGTAAATATTGTTTTTCTTGGGTTTTTTCGTACCCGGTTTCCTTCGGTTGCCTCCTAGCTTGGGGGTGGTTGGTTTTCCAACCAAAGGTTGGGAGGTGAGCACTACCTTGGCTATGGAAAATATGTTTGTGCTTTGTGTAGGTTGATGACAATATGAGGATCTTACAAACTTTGGAAAGGTTACCTTTTTGTTATATCATTATGGGGTGAAGATAACCTCACTAAAATGCAACTACCCTTATGGGAGGGGTGGGAGCAAAGTGTTTATGTATGAAAGTGGTGTATATTTAGCATGATCTTGTAACCCTAAAACTAGTTGTGAAAGAATGCATGTTAAATTCAATTTTCTTTATCCTATTATTTAAAAGAATAATCTTTTCATTATTAAAGGATGAATGCTAGTTTGAAATAATTTTTTTTTCCTACTTCTATTCATTTTCTTAAGAAAAGAAAATATATTATGTTGTAACACATAAGTATATACGTATAGATTCGTGTTGTTGAATGGAAATATGCACATATTTGTTTTCTATAAATATCTATAGTTACATTGCATGAAAAATAAAGTGGAATATTATGGATTTAAAGATTACATCATACTATTCCCTCGAAAGAAAATGACATATGTTTTACCATTAAAGGAGAGAAAATATCCTCCTTTGTACCAAAGAAATGAAAATATATACATTTGATTTGAAAGAATAAATATTATCTTGTTATAAAACTTTAAATACTACTTATTAGTTTTAATGAAATATGGCACAATATCCATAGACTTTATGCATTTGTTTAAGAGATTCGAAGGATGATTATTATACTATCTATGTAATTTGCTGAAAATAAAATAGGTAGTCTATCATGAAACAACATGTGTTTTTCTGATATGTTAAAACTTATTTTATAAAATGGGTTTGACACTAATATAGTATTCTTTTTCTTTCTTTTCCTTTTTTTTAAAAGTAGGGTACTTTTATTCAAGAGATATGTTGCTACTAGTAAAGCTCTGCAATTACTATTCTAAAAATGATATTGTTTAAATGCATTCGTACATGAATCGTTTGGTCAAATAAATTTGGCTATAAACTCATCCTTCACCCCTTTGTCTCATAATCGTTGTACAATCTGTTATTTCCTATTGATGTCTTGCTCTACATAATTGAATCTACTGTATACTATGCCTGTGAAGTAAACTTTTTGCTACATCTATAGTTCTACATGTAAGAAGCTTTCAGTTAATGCTAGGTTTTAAGTTTAAAATACTCTGTCAAGAGAAAGAGTGAACATAGAATAAATAATCGTATAGAGGTATTGTCGTCCATAAAAGAGGTTACTATGTTTATCCAAATATCCCCCAACAACCTACACAAATGTATCTTTTTAGATCAAATGAATATTCTATAGTTGTATAGTGTTGTAAACAAATGAACCACGCTAACTGAGAAAAAGAGGTGTTAGATTTACTTCTTTCTTGACTAAATCATTTTACACTTTGTGAAGAATTGTTGGAAGCAAGAATTGTATTAATGAACTATAAGTTAGGAATTTTGAAAGGTTATGAACAATCACTCCATACATTGATGGGACATACTTCCCATATTTACATGAAGGAGGTGAATCTAAAATAACAATAATAGTTTTCAAGGAAAATAACATAAGTAAGTCAAGATCTTATGCCGTAAAAGAGTTAGAAACAAACAATATAGTAGACAAAATGATGCCCTGAGAACTTGCACCACTAACATTGTAGCGGTTACTGGATAGTTAAGTCATGCACAACATTAAAGAAATAAAGGCAACACCGTCAGATTTAGTCTTTGTAGTTGCTGAGTTGAACGTTGGAAGTTCGCACCTGTGCATTTCCTCAAGCCTATGCAAGAAACATCAAATGAGAATAACAGTGGAGATACATGTTAATAGTCTTCCCAGCGAAAAAAGAAGCTAAAGCCTGGAATAAATAATCTTCTCCTCTGTCTACAACTCAGTTCTTCCTGCGTAATGATCTAAGAATAGGTTAAATAAAGAAAAGAGAATCCTTATGGAAGATTCAGGGCTCGCGATAATAGCTTGTGGACGTGAAGTGTAAGTGAATCACAAGTATCGAAATGCTGCCACTTGGTTGGGCAGAAGGACTTTTTGAAAAGCAATTTTTAAAATGGGCCAGTTTCCTTGGGTGCTTGCTCCTTAATGTTTATTTTCATATATTTAGAGTAGTGATGTGTGCGACCCATCACTGTTCTATCCTCGGAGTATGGAGATATCAACTCTTCAAGTAAGACTGAATCAAGCTCTTTGTGGTAGATGATGTTGAATAGTTTAAAATCCCCAGGCTCTATCATGGTGATATTTTTGATCTCTCTCTCCATGTTCGTATGCTTGTGTAGGAACTGTGGTAATGGCACTTTTGATTGAATGAATGAGGCGGACTGAATAATCCACTAGGATAGGGTCGAACTTCATAGTTCCTATAAAATAGTTATGTGGCTTATAGCATTGTCAGACCAATCCTTGGGGCTCACATCTTCCACCTCCTATGCGTTGCAGTCGTGAGGTGACAGGAGAGAAGTTTGGGGCTATAGCTTGATGTATCTTGGCAATTGTATGCCTCTAGGCTGGTCACTTTCACAAACTTGGTAAGGAAAGGTATCACGAGCCTTTAGCGACTGCCCAGAGCCAATATCTTCTTCAGAATAGACTTAACATAGGGTCCTTTCCTTAGCAATTCCAGCACGGTAGAAGGGGATGCATTAGTGTACTATAAGCCACGCGAAAAAAAGGCAGCAAAGATATCAAGTTCAAAGTGTTAGCCTTATCATAAGAGAATTAATCATTAATAGGGAGTAATAGATCGTGTGATTCCTTAGTCATATTGATAACAACAAATCAAGTATTGGTCAAATTAAACGCAGCAATAACAAAACTAGCTTACTGTGCAATGAACGTGAGAATTCGTAAATAATAGATTTTTCTTTATAAGTTGAAGGAATAAGAACAACAATAAAAATTAATTGCATGTGACACATCCATGATTAGGACTGATATTTGACACTCCTTACAACATTTTACTATCCCCACTCTTCCACGTGTATGGTGGTTGGTGATTAAAAAATATATATATATAAAAAAAATCTAAGACTCTAAATATAAATAATTATCTATATAGGAAGTGAGAAAAGTTAAAAAGCTCTTTATTTATATGGATTGCATATATATATTTATGGGCATTTTTCTTTACATATGTGTTCTTTTCTTTTGTCCCTGTAAAAGTCCCTTTTAATTTATGACATGTAGTTTAAGATTTCCTTATTTATACTTTATGACATGTAGTTTAAAATTTCCTTATTTATATAGTTTATATATGTGAGATTAAGTGTGAAGTTTAATTATGATTCTCTTAGTGAATGAAATAAGTAAATAAAATAAAATAGGAAATCTTTATTATTTTTATATATTGATACTTTTATTATAAATGAAGTATTTATGTCTTTATAAATATTTATATAATTATTTGAAAATAAATATAGATAAAAGTACATAATATTTATGTATAAACATACTTTGATTTTAATAGGAATAAAGTTATAATTTAAAAGAAAACAAGTGAATAGATGGGTCTTGCTAATGTGTATGTTTGAGTAACAACGTAGGACTCAAGGCCTTACTATCCCATTTATGTAGGTGGTTGGGGTCTTCACTGATAGCAAGACCAATGATTTAATTTAACTACCATTGATCTATATGGTCTTGCATTACATGGTTCAATTAATATAGTAAGACGGGTTGAGATGTAACTTTGTAGGAGTTAAGGGCATGTCACTATATCAATAGTATATTGTATAAACCAATCATGTTAAAGATTCAAATGGATAGGTTGTCATATTCCCTTCCTTGGAGATTAACCTATCAACATGTTGTTAGATTGACTTGTCCAACCCTAAAGGGCAGTATTTAATTCAATGATAGTCAGTTGAAGGTAAACCAATGTGTAGAATTAGAATATTAGGGATTTTCTTTGTTATATGAATTGACATACATTCGTGTCCTTTCTTCTAGTGACCTCCCCACTCTCAACAATTGAGTGATGTGTCAGTGGAGGTGAGCATTCATGATGTCACTTGGTGCATATAGTATGCTAAATTTATATTGTCTTTATGTGATAATTATAGAAAAAAAATTGTGGCATTTTTTCCCTTCGGTCGAAATACGGGCATTACAGAATCTAGCTCATTTAAGTATGGTGGTGATAACTCTTTGCAATACCATTGGTCATTATTTTGTACCCTTGTTGTTTTGAGTGTCACTTTAGGAACTATGTTCTAGGAGATTATTGGAAGTACTAGGAGTAATAATGGAATCAATCAAGTATTTATATTTTCTACAAGCCATTGGTAGTGTTTTAATTTCCTTCACAAAGGTATGTTTATGCTATACTTCTTCATTTTCAACATTATTAGATTTTTTTAACTTTTTATTAAATTATATACCTCAATAGTATTTGTATTAATCTTTAATTTATTGGTAAAAATAAAGTATTTCCACTATTATTGACACCTTCAACTTGTTAATTATATTTTTATCTGTAAAATATTATACTTTACACTTGAGAATTAAATGCATGATTACACATTAAATGAAATTTGAATTAATGGAATTTTCTAATGCTTTCCCATTATATTTTTTTATTTTTATTTTTATTTGGATCAAATGGATATACTACAAGGGAAGTAAATTAATAATCAATAATCTTTGAAGTAAATCCTCCATAGATTTATGAATCTTAGTTAACTTCTTAGAGAATTATTTTTAAAATAGAGGAAAATTGGAACTAACTTGACAACTTTATTAACATTTTCTTTTGTATGATTACCCTTCACAATTGGCCTCAAGATTATTGAGAGGATGAATGAGATTTAAATGTATTTATTTCTAAAAGTTTTCCTTTAATATTATTAAAATGTGTAGAAATATACCTAAAAGTGAAATTTGTTCAAAAATAAATGTTATTCTTATTATGCTTAATAATTCCTTGAAGAAAAATAATTTGTAACTCATTATCATGAAATTAGAATTTCAATTTAACTAATAACTATTTGGTTGTCTTTGGCCCACATTCAAGACTAAATTATTTTCCATACCTCCTCTAATGTATGAGGCTAGGTTCTTTTCTATTTTTAGCTTAGATAAATTAAGGTATTTATTGGTATCCTTCTAATTTAATGGACAATCTCTAGTCCCTTTGTCAACTCCACCTACATATATTCTACTATCTTTGATAATATATTTATATTTGATTTTTGAGTACCATCTATAGTTTTAGTATAGTCAATTTATTTTCTTGATTATATTAAAATTCAATTTCATATTCTATGGCCATGGTCATCTAGTATTCAAGAGACTTGATCTTTACCTTCACTTATTCATAGTCTAGTCTACTTCTAATTCAATGCATTCTTTCTTGATTGAATTTAATGAATAACCTAGTAATTTAGCATCATTATACAAGGATTCATTTGTACCATTATCTCCTGCATCCTTAATGTTGACAATCTCTACTTTTGTTTGATGACCAATCACCAATATTTTTCCTTAAAATATTTCAAATAGGGGAGTGAAATTAATAAAGTGCGTGACATCATGTGCAAGGTTATATTTTTCTCACATTGTGATGGTGTTGAGTGGCCTCCAAGATAATATGGGGATGGATGAAACCATTTATCTTATATTGAATAATAAAATAGTGTTTTAGAAATATACAAGCTACATATACTTATGGAGGATGATGGTGTTGAACACCTGGAATACTAAGAGGGGGTGAATCACTATTCCTCTAAACCAATTAAACACAAGCCATCCAATTAACTGAATGAAAATAACTGCAATGAAGAATGAAAGCATGAATAAACCATAGAATCACATGACACATGAACAATAGTATTTTTACGTGGAAAACCCAAAAAGGGAAAAACCATAGTGAGGGTTAGCCCACAATATATTATATTCAGCTATAAGATATTCCAGAGGCTCACTGCTAGGACACACTATCCAGAAAAGAGCTCACTACCATGACAAATCGTCCAAAAAAGAGTTCACAACTCACTAAGTAAACTTACAAAGAGGGGTTGGCAACACTGCTTATTTGAACTAATACAATAGCATCTATCATATGCTAGATTATAGTTCCATTGAGGTACAAAAATGATCTCCAAACAATCAGCTCATCACTGTATCATACACATGTAGGTGATTCACCATACATGTCATAAATTTTCTCTACTCTACCACATTCACATATCATATATTCCTTTCACATTATTTTGCACCATTCTTATCATTCACCTCACTCTCTATCTCCTACACAATCTAACACCTCAAGAAATATCTCATATATATACCCACATTAGGTGAAACTTCAATTAGGTCAACCTAATTAGAAGTAACACACAAAAACTAAATATTTCATTGTCAAAGTATTTCATCCACACTTAGCGCCTAAGTTCAACAATCAATTTACATCAAGATAGGTCAACATGGACCTAAATATAAATCCCACATAAGATAGAGTGTATAAATTATTCTCCACAAAATATCATCCATTATAGGGTGGCCAAAAATAGACCTAAACACAAAGTCTTCAAAAGCTTATGCAATTTAATCAATCATGCTACCTCAAAATTCAATTTACCATTGAATTCTCATTTAACCGACATTCATTATATTATCTTCATCATCACAAGAAGAAATAATTATTTATGAAGAAGTGTGGAATCTCCCACACTGACACATTATTCAGAAGATAATTGTGATATACAAATCCACACACTATTATTCATATCTTTCTAGAAACTATACAAAATGCCACAAAAAATTGAATGCTGCTCCATCTGATGGATTCTAAATTGTAGTTATTATTGTAGAAGATTATGCCAATGTGCGGTGAAGTGTAGACCCAAATACTAATGCACTGAAGCACAATACTAACAAAGGAAACATTTAGCGAAATTCTTGATAAACCATGATTTTCATATCAACTGGTACTATACAAGGGTCACAAAAAATACTTCCTTGTTATATTAGGATGATCATTATAATGCTGACATCAATGAAAACACTATTGTTACCTATTTTTCACTACAAGCTAAAATAGGTAGAGCTGAGTCGGACTCATCATTGATAGGTACATAAATTTTCAAGTTTTGTTGCTAAAGTATTCATTGTTCATCATAAAGATCAAATTGTATCTAAATTACAGTTTTATTGTGCAAGTATTTGAAAACAAAAAATTAAAAATTTTCATAATAATGCTTTTTATTCATTTTGTAAAAACACTGAAATCTCACACAAGTTGCGAGAGTAACTGAATTTGATTATGATAATCAAATAGTGAATACAAAATTTAATAAAAGCTACACTACTAAAAATAATGTAAGCACAAAGAAGAGGGGCAATTCATCATTGCCTGTGATGATGAATCACTTTCGCTTGATGTCTTCAGTTGTCGCGTCTCCAAGCTCCAGCCTCATTTTTGTGCTCCATGAACCTGCAAAATTGTAAAGGATGGTGTTAGAGTTGTACTCTAAGCAATGGTGAATTACATTCTACTTTATGCCTATGCTACCAAAAGGAATGTAATTTGCATCAAATCAGGCATTCACCAAATGATTGAGTTACAAAGGCTAATAATCAAGGACTATGAAACTTAATGGAAGCTAAATCAGCTTCGATTATTTTGCTAACATGTTTGTTTCAATGTGCAGGAACAGGTTCATCATGTTCGTGATCATCTTATTAGATATGTGGAGTAAAATGGGCTCCCACAAGGGTAGAGCCCGACATATCATAAGGATACCTCTCATTCACATTATTACATGAGAGTCATCAAGTATTACAGTCATCAAATAGGACTGCTGTTAAGCAATATTAAATAATGAAAGCAGTCTAATTCAGCATGGTGAAACATATTGAGCAATTATCTTTTGCTCATCATTCAAAGGAACAATCAAAGAAATATATTAAGAGAGCATTGATTGCATTTATCATTTCTTGTTTCAGCTCTACCTTTCATTCGTATTTACATTTTAATGAGGCATTGAGCGCCTTATGCTGAAGGCAGAACAAGACAATAAGCAATTAGGTTGTTTCTTTCAATTATAGAGAAGCATAGTCCATCTAGAGATTCAAGAGACAAAACAAAGTAATCTATAACAACATCACTATGTAGAACAAGTCCACATCTGCTCTTATTTTAAAAGGAGTTAACAAGGTTATAGAGACATGACTTGAAGTTAAAAAATATATGCTATAGGACTGTCATGTTGACCGTAGGAATACATGGCACAATCAATCAAGGAAGGGACAGTCTTATAAATGATTACCATGGAGGTTGTTCTTCTTTGAGGAATGTGGGATTAATGTTAATGTTGCTACTTCCTTTAAATTTTTTGAATACACAGTGCATACACTTGATAATTACTACAACCTTGCATATACTTGAAGTTTTTATGGATTGTACTAATCATTCAACAATTTCATTCAGAAATTAGGAAGGCTTTGATAATACTATTTTCAGGATGAAGCTTGAAAATCTATCATTTCAATGAAGGTATTTGGGAGAGACTGCAAAAAATACAACTACATGAAGACAAAATCTTTATTTTGAAAAGTACATATTTGTAACAATACAATCATGGAGAATGAGCAAAAACTATCATAAAATGAACAACACATTGCTATACATTAGAGGATACTCAAAAGATGTCACAAGACAAAAATGCATATCAGACAGTGGTTGAGATTTTCAACAAAGGGTTGTGAATATTAGACATACTTATCACTTATATCTTCATTTCACTCAAAGGAATAAAGAAGTAAAAGTTTACAAGGAGTTATTTTATTCTTTTACAAGAGAGCATCATGGAATATCAATTTAACATTGAGAAGCATTGAAAAATAATGACAAAGACAACCTACAAATTATGCATTTGAAAATTTTCCATTTAACCAAGAGAAGGTGCTATTTTGTTTGAATGGATTAAAGTCACGAAACCATCAGAAGCAAATGTAGAAATCTACAGAGTAAAAATGAGATATATAGCCACGACTTGTACAAAATTAGAAATCCATGAAGAAGACCCAGCACAACATAGGAAGAGTTGAAGTCTTGTTTATTTATTTTTAGTGGTATTCAATAGTGAAAACTATCATGAATAGAATATAGAATATAAAGGAAAGTTTTCAGATACCTAGATGGAGAAATACCGTGACCTGGGTTGCATTTGCAACACAAATGAAAAATATCATGGGTTATGCCATTGATAGGAGATCCAACATGTTTCATTCTTGCAGCCATGAGGGTTTGCTCTCAAAATACAAAATACAAAGCAACTGGAAAATTCTCAGATGGAGAATGTTCACGGCATGTTAGTACAGGGAGGAGTTTGAAATGATTTTTCATTTTTGTTCTACAAAATGCTTTATTTTAAAGCAAGAATGATGAATATACCAGAAGGAAATCATTATATGGCAGCCCATTTACATATGAATTCCTTGAAGAATGTAAAAGGAAATCTCCATTCCATAGCTTTAAAATAAAAAATAAAAGTACAAATTTCTATTGAAGAGGCATTTACCTTATGTTTTCCATCCATCTACCTCAAAAAATCATTTAGAAAACAACATGAAATGTGGTATTTCAAGTCTTCAATGGTGGCCCAGTACAATTTAAGAACAAATGATAGAATCAGAAAATATGTTGATTGTTATGTTACAGCCGCAGCTTAAAAGCCTCATAAAATGCTATACAATGGAGTCAAGATGCCTCCAACTGGTAAAAGTGAACTTACTCAGTGAAAATCAACAAGATTCAGCTCAGAAACAGTAAGAAATGGTGGATTTTTGAGCTCTAGAACTAGAAAATTCTCAGAAAACCTAACCAGGTCGGTGGCCAGTTTCTTCATGAAGCTACTTCTCCAAAGTCAAATGGAAACAATGATTTTAGGGTTCCCCATCTTTCTTTTTGCATGGTTCGACGATTTCTTCTTTTTGACTATCTTTTGAGAAGAAAAATCATTATGTTTTGTTTATTTCCGTGGTCATAACTTGAACTCAAGATTCCTAACAATGATGTGGTCGACACTATGGAGGTGCCAAAATTATGTGCTAAGGTAGATAAATTTTATTTAAACATTGTGATTAATTTATGTAAAAACTATAAATCGCATTATGTGAATAATGCATGCTTTTTGCATGATACTTGAGGCTTTTCAAGGGTGATAAGTGGTGAATGCTTATTAAAAAATATGCTAAGTATGCATATGCACGAAGAGGAGTTATAAGGGGAGATTTATTTTTTGCAAGACATATACTTTATTATTTTCCCCCTTATTCTATTGTGAAGTTGTATTTGGAAGTTATTAAATGCAATTGTATTAATTTCTTTTCAATATCTTTTAAATCAACTATTGTAAAAATGGGAAAAATACTAAAAAAAATTTCGCTCATGCACATGTGGAATTGATAGTGAGCCTCAAGTTCAGTTCCAACACCAGTTTTGATGATTGATACTCATGCAAAAATGGACTTTCAGTTATCATGGGCGAGGTGATTAAAACAAGGTGGATTTTGCATGATTTGGCCCACATTCTCAGTTTTCCAGTTCAGTTTGAGTTACATATCAGTTATACGCATTGTGACTATGAGTTTGAGACTGCGTTCACTCATTTTTTGCATGAGTTTGAGCCTTCTTTTCAGGGATATTTATTTTTTCTTAGATTTCACCTTGGAGTTATCATTTTCTCACTGAAATTGACTTTCAATTTCATGTTCATGCACTTTGGAGTACATTCTCATTGTATATATTGGAATTTTTTTTATCTTTTTCCTCTAGTTCTTGTTTTTCAGCCTTTGCATCTTGTAAAGTGAATCATCTTGTAACTTAGCTTTCATATTTAGATTAATAAAGCAACAAGTTTACAGGTTCAAATTGTGTTATTTAGTAGAAGATTCCTTTATTTCCCATTATTTTCAAAAATTTTCCTTCAAGATTTCAAGCATCGTTATTGTGTAGGATTTGATCGAAGGATTATTACATTTTTAGTTTGGAAACCTTTGATTTTTCTATCTCTTTCATAAGTATCTGTATGTAGTTTAATTTAAATTCACTGGTTATACATTTTGCATGTATTGATTAACCAGTTTAGCTGTGAAAACTAGGTTTTCCCTCAAGATTGCGTTAAATCAAAGCCTCTATTTAAAGCATTCAAGTGTTTAGATTATCAAATCAAGTTGTGCAGATTGAAGTACTGAGAAGTTTATTTTGAATCATAATTGCAAGTCTTTGTCAATTAGGTGCATCACCATTAATTTATAGTTTTACATGCATTTTTACATACTTCTATCCCTTTTCCAACAAGTTACCAGTTATTAATTTAAGTATCATATAGGAAGTCAACCTAGAATTCAGAGGTTCAATCTCATTATAGGTCACCCACAACCTGAGTTTGATCCAATGTTTCAATAGATTGCTGAATTTAATCATTCAAGCATTTGGGTGCAATCTGATTGACAACAGTATCAACCAATGTATGTAAACTTCATGCTCATGTTGCCAAACCACATTATCAATGATAGACTTCCAACTTCCAACAATCTCCCCCTTTGTCATTGGTGGAAAAATGTATATCAAAAAAACATTTTCAATGAAAAAATCCAAAATTTTTATCCCCCTTACATATATAACCTTGTCCCTGAAAAAGGTTTTCCATTCATCTTCTCCAAAATGTAACTAACACTTCCCAACTGTATTGAAAAAAATATTTTTCCACTATCTCTCCCCTTTGACATCAATGCGAAAGGTCATGTGAAGGATCAATCTGCCTCCCTTAGATATATATATTGAATTCTCCTCAAAAGGAATCTTTTGCAAAAACATAGTAATGTACATAAGGTAACACTTATCAACCTAAAGATGTAGATCCTTTGAACTTATTTAGAATATCCTGCCAAGTGGATTATTTGCCTTCTTCCCAAAGTCTTTTTGCTTCTGCAAGAGTTCTACACTGTAGTTCAAGTTCCATTAGAGAATCTTCTCCTTCTTCCACAATATTGGGTTTAGGGTTTATTTTTGGTAGTTTACTAGTACTGACAAGGGTACTGGATATAGGATCATGCTTTATCTTCACTAAGTCCCTTAACATCATATATTATTTTATTTTTTCTTTCCTCCAATTCTGTAAAGAAAATAAATTATCATGCAATTGCATAATGTCAGTCCACTTCTTATTTTTCCTATCTCTTTCTAAATCATAAATATATGCTTCATATCCTGTTTGAGTTTCAATTGAGTTCATCACATCCTTTGTACTTCTTGTGTTGTTTGACCAATTCAAGCTGTATGATAGTAAGTTCTATGCTTCCTCTTCACAAATTCGAGTATACTTCAATTCCTTCATAGCTCTATGATGTGCATCTACATATTTCCTTTTGATATCCTCTAGAATCTTCTCTACAGTCCTTACTTCTAGTCTGGCTTCTAGCTTGTTCTCTTAAATTAGAGACATATGCTTTGAATGAATCAACCAAGTTTGTGAAATTTTCCATAGTAGACAATGATGAATTGATGTTTATTTTGGGGGTCACCTCTTGTAAAGATTCCATGGCCTCATCCATGTCTTGTGCACTTATAGTTCTAACTATGGTTTCATGCTCATGTTGAGCATCATCTGCATGCATCCTTCCTTCTTTTATGTTAGTGTCTTCTTTCTTTTTAATTTGTTTAATTTCAGTCGGGGAAATGATAGAGCTCTTCCTCTTCTTGCTTGATTTCCTAGAACTACCGGAGGCTTCATTTCTAGTGCCATATTCTAATTCTAGTCTGCTAATGTCTTTAGGGCTTCTTAAGAGCACTTCTACATAATGAATAGGTTCTTCCTCAGTTACTTCATAATCCAACTCAAAAATCCAAATAGTTTTGAGCTCAATTGCTTCCATGAAGCAAAATTCAGTAGAGACAAATAAATTAATGTCTCCTGAGAACCTTCCCAACACACTCTTAGGTATTCTTATCCTTTCATTTGTTCTCATCTAAAACATTCCAAGGAATTCTATAAGAGCATTGTCTTGAGCATCTGTACCACCAAGGTTTCTCATGAGATTTCTTATTTGATGTGCAACCAGTTTTGTACTTGTCCACTCCACTTTCCCAATAATCGGTAGTTCCTTCATGAAGTAGAAAAGTAAATAGATTATCAAAGTACCATATCTGAATGTATTCATTTTATCCTTTTTGATTTCCTTTAGGTTCTTCATCAAATGTTGTTGGGGTAACTCACATAGATCATAATTAGCTCCATATTCTATCATGTTATGTGCAATGTGAATGACAAAGGTAGAAAATGTATGGTCATTATTTGGTTGACATATTTTATGTCCAATAAGACTTTTAGCATACCAAATACTCAGATTCCTAATTGTCTTCAAGGTGAATTCCTTTTCTTCAAGTGTAGCACTTGACTTCTCCATTAAGTCCTTGACCTTGATATATTTTTGTCTTAGAACTAGTTCAGAGGACCACAAACCAGTTACATCACTAACAACTTCCTTGGTTATTGAGTACTCACCATCAATCCAAATGGATTCACTATGGATTCTTCTTAATACCATTTTAATGTACTTTTTATCTTCAAACCATGAAAAATTCCACCACACATCTAATTTTCTTTCATTTAAGGTTTTGTACTCTAGTTTTAAGGTATCATCATCTTCTTCCAATTCACTTGTTCATAGAAAACTTAATTTTTTTATTGAAAACTTCTTCTATTTTCCCATGAATGTCTGCATTGATATCCCCAGTTGGTATAACTCCAAAGGGAGTGCAAGAAAATGCACCCACCGAATCTTCTACTAGAACTTTCCAAGAATGCCTCTTCAATTCAGGTTGCCATCTCTCTGATACATTTATGATCTTTAGTCCTTCCATTACATCTAAAATTATTTCAAATAGAACTTCCAAAAAACTAGGAGCACACAAAATACCTCTTAAAATTGCTCGACAAAAATTAGGGTTTTAATGATCTACAATCGGGAGACACGTAAAATTATTCCACTTCTTCTACATCACTTTACTTCTCCTTTGCATGTGTATAGTGAAATAAATTTTTCTTCCCAAGCGCACTTTTAACTCCTTGATTTGAGCCATATCAACAATAAATGCTTTAGATAGAAAGCTGGTAAACTTCAAAAACTTTCATGCATAGCCAACTTTCAGAAGCTCCGTAAACTTCTACATTAAAATATTTTCTCTTGTAGTTTTCACCAACATATCTACCATATTTCTCTCCATCTTGTATCTTTGTGTCAATCCATGACACAACATACTAATAGGGGGCTATATGATTTTTAGTAAAGCTCCCCCTAAGCCATAGCTCTGGGTTAGTTACTGGAGGAAACATCTACACCAGAGATAGGTACAAATTCTCCCATGACCTCGAACTCTTCTTTCTTTACTTCATTTGGATCAATTTTCTTTACAGTCTCATTCCTCTGTCCAGGATTAGTCTTCCTTCCATTCTTACTTCTGCAAAATCTTGAAATATTTCCAGGTTTGTTGCAATTGCAACATACAATTTTTCTCTAACCAATCTGAACTCCATTCAATCTTGTTTTGCATTGGTTAACCTTATGCCCAAATACGTTGCATGTATACCAGTATCCATTAAAATATCTAGAAGTATTAAATATTTTCATCATCTGACTTCTACACTTAGCAACTCTATGTCCAAATTTTTTACACACAAAACATTGTCCAAAAGAGAATCCAACATTTTGATTCATTCTACCTCTATATTCTATAGCCTTATGTCCAAATTTATTACATGAAAAACAAACAATATTAAAATATGGGTACCTTTGAGCATTTGGTTGTCTAATGGGGAGTCTTCTAGCATTGCTTCTCTAATTTTTGAATTGTTTGTCATTGCTTTGAGTCTTCCTTTGATTTTCAGCCTTGTTAGGTTTTTGATTTTCCTTTGATCTTTCTCTTCTTTCAAGTCCCAAACCACCTTTATCTTTAGATGCTTTCTGTCCAAAAATTAACTCATCAATCATTATAGAACTTGCCTTAAATTTATCCTCATAAATTCTTGCTTTTATCCAAATTCGCTCTCAGATTTTCCACCTCCTTTTCAAGTCTAGTGCATTCATTAGTCTTTCTTTGTATCACTGCATTCACATAGTCTTTAGTTTTCTTCTTTTCTTCCACTGGTACTTTTAGTTTGGTGATGTCTTCATTTTCTTTCTTCAATTGTTCATTAAATTATCTATGTCTTTCTTTAAATTTCTTGATCTTCTCTCCCAGCTTCTTGATGCATTCATTTACCTCTTTTAGATTTTCCTTCAAATTCCCATTCTCATTTTCAATTTTTTCAAGATCTTCAAGTGCAGTTTTGAGTTGTTCATCCTTGTCTAGCATGCAGTCTTCTTCTGTATATTCAATTGTATAAATTTCTTCCAGAGTAGGGTACTTCCTATCAACCATATGTTCAAACTCTAAGACCTTCCCAAAGCGGTTAAGCTCCTTCCAAGGAACCAAGCTCTAATACCAATTTTTGAACAACCGAAATGCTAAGAGTAGGGGAGTGAATCAGTATTCCTCTAAACCAATTAAACACAACCCATCCAATTAACTGAACAAAAATAGCTATAATGAATAATGAAAGCATGAATACAACCAAAAAATCACATGACACATGAACACCAGTATTTTTATGTGGAAAACCCAAGAAGGGAAAAACCACAGTGAGGGTTAGCTCACAATATTATTATATTCAAATATAAGATATTCCAAAGGCTCACTGCCAAGACACACTGTCTAGAAAAGATCTCACAACTCACTAAATAGAAAGAGGGGTTGGAAACACTATCTATTTGAACTAATACAATATCATCTATCATATGCTAGATTATAGTTCCATCGAGGTACACAAATGATCTCCACACAATCTACTCATCATTGTATCATACACATGTAGGTGATTCACTATACATGTCATAAATATGCTTTTCTCTACCACATTCACATATCATATATTCCTTTCACATTATTCTACACCATTCTTCTAATTCACCTCATTCTCTCTCCTACACACTCTAACACCTCGATAAAAATCTCATATATATACCCACATCAAGTGAAACTTCAATTAGGTTAGCCTAATTAGAAGTAACACACAAAAACTAAACATGTAATCCTAAAAGTATTTCATCCACGCTTAGCACCTAATTTCAACACTTAATTTACATCAAGATAGGTCAGCATGGACCTAAATATAAATCCCACATAATATAGGGTTCAATTATTTTCCACAAAATATTAGCCATGTTAGGTCGGTCCAGAATATACCTAAACACAAAGTCTTGAAGAGCGTATGCAATTTCATCAATCGTGCTACCTCAAAACTCAATCTCCCATTGAATTCTCATTCAAATGATATTCATTAGCTTATCTTCATCATGGCAAGACACAATAATTATTCACGAAGAAGTGCAAAATCTCCCACACTGACACATTGTTCAGAAGATAATTTTGATATACAAAGCCACACACTATTATTCATATCTTTCTGGAAACTGTACAAAATGTAACAAAATACTTGAATGCTACTCCATCTAATGGATTTAAAATTTTAGTTATGATTATAGAAGATTATGCCAATGTGTGGTGAAGTGCAGACCCAAATATTGACACATTGAACCACAATATTGTCAAAGGAAACGCTTAGCAAAATTCTTGATAAACCATGCTTTGTGGATCAACTGGTACTATACAAGGGTCACCAAAAATACTTCCCTCTTATGTTAATATGATCATTACAATGTTGACATCATTGAAAACACTGGATGAACCAATGTATGTACACTTCATGCTCATGTTTCCCAATTGCATCATCAATGAGAGACTTCCAACTTCCAACAGATGGTCGATCAACATTCAAGGCTTAGTGAGGTATTTGGAAATATAATTAAAAATATGAACTGGGGTAGCATCTAAATAGAGAAAATTAGGGAGTAATAATTTAATGTTTTTAATTTCAAGGAGGATAATAGGGATGGAAATAATAAATGAGAAAGTTTAATTGTGGTATTGGTTGCATGAAGGGTTACTAAAGTTTAATTGTGGTATTGGTTGCATGAAGGGTTACTATTGTAGAACTTGAGAAGCCCTTTAGATGGGATCCTATAGTATCTAGAGAGAAGGGGAAGGGGGAACCAACAAATAACAAAAAGAGAGAATAGGTTCAAAACTAGATGGGATAAGTGTGAATATAGGATAAATAACAAAGGATTATATTTTATAATGAGGAAAGGTGGGGGATACTTATAATGGGATCTATAATTATAAATTCATCTATTAAGATCTAATTTCTCGAGCTACTCTTGTTCTATTGTCTTTTGTTTATTAAAACCTTATGTTTGGTCTCATCACCATACTTTTATATAATTTTCCTCTTCTCCTCCAAATTTGAATCACAACTTATGGATTACCATATCAAGATTTTTATTCTTCTTTGTACCTTCATGGTTCAAGACAAAATTAATGGTTGAATTATATAAGGTTTACATCCCATGGCTATGTTAGTCACTAATCCTCTATTTTTATTTGTTTGGAGCTATTCTACAAGTTCTTCCTTGGTGACATGATTTTTCATATTACTTCATTTGGAATACCTATTATAAAAATAAAATATTGTTTAATGGTTTTTTAAGTTTATGTGGTTCCATCTATTCAAAAAATATTTATTGTAAACCTAGAGACCTTTACTCTAGCTCATCCTTAATCCATCTTGGGGTTGAGTAGAGTTAATTATGAGGCCAATTTGATATTTTTATTTTCATAATAATCACCCCTTCCTCATCCATGGTAATCTCTTTGATCATTTTAGACATAAAATACTGAGATGGTTTAAATGATAATGAGAGTGTAAGGTTGAGAGAGTTTAATTTTTGAACAAATAGTTTAGCATAATCTAAATATGGCATAGTATGGGCTTTACTAGTTAGGGTGATTCTTCTTAACCTAAGTATCTATTTGGATATCAAGAAGGTAGAAGATCACTAGGAAATCATGATGGATCACTTGGATATGAATTCATGGAGGAACAAAGCTAAGTTAATTCAAGAGAAGGTAATTTAAAAATAGGGATATGAGTAAAAAAGTCAAATTATTAATGGAGCATGTTTAGGAATTAGATGCATACAATAAAGATATATTTTTGATAATGAAAAAATTGGTGTATTCTCATCATAAATGTGTTTTTATAAGTTACCAATAGACTCAAAAATGTCAAATTTTGAGGATGAGTGGACAATACAAGTAAGGTAAGGTGTGCATAAATGATTAGATTTTTAAATTTTAATAAGATAGAGAATGCAATATATCTTGTGGTGTTTTTGATAAGATAAGCAACATTTACAAGGTGTTGTACCCTTTACACATCAAGCCACAAGGGCCAAAAAATATCAAGTCCAAAAAACAAAAACAACTAGCTAGAAAACCATAGAAACGACAAACTAACATCGACAATAACACCACACAACAACAACAGACTAACTAACATTAACACCACACAACAACAATAGACTAACTAACATTCTCCCAATTTTGAGAGAGGAGGTTGACAACATCATCCCAAACCCATTCGGGGCCTTCTTATCTATCTCATCCTTCTTCACAACAGAGAGGGTGCTAGTAACACAATGGACCAACTTGACAGTGAATCGGTTCAAGCCACTGAACTTATTCTCCATCTTCCCCATTTTCTCCTACAACACACAAAGATCCTCCCCTTTATCCACAATCTTCACAATATCAACACGCTCCACATCCAAAGGGTCAGAGGACTAGGAAGCCAAGTTCTCATTAAACATTTTGTTGAAGTCCAAAAGGTTGCTAGGACCTTCAATAAACTCCTCCTCCTCTTCCTCAGACTCCTCCACATTCCTATTATCTTTGTTGTCAGACCGCTCCTCATTAGAATAAATTTCACTAATCTGCACTTTCTTGTTATTTTTTGCCAACATGCCAAATCTCCTAATGTTGGTATTTTCAACCCCAGTCTCCACCGTAGCAGTGACCACAATAGCCCCCTTGGAATCCTTTCCCACCACATTCTTTCCTCTACTGTTTGTGGTTGGTGGCTCCATCAAACCATTTTCCTCATCCTTCACTTTCTTCTTAGTAGTAGGTTTATTGTCAGTCTTGGCAGGGGCACACTTAAGCTCACAAAGACCAGCCACAACATTAGACTGGTCAATCCCCACACTCCCCTTTTTCTTCTTGGAGGTCGGTTTAGGTTAAGGGTTTTGACAGTCACCAGAGGGGTTTTTCTTTTGGGACCCTTAGACTCGACTCAAGAGATATTGGTCTGAATAGGGGGTTCAATTTCCTCCATACAAACAACATATATGGGTTTGGGCGGGAAGAGCATGAGATGGAAATGATAAAGCCTCAAAATAAGGCCTTGGAGGAGTGGCAGGGGAGGAGAATCCTTAGGGTTTTGGGTAGCAGACTCAATGTACTTCTCAACAGAGCTTTCCAAATTAGTATGTAAGAAAAATGGGAAACTTAATAGAATTTTGTGGCAAAGGTGATTCAAAAGAGGAAAATGATAGAAATAGTAGGTTTTATATCTACCTTCTAAGGTGACATACTTCATGAGAGTGAGATAGACCCGATCCCAAATTCATGAGAGAGCTTCTCTTTCAAAACTAGACTAGTTGCGAACATGTTTTTCATTACCCAAAAGGAAGGAATTCAAGCTTTCATTGTCTTGAGCCTTAGTGTGCCTAGGGTACTTATTTCTGGTACACAAAAGCCTTGTTGCTTGAGCTATCACCTCCTTGTTCACCTTGAAGGAGATACCACCCATGGTAACCCTTCTTTCTTTCGAGGAATTCACAAACTGCACATATAACTTCAAATCATGACCCACCAAACTTTCCATTAAACGTGCCAACCCACCTTCAATGTAGATGTTGCAAACTAGTGGGGTCCTTGTGAAATTCCCCACAACTATCAGGCTCCATTCTCACCCTATCGCCACTCATGTCACCACTTTGCACACTAAAAAACCAGTAAACTTGTGAGAGTAAAAGGTTAGAAATTTTGACAAAGTGAGAGGTCACCCAAACACTAATATTTTTAAGCCAAACAAGACTACCTTGGGAAATCAAGACCATGTACAAGACACACACTTGAAGAGTTAAATCCCAAAAGGAAATCTTGGGGATCTCATTAATGAAAATCTTCAAACACTTGCGGCTAGGTAAGCATGAAATGATGGAAATAGAAGGTTTTCCTTCCACGTTGCTTTTGCACAAGTACTGATGAAATTTGTCCATGGGGCCAAATTTAGAAAAAAATAAAGTCCCTCCTTTTAACAATAGAAGCATTTTAGCTAAAATGATAGGACCAATCAAAAGCTTCACCTCATAATTATTTGTCACATCAAATTTGAATTCAAAAATCTACAAGGATATATGAGTGTTGAGACAAAACCCCAAAAAGAGATTACTTAAGGCCAGACCCAATGTGGCCATAACCTCAAAGTACTCCCCATTACTCCCCATAATTGAGTTTTTAAAATCTATCTCCACCCCATTATTCAAAATTTTCCACTTTTTTGATACCTTAGTAGTCAACTCCATCCACAAAGCCCAATAGACAAGAATGTGGATGCCCCATAAGGCCAAAGAAATTGAAGAGTTAGTTATCATCATGTAAAATACATGTGCCTTGCTCCTTAAGGATTAAACCTTGTATACCCAATGGTAGGTTCCCCAAATTATTCCAACACTTAGAAACTTTCCAATGGGTGCCAAGATTAGCCAAAGCATCTTGACAACTTGATTACCCTCCCGATAAATGTGGGTCACAATCTTCAAATTCAGCTTAGACACAAAATGTTTTATGTCTAATAATATGTCTTTAGTACTCCATCCTAGTAATATTCCTAGATTAACAACATCAATTATAGACTTAGAATCTCCTTTAATATGTAGGTTCTCTATCCCCATAGTGACAGCTAACTGGATACCCTTTAGCAGTGCTCTTGCTTCCACAATAATGGAGGATTGAATCCCAATCCCCCTTGAGTAACCAACCATGAAATTACCCTTGTAGTCTCTAATTATACCTCCTATGCTTGCCCTTCCCGAGTTTCCTTTGGAGGCACCATCAAAATTGAGTTTATGCCATCCACTGTTAGGGGGTTTCCAAAAAGTGTCCCATCGAGCCTGGGATCTGGAGTTGTCATAGGAATTGGCATCAATATTTTTATGCCAAGCTTTAGCCATTTTAATTTCCCACTCAACAGGGGCTTTGTTCAGGATTTTCCCTTTGAAAATTGAAATGTTTTCAGAAATTAGCCTTGACCCTATACCAAAAACCTCCTTTGGGCTCATCTCAATATTCTTGAATATCCTATTGTTCCTCTCTTTCCATAAGCACCAACAGATAATGGGGGGACCTGGTTCCAAATCTCACGAGGTAAGGGGTGAAGGAAAGGCCTAGACCAACCCAAGATAAAGGATTTAATGTCCTTGTTCATAGTCCATAGAGTGCCCAAGTGCTCCAAAGCCAACTCCCACACACTAACAAAAAATGGGTAGTACAAAAGTAAGTGATCCATAGATTCTTCATTGCACTCGCATAACAAGCACTTGTTAGGGATTCAAAATCCCCTTTTCCTTAGATTATCCTGAGTAAGAATTCTGTTATGGCAGGCTGTCCACTAGAAAAAGTTTATTTTCGGGATCATGTGTCTATTCCAAACTTGTTTCCAGGGTCCGAGAACCACACCTTGGTATAACAACAAATTGTAAGCTATTTTAATAGAAAGATCACCCTACTTATCATGAGTCTAGAAGAAATCATCCTCCATGTTGGTTAATGGTAATCTGGTAAGGGAGAGTAGGTCCTGCAGAGACTTGGCCAGGAGACCCAACTTAGGAGACAAAGGGAAGAAAAGGACTAGGTCTTTCCACCTCTTGGCCCCTCGCTGGCGAAGAAGGTAATCTCTAATGTAAAATCCAAAGAAGAGTTGTGCCGACCTCATTAGGTTCCTAAAGTTATAGTGCGCCAAAGGGGTGTCTAATAAGCAAGGGTCTTTCTAGAATTTAATATTGTTACCATTTCCAATCTTCCACTTCATCCCTGTCCTAAGCAACCCCTGTAATACGCAAATGTTCTTCCAAGCCAAGGAACTCAAAGGATGATCATCGGAGAGGCAATTAATCAAAGGTCTATTGTGAAGATACTTAGCGTCCATAATCTTACACCAATCCATTTTATTTCTCAGCTGATCCCAACCCACCTTGGCAATCAAAGCCTTATTGGTGCAAAGGATATTCCTGATCCTAGGTCCACCACAAGGTTTAGGTTTACAGACTTTGTCCCATTTAACTAGTGCAAAATTTTTCTTTTCCTCAATCCCCAACCATAGGAAATTCCTTTGAATTTTTTCAAACTTCTCAGCAATATATCTGGGGATCTTGAAAATGGAGAGGAAGTATTTATAGGTATCCCTTGGAGAGTTGCTGAAAGAAGCTGTAGTTTGCCAGCATTATTGAGGATGGAACCTTTCCAGCCCGCCAACTTCCTTTGGATCCTTTCTAGAACCGAGTTCCAAAAGGCAGGAGCGACTTCCTTAACAGTAAGGGGTAAACCAAGATACACCAAAGGGAGAGAGGAAGTAAACAGTAAGGTGTTAACATGATGAAATTGACAACTTTTTTTATAATGGAACGTATAGTCATTGTTATAATTAATGTAAATTATGCATGGTTTTCAATTTTTGATATATAGTTAACTAAATTTAAAGATGAAGGCAAATTAAAATATTCAATTAATCAATTGTAAAAATTTAAAAAATGCATTAAAAATATAAAAATCCTATTTGCACTTGAATGAAAGTTTCTTAGGAGGGAGGAGGAGAGAGGATATTGAAAATGGATGTCAAGGAGTATTTGAATCATTCACCTACTTTGTTGTGTTGTTTCCTTGGCCATTGTTGTCGCTAGAAAATGTGCTTGCTAAGATATTTTTCAAAATACACACCTATTCCAAAAAGGGTACACTTTCATAATGGGTACTTGTTTAGGTTTGGACACCAATATGTAATGGGTACCCATTTTGAATGTGTACCCATTTAGGATCAAGTTCTTATTTCTAAATGAGTACCTATTCATGTTGATTTTTTTGGCCAACACTTCCCCTAGAAGTGAACTCAACTTCTTGAATCTAACTGTAATTTTATATCCATTATAAAAAAAATAATAAATAATGGAAAATATTAAAACTTGTATTACTATTTAAATTAATATTATTTTTTTAGAATTAAATTTCATAAAATCTAGGAATCAAAATTCTTATCTTTTATTTTATGAATCAAAACTCTAATTTATAGGGTAGGTTTATGACAGCTAGGATTTTCTAGAATTCCTTGTAATATATATAGTGATAGTTTTAGGCTAGTGATAGATGGAATGTGAACCAAAATGTGTTATGAAATGCAAGTTTATTTTTGTAGCACCCTTCCATTTTTTGCTCTTTTGATCGGACAGGTTCTTCTTTGTTATGCTTTGTATTTGTTAATATTTTGACTATGGTACTTGGTTACTATTTGATCGCTAACTGTAAAGCGATGTGAATGTTATATTTTGATGTGATGGTATTTTATTCTGATGTTATCATTATGGCATGCGTTGGATTAGCTTAGCAGATATTTGAATTAATGATGCTTTATGCTTTTGATTATATTATTGATGTTAGATTCATTAGTTAATAATATTGTATTGGTGAAGGGGACGGGATCGCATCACTCGCTTGCGAGCGCCCTGCGATTCCATGATTTCCTCTTCACGATGTGTTTTATTATGTTATATATATGCATGTTTGATATACTCTTTGTTCGGAGGTTGACAGGTATAGGACATTGACTCCACCTGGTTTCATAGGTTTGAGTGAGTCCATTGGCCAATGGTATTCGATTGGGAGATAGTAGCTAGGTTTTCTGTGTCAAGTCATCACTCTGGTCATAGTGTGTCATCAGGTTTTAGTCAGGTTAAGTTGCTTCTATTTTGTTCATTTCTCCTTGATTTTATTTAATTGCAAGTTGGAAAAGGTAAATAAATGGCTTTATGTATTTAAGTTGTTTATTAAATTTATCTGGTTATAATGTTCTGAAATGATATTTAATTTAATTAATAAAATAATCTAATCTTGGATTAGAGTTATTTTATTGATTAATCAAATTAATTGTGTTGAATTGAATTAAGTTATTCATTTTGGAATTAATAGATATTTTTATTGAATTTGAAAAAATGAAAAAATGTTTTAATTTGCATTTAAAAAAAAATTAGAATGCAAAAGAAATTTAAGATATTTCCTATTCTGTTTTTGAAAATCTATGAGGGTGGTTGGATAGATATTTCATTTTTTTTCTATTATTGGGATTTTTGATGGAGTTTTTGAGGGAGAATAAAAAAATTGAAAAATAAGGGAGGAAAGGAATTTCTGGTTTGGTTTTGGATTTGGAGAAGCAAGTTGGAAACCTTTCAAATTGATTAGAAGGGTTGTTAAGTCTTCCAAATGGGGTTTTCATGTAATTATGTGGGTTGTCATAATATGTTAGTCAACCTTTGGATTGCCTTGGGTAGTGCATTTAAATATATCCAATTAGATACCCGGTTATCACGAATAGGATGTGTTGACTTTATGTCATGGATAGGGATTTAATATCCTTAGGTCGCACTTGTGTACCCTTGGGTTGTGGAGTTATTCCACATGTTGTCTTGGAGGAGTGGCTTGCAATGAGGGCCGACACACAAAGTGGTGCTAGGGTATCTCATTGTAAGTTAGTTAATCCAGTGATAACGTAAATAAATTGATTAGAGGAATAGGTAGTATCAAACACTTAATAAGATTAATTTTTCCTCATTCATGGACGCAAGGGCGCTTGTATAGACTTGGGATGGGATGAGAAGGCCTGTAATGGCAAGATTGTTATCTTGTATTTACGAGAGATAACTAATTCCGTATTGGTTTGCATGAGGGGCTGAGAGTCATTAGAGGTTTCCAAGATATCTCGAGATGGGGGCCGGGACCTAGGAAGACTTACCAGGATATCCCATGTAACATTGTGATGACACTTCTCCTAAGTTAGCAGTATGTTTGTATTAGTGATGCAATTGATTATTTAACTCTGGAAGCATTGTAACCATTGTGTTAAGTGATGTTGTATTTGTATTTGATTCAATTCAGTTATTTTTTAGCCTGTGTCTAGAGGTAGATGGTCTTGTCTAGGAATCCATGTTACTATCTCCTAGCACAGGGGGTAAGCCTTTGGGTATCACTTGGTTGGGTGTAACGTGCACCTTACTCTATTGGGTTTTCTTCTAGTTCGTGTGGACGAGATTCCCAGTTGGAGAGCTTGTAGGATCCAGTTACTTTTCAGGTTTCATTCATTTCACTTGAATCTTGTAATTTATTACCCCTCATTTGTTATCGAGGTGGAAGATGTAGTTTGTAACCATACTTATTGGATTTACCTCATTCAGGATATGAGAGTTGTAATCTTATTGTTAAATTATCGTTATTTGAAATCATGCGGTATCTCTTATTCTTTGATGTAATTTATCATGTATGGAATGTATGTGTTCTTAATTCCTTAAGTATTAAATGTTATGGTTTCAATTCATGCTTTTTTGTTGTTTGGGTTTTTAAGTAATCTCAATCTCGTAACCTTAGAGGTTGTTGGCAATGGGTAGTGAACTTGAATGTTAATTGTACTTAAACCAATTTTTTTTTTGTGTGTTTGAGTAGTTGTTTGCAACTTCCTCTAGGGCTACATGGAGGGGCGTTAAAATTTTGGACCTTACAATAAGATCTGATTGGAGCTTTAGAAATAAGAAAGTATAGGAGATCTAAAATATTATATTTTTACTATCTAAAATATATTTGTGGATTACAAGATAACAATTTTAAGTGGTATTGAGGAGAATCAATTAGAATTATTAGCTTGTATTCTAGTAGCAATCTAATGTTTAGTTATATGTAAGTTAAATACAAATTAAATGTAGATATATTAAAAGTTATTTTGAATTAATCTAATAATAGATTGAGTTAAAACTAGGTACACGTTTCTATATAAAGTCCATTGATGTAATAATGTATTATCATTTAATGAATTTATAGTGAAGCTCATAAAAAATAGTATGTAATGTATTTATATCTAGCACATATACATGCTTCTCAATGATTAACAGATTTTTATTATATGTTTAATAGTTCATAGATATAAATAAGGTTACTAAGACTCTTGTATGCCAAAAATTAGTAGCCTTTGATTTATATACTAGTTCATTTCCAAGAACAACAAATGGTTTGAGCATTATTTAGGTATCCCTTCCTAGGTTACGTGTAGCAACATCCATCTAGGTGCTATATAAATAATATGAAAATAATTTTGTGTAGGGAGACATCTACAAACTCAAAACTTAAGTGTTGGTTTGAGACAAGTTTATAGGCCCACATATATAGAAATTTTTGTAGAATTACCTAGGCACCTTTTACATTGATTATCAACATGGGTCAAAAAATAATAGACAATATTAGAGGGAGGTAGAACTTGGAAAAAAATATCTTGTCTAACTTACAATGGTTGGTTATAGTTGGGGTATGTGTTATTTTCACATTAGTGAAAGATGATATTGAATTTTTTTATGACATTTTAAAAACCCATTTTTATTTTTTCCTCCTTTGTGTTAAGGTTTAGTATCTAATTCTTTTTATATCTAATCTTGTTATTGATTAATAACAAAAAACACTTGTATTACTACTATGGTATCAACACTCATTCTCTTTCCCACTTTAAATGTAATATGGTGTAGGTGATAGCTCCTAGAAAATGATAGAAGTGTTTGCATTAATGTTGTGTGGTAAGTGGAATATATATTGTAACAAGCTACCTTCCTAATAGACCTCACTTTGACACTACTTTTTTAAATTAAAATTTAATATATGACCAATTTCACTTTGGGACAAAGCTTAAAACATCAACAAATTATTTGTGTGTGACACATAAAATAATTGATAAAATAAGAGCTCATTATACTCATGAGACCTCATAGAATATTTAGACGTTTCACCTCTATAGAATACATCACTTAGATGTAACAAGTTCTAAGTGGAACATTCATTCTCATGTTTTTTTTGGTTGAACCACTACTTAGAAAATATAGATCAATCTACATGATTAAATCCCCATAAAGCATCATATAATTTATTTTTCTAATCATTAACAATTTAAGAGCTTATTTTTAATCCTAAATTTATCCCCTAATAGTGTTATTTTAAATTTACCTTTTGGAAATCCACCATACCTACTTAATTGTGAATAATTAAAAAAAATGAATTTGGTACATAGATAACAAAGGAAATCCTTCCACAAGATCCAACCTTTTAGAAAGAAGTCATATTATTGTATGTCATTTAAAATATGTGTTTGGTGATATTATTAACAAATTGTCTAAAGTTGTACATTTTTTTTGTTAGAAATATTATACATGCACTATGGAATCCACTCCAACTCCAAGCTCTCTAAATTGAATTTGCACCTTTTATGTTTGAAATTTGTCCAACTTTTAATGAAAGCCTTTTAATAAATACATTATATGTTAAGATATTGTACAATATATATTTATATATAAATATATATTTTTAATTGAAGATAATAATTTCACATTTTGAATTATATTTACAAATACATTTCAAAACAAGAATTAAATTAACAATTTTGATCGGATAATTTTATTATAGTAATAATTAATATATAAAACTGCAAAAATACTAAAGAATCAAAATTTTTCTCAAAGTCTTATGTCTAAAATTAATTGTTTAACTATCAGCTGCCATTGGCAATTTGCAATAGTGTCTGCAATTTGTTGGTCTCCATTGGCAATTTGTATTCCTTTGATCTAAAAAGCAACCAATCATGTGATGTCCCATCAGCACTCAATAAAACATGCCGTGAATGTACAAGTATTGGTCTCACTTTTTTTTTGGGGCGTTTCTGGATACCTTGACAAAAAGTATGCTGATGTGGCCCTGAAACCTTAATTATAAGTAGGGGACTTGCCAAGTAAACTGTTGTAAAAAATTGAGAGTGATTTGAAATTTCCACGTAGAATAATTAGAAGCGCAAAGTTAAGATGCTCAACTTACAGGAGAAATGTGGCAGTTGCTGTCCATGAGCCAATTGCTGTTTATTCCATGTTTACCTGACCCCAATAAGGAATTTGGACTGAAAAACGCCTGGAAGTACGTCAGTGAAACAAGAAGAAATATCCATGGTCTACACAGAAACGGAAAAGTAATTACTTTAATAATGGTGGAATCTGATGCAGAACGTGGGAGGAAGTATCCTCAATGAAATGAAAAGAAGACTTGACAAGGCGCAAACACTTTCAGACATTCTACGACTATCACCTCCAACCTAGGATTTGGCCCCGCTGTTTTTCTTGAAGAATGGTAAGTCAAGTCTTATGGATGTTTCACTCATTTGAAGAATTATTCTTTCATGGCCACCAGAGCGCTTTCATTACCCACTTGAAGTCTTCAAGCAATACATCACCACAGATAATACATTAGCAGCACGTGTTTGGACATAATTCTATGATAAAGATAGAATAAATGTTTGGACAGGATTCCATGATCAGCATGGCATACATGTTTGTATAGTTCATTTTCCGAGTGAATATATTTTCTATAATTTTGTTTATATATATATATATAAAAGGGTGTTCCTGCGACTCAGTCCAGCGGCCTAGCAGTCCTTATCTTGGGTACCTGAGGCAAGCTAGGCCGAGACTAGTCCTGTGCGGGTGAGATCCCCGCCCACAAGCAGTCCCACCTCTTAAACCCAGGAGCAGAGTCGAACCCGATACCAATGGGGAGCAAATCCACTGCCCAAACCAACTCTACTACCCGTTCGGAAAATATAGATATATTTTATTTTTTTCATCGGAAATTAAAATATTATTATTTTGGTTATTTTGTTTGTTAATGTATGTGAATTTCATTTAATTGGTGTTTCAAAAGGTAAGAATTTTCAATAAGAAAAAAGGAAATAGTGATTATCTTCTTCTTAAATGTAGATTTCATTCAACTTACTTACACTTGTCACATGTTTCTATGTTAAAGAAATATATTAATACCACTATAGTCCTTGATTAATACAATATACATGATTGCACAAAAGTGCCCCTATAACGTCTATAAAATGCTAAATAAATAGAAGGAATAATCTTCAATCTAATGAGGACATGACTTTCCTAAAGCTTTGATGTTATTTATCTTTTTCTAGTTTAATCATTTAGTTTACAATCTTTTCCATTTTTTCAAATAGAATGATTATTTATTATAATTAAAAGTATATGGTTTAGGTATAACAATAAAATCCATGTGTTTGTGTTAATTTTCATTTAGAATTTTATTTATTATGAGAAAATGACTCTCTATATATGGCATAATGTTCTGTATAGTTGGACTCAGTTGTCTAGCTTTTACGTATCCTCTTTATACAAGTTCCCATGCATTTAGCCCCCACATTATCCGTATATGTGTGTACTTTGATACACTCATCTAAGCATTGCATTTATTATACCTATCCATACACTTAGCCTAATATAGTTGTTATCCACCTAGATCTAGTTGTTTGCCCACATAGGATCTTTTTTGTGATTGGTTCCTTGAACCCTATCCTTTCAAAACCCAAAATCGAATTTTAGCCTACTATGACTTATTATTTTGTTGTGTTAAGATGACTAAGTACATAAGTTTTACATAATCTAATGTTATGTACCAATATTTAAATGAATTCATTAACATTTAATTACAAATATAGAATCCACAAGTCCTCTCTCATTCCAAAATATTAGAGCAATGAATAGAAAACCATTTAGACTTAATATACCAAATAAAGATAAAAATTGCATGCATAATTCTAAGCCACTTGATTGCTTTATAGATAGTCTTTTACATGTATTTTCTAGATAGAAATGAAGATCATACAAAAATAATTAAATCAAACATTAATTGCACGTTTGAATATAAATGACATGAAAGTAATATATTGATAATTTTTGGATGATTGTAAATTACAATGCAATGACTTTTTAAAGCCTCCGAGTTTCTCATGAATAACCAATAACCAACTAACTTCTTCTATGGGAAACAAACTAACTATTAAATTATTAACATTAGTTAATATTAATAATTATTTGTTAATTTATTATTTATTATTTAATCTAGCTTATACTAAATATATTTTAATAAATCCAACATTTCTTCCTTATTACATCAATCCGAACAAAGGGTGGAACACTGCAAGAGTTGATCACAACAACCCTTATGAAGACTTTGATGAAGCATCTCTCCACCAATTCTCCTTGTTCACCACGGAAACACCAAACATAACACATCAACAAATCTCTTGACAATCAAACCTATAAAATACATTTGAATCAAGACATAATCCATTATGCACAAGTACACCACTCCTCTTATGAATTGAGAGGAACTCCATTACCCACAAGAAAATACACCAACCAACTATGAATTAAGACTCACTTAATTATTTGTAGTAACAAAACCACCAACCAACTATGAATAAAGACCAACTCTATTATTCATAGTACAACATGCATCCATTTACAATGTTTTTATGCATTTATAACTGCTGCAATAAAACTTGGAGTCTATTGTCCTCAAACTTTGTCATCTTGTTGTCTGCTACAGTCCCTTTGTGTAATGCCCTGCCACGCAACCCTAGGGGAAGTTGCAAACTACAACCAATTTCACTACAATTTTTTTTTTAAAACAATTACAATTACATGTATGATAACAACACAATGCCAACAATCCCCTAAGGTTGCGAGACAAAGATTAAATAATTCACAGTTTAAAACAACATGCATGAAATGAAACGTAACAACATTCACTTAAACTAATTTAAGCACATACATTCCATACATGAGGTTTCCATTTAGACCATCAGATCCTTCTTGGTTCCAAGACAAAAGTTATATAATTACATTTACATCTCTCATTCCTAGAATGAAGTAAATCAATGACATAATTGTTTATTACAATTCCCACCTCGATAAAATGAGGGGTAAATAAAATGCAAAGCACTAGCATAAATGAAACCAAGGTAGCAACTGGAATCCCACGAGCTCTCCAACATGAAAGTCTCGCCCACAAAAGATAATGCCAACACAACGGAGCATGGTGCACGTTCCACCCAACCATGTGATACCCAAAGGCTCACCCCCCGTGCTAGGAGATAGTAACAAGGGTTTCAGATCAAGACCAACAACCTATAAACATAGGCAACATGACTCAACTGGGAAAGGATACAAACATGACAACACATGACATAACGGTAACAATGCTTCCAGATTCTAAATACATGAACACACCACAATTACAAACATAATGCTGTCTTAAGAGAAGTGTCATCACAATGCCGCATGGGATATCCTGGCAAGTCTTCCTAGGTCCCGGCCCCCATCTCGGGATATCTTGGTAACCTCTAACGACTCCCGGCCCCACATGCTAACCAAAGCGGAATCAATTATCTTTCGAAGGGACAAGATAATGATCTTGCCATTCCAGGCCTTCTCATCTCATCCCAAGTCTATACAAGCACTTGCGTCCATGAACGAGGAAAAATTAATCTTTTTAGATGATAGTACCACCTATGCTAATTAATTGATTTAAGTTTTCACTGAATTAACCCACTTACATTGAGATCTCTTGGCACCACTTTGTGTGCCGGCCCTCAATGCAAGCCACTTCTCTAAGACAACACGTGGAACTAAGCCACCACCAAAGGGTACTCAAGTGCAACCTAGGGATAATGAATCCCTAACACGACACAAGTCGACCTATCCCACCCAAGATAACCAGGTTTGACTGGACACATGGAATGCACTACCCAAGGTAAACCAAGGTTGACCAGTATGACAACAACCCAAAACACATAAAATACATTTCTATCTGGAAGACTTACAAACACTGACTAGATTGTCCCACATCAAGAAGAAGCATCATAAGCAATCTAAAGTAAACCACTTTAGGATTTCGTAAATCCGATTCACTCACGCATTGGTGCATTACTCAAATTAAATAATAAAAAAAATCTGGGTACAATTACATGAGTGATCTAATGTGTTGCAATTATTTCTGTAAAGCTACACTTGATCATTTAATCACAATGCAAAAATTCTCATAAAGATAATAACTCCATACACATTGCAAAGAATACTGGATGGTGGTACACAATTATCGTTTTGTTTATATAAAAAAAAAAACTAAAGAAAACATATGTATAAATTGCGTATACTCAATGTATATATAATACTACGCATTATATATATAATTAACACTTAACTTTTTACTTTAATATTAAAATTTTCTGAAATAAACCAGATTGCATTATTTCATTATTTAAAATATATATATATATATTAAAAAACACACATATATATATATATATAACTCTTATATATTAAATATATTAATTATATATTTAAATAATAAATAATTATTATAAAAAAAAATAAAAATTCTGAGTATTTATATATATATATTAAATATGATACATATATATATATATTATATATATAATATAATATATTATATATATAATATAATATATATATAATATAATATATATATATATATATTATATTTAATATTATATATATAAATAAAAATAAAAAAATTATATCAAAAAAAAACAAGAGACAAAGTAGGGTTTAAAACCCGGCTCCCACCACCGGGAGGGTTCGTCTCCCCTGTGGGGGGGGCCAGGGTGGTGGCGCTCCCTCCCTGGCGGCGGCCGAGCTGCCACACGGTCGCATATGGGGTATCATCCCCAAAAAAAAATGCTGCTCAAACAAAAAAATGCGAAACCAACAAAAAACGACGCCCAAAAAAAAAATGAATTTCTAGGTCTAAAACACAAACCTGAAAAGAACCAATTTTTTTTTTTTTACCAGACATATTTAATAAAAAAAACTACAACATCAAATATGCAATATATGCATATATATGTATATATTTTCAATATTATACATATATAAAATATATAAAATATATAGATAAACACAGTCATAACATATGACTGTAAAATTTAATTTTTTGTTCAACACCCAAATTGGAATTTGAGAACAAACTAAATTCTCATAAAAAACATCATAATTTAACACCAAAATCCCAAAATTTTACCCAAATGAAATATAAATTTCACACAAAACAAGTTTTCAACAAAACCCATTTGAAATATCCAATTTGTTTCAAATTTTTCATGATGGTTTGAAGAAAATTTCTGTTTCAACTTGTTTTCTAAAAAAAAAAAATTGCAAAACTCTACATTTCCAAGTTTGAATGATGAATCTATGATGGGTTTAAAATCTAAAGTTTGAATTATCCAAATCCACATTTGAGCCATTTCCAAACAAGATTTTTGAAATAAAATTTGCATATAGAAAGGAAAATAAGGAACCTTTTGTTTTCTCCAAGTTTTTGAAGAGTCCTTCAATGGAGATTGTGCTCTTTCAAATCTTCTCCACCACCAAGCTTTTCCAAATCCTCTTCAACAATTGTTCTCCAAAAATTTCTTCAAGTTTCCTCTTGCTCTCTCTCAAATTACCCAATTCTAAAAAAAAAGATAATTCAAAAAACACATGCATTTACCTTATGGCCTCCAAAAAAAATGTCAAACCCCTAATTTAGCCACCCACCAAAAGTTATTGCAAACTTGGATATTTTGGATATTTCAATTTTTTTTAAATTAATAAAACTTCATTTTCTTTTTCAAATGCCTATTACCCATTTAAATTTCCAATTCTGTTTATCCCACCATGCTAACTAAATTCATTTTATTACACAAAATTGAATCCAACTATTGCATTTAAAATAAATCATTTTTAAATTTTATTTTCCTACATGAGGAAGCAATACAACTTCTGATGTATATATATATATATATATATATTTCTCATTATTTAATAATGCTAATACAATTGGACTAATTTACTTAATCCACAATAAATCTAATTCACGGTTAGATTATTCATCAATTGCATTAAATCAACTAATAAATCAATGAGCACTCTATCATGAATTTTTGGCAATAAAATTAAATAAAGCATCGCCATTTCACTAGGAGATTTAAATCATGCATGCAAAGGGAGATGAGATGACAAGACCAATAGCTAACCCAACTGACAACCCGACAACCCACTATGGCTAGGGTGATGTCATGACACAGAAACCCAAGCTACTATCTCCCAATCCTTTCCGTTGAACAAGGGACATGCTCAGACCTGCGAAATCAGGTGGAGTCAATGTCTTGTACCTGCATCCTGCACACAACACGAGTGTCGAACATGCATACATATATATAAACATCAAAACACACCGTAAAGAGGAAATCGCAGAATCACAGGGCACTCGCGTGCGAGTGATGTGATCCCGTCCCCTTCACCAATACAATATCGCTAACTGACACCTCTAATCATTAATTGCAAAATCAAACTATAAAGCATCAATGATTCACATACATGATAATTTAATCCACAACATGAAATAATAACATCATCTGATAAAAGTACCATCACATCAAAACATAATGTTTACATCACTTAATAATTAGTGATCAAAGTAACCAAGTTTATAATCAACGTGCTAACAAGGCAAAATATACATAACGAACATTGTTCGATCAAAATAACAAAATGAAGGGGTGTTACATCCTCCCCCCTAGGGTCAGGCTTACTCCTGGAAGCTTGCGAACAAATAGGGATAAAGTTCCCTCATCCTAGCTGCATCCTCCCAAGTGGATGATGAGTCATCCCTAGGATCCCACTGGATCCTAACCTGATCAATATCTCGCCCTCGAAGAGCGAGCGTTCTGTGCTCAACCACGGCCATGGGCTCCAAGGCTAGCTGCCCGTCCTCTACCTGCAAAGCATTCCAATCAAGGACATGAGAAATGTCTGGATGGTACGGCCGAAGAACTAATATATGAAATACGTCGTGCACATGCGAGAGACTGGGCGGCAAAGCAAGACGGTAAGCAATAGGACCAATCTTCTCGAGAATCTTGAAGGGCCCAACAAAGCGAGGCGCCAACTTAGAGCCCTTTCCATAACGGATTGGACTCTTTCGTGGACGCACATGCAAGAAGACTCTATCGCCTACGGAAAACTGACGATCCACTCTATGCGCATCCGCATACTTCTTCTGCCTATCCTGAGCTGCCACCAAGTGCTCTCTAATCCTATCCACCTGCTGCTCCATATCATGCAACATCTCGGGGCCTAAAGTTACTCTGTCCTCTAGCCAATCCCAACTCAAGGGAGTGCGACATGGTTGCCCATACAATGCCTAGAATGGAGCCATACCGATAGAACTCTGAAAGCCATTATTATAGGCAAACTCTACCAAATAGAGATAGTCCTCCCATCGTGTTTGTTGGTCCATTACATACATACGCAACATGTCTTCGAGGATCTGATTAACCCTCTCAGTCTGTCCATCTGTCTCTGGGTGGTAAGTTGAACTGAAGTTCAACTGTGTTCCCATCGCATGCTGTAATGACGTCCATAGAGCTGAGGTGAACACTGGATCCCTGTCAGAGATAATCCAACGTGGAATACCATGCAACCTCACTATATCCTCCATGAACACTCTAGCTATGGATGATGCGGTATAGGAAGAACGCATAGGTGAGAAGTGTGCTACCTTCATCAACCTATCCACTGTTACCATAATTGCATCATGCTGTCTCGAAGAGTTAGGTAACCCAACAATGAAATCCAATGAGATTATATCCCATTTCCATTCTGGTACTAAGTGCGACTGCAAAAGCCCTGCTGGATGCTGGTGCTCAGCCTTTACCCGTTGACACTCAAGACATCTCAACACAAAATCCGCAATGTATCGCTTCATCCCTGGCCAAAAATATAACTGACACAAATCTGCATACATCTTCTTCACCCCTGGATGGGCTGAGTAAGGTGCACAATGTGCTTCAGTCATGACGAAAGTGCGAAGCTCACAAGATGGGGGAATATATATGCGTCCCATGTGTCTCAATATCTTGTCAGCATCTAGAGAGTATCTTGAATATCTACCCTCAAGAGGTCTTCCCGCCTCTATTACTGATCTAACATCCTAATACCAACTGTCGGCTGGGAGGGCAGAGAGAATCCGACTCCGCAAATCAACAATAAGATTCAACTCAGATATCTCATGCCTTCGCCT
Organism: Sequoia sempervirens; assembly: GCA_007258455.2. Classification (NCBI taxonomy): domain Eukaryota; kingdom Viridiplantae; phylum Streptophyta; class Pinopsida; order Cupressales; family Cupressaceae; genus Sequoia; species Sequoia sempervirens. The sequence goes on along the minus strand of VDFB02281492.1, from coordinate 960,561,224 downwards.
ACTGAGGGCATCTGCAACCACATTCTCCTTCCCTTGGATATAATTCACCTCGAAGTCATATTCACAGAGAAACTCCATCCATCGCCTTTGCCTAGCATTAAGGTTAGGCTGCGTGAAGATATACTGAAGACTCCTATGATCACTATGCAGCTCAAACCTATGCCCAAGAAGAAAGTGCCTCCATCTTGTCAATGCATGGACCACTGCTGCCAACTCAAGATCGTGGGTAGGATAGTTTAGCTCATGATCCTTGAGCTTTTGTGACTCATATGCAATGACGCGACCCTCCTGCATCAATACTGCACCTAATCCCTCCAAGGATGCATATGTACGAACAACAAAGTCCCCAATAGGATCCAGTATCGCAAGTATAGGTGCACTGGTCAACTTCCCCTTAAGACACTGAAAGGCGGTCTCACACTTCTCAGACCACTCAAACCTCTTTCCTTTCCTCTGAAGGGAGGTGATAGGATGCCCTACCCTGGAAAAGTCCTGCACAAAACACCTGTAATAACGCGCTAGCCCCATGAAGCTACGTATCTCGGCCACATTCGTGGGCGCAGGCCAATCTAAGATCGCTTGGATCTTTGCAGGATCCACTAAAATTCCCTCTCCAGAGATCACATGACCAAGGTATTGGACCTCAGTCCTAAAGAATTCACACTTCGACAAGTTAGCATACAGCTGATTATCTCGCAAACACTGCAATACCTGTCGCAAGTGCTCCTCATGTTCCTCCATTGTTCTAGAATATACCAAAATATCATCTAGGAACACAAGAACAAACCTATCAAGGTATGTACGAAATAACCCATTCATAAGACTCATGAACACTGAGGGTGCATTCGTCCAACCAAATGGCACAACCGTGAAATCATAGTGACCATACCGCGTTTAGAACGCGGTCTTATGAATATCTGACTCAAAGATTCGAAGCTGATGATACCCTGACTTGAGATCAATCTTCGAAAAGATGGTAGCACCCTTGATCTGATCGAATAGATCGTCAATCCTAGGAAGAGGATACCGATTTCTGATGGTCACTTTGTTCAACTGTCAGTAATCAATGCGTAACCGAAGTAACCATCTTTCTTCTTTACGAAGATGACAGGTGCTCCCCATGGAGAAATACTAGGGTGAATAAAACCCTTCTCTAGCAATTCCTCAAGCTACAACCGAAGCTCTTTCAGCTCCTGGGTAGTCATATGATAGGGAGCTCGTGAAATGGGCTCTGAGCCAGGTACCAAGTCTATCTTGAAGTCAATGTCCCTCTGAGGAGGCATCCCTGGAATCTCATCTGGAAAGACATCGGAAAACTCCTGAAGGATGGGGTGACTATCAAGAGAAACCTTCTCTTCTCCACCTCCTAGACCCAAATCATCCACGGTAACAACGAACAATTGGCAACCCTGCCGCAAACACCTTCTCAACTGCATAGCGGAGATGATCCTCAAGGAGATCAGCCTCTGAACCCCCACTACCTCTATCTCTCTACCAAATGTCCCAATGCATCTAATCAACTTACGTCGACAATCAATGACTGCACTATGAGCCTCTAGCCAATCCATTCCTATGACAACGTCATAGGAACCCAATGGAATAACATGAAGGTCCAAGGTAGTCTGGAGAGGTCCAACCTCTAACCTACACTCCGGCACAAGGGAAAGGGATGCAACTTTTGCACCCGAAGCTAACTCCACCTGCCACCTATCGACTTGTTTTACCGCATCCAGTCTACATCGCGCCATGACCGATGAAGAAACAAAGGAATCAGATGCTCCAGAATCAAATAAAATAGAAACGGGGTTACCCCCAACATACCATAGGCCTCAACAACTGTACCCTGGTGCTCTGCCTGACAGTTGTCAACCGCTACGAATACTCGATGCCCACGGCTTGCATCACCTACATCGGCTCTGACGCCGCTGGTCCCTGAGAATAACTTGATGTGCCCTTATTGGGACACATCCTCGCTATGTGACCCTGTTGGCCACACGCAAAACATCTAGTGCCTCTACCAAAGCCCCTGCCTGCAGGTGGTGCGCTAGACTGCTGCGCACTACCCCTGAAAGAAGAATGAGAACTCTGCGCTAGCTGCTCAGAGTTGAAGCGTCTCATGTGCCTCCAACTCCTGTCCCCCTGCCTCTGCTGGAAACCCTTCTGTTTCCCCTGGGAACCCTGCTGCTGCTGACCACCCTGAGACGAACCCTGCTGAGCTCTAGAAGGTGCACCTCCCTAAGGTTGACCCCCTCGAGCACTAGTCCCAGCTGCTGAACCACTGCCTACCTGCACTCCTACATGACCACCTAAGGCCATTGCCAGGTTCTCCTCAATGAGCCTGGCCTTATCGACCGCCACCTCCATGGTCCTGGGTTCGAAAACCCACACTCCACCACTGATATGGGCGTTTAAGCCCCTGAGAAAATGCTGTACCAACATGCCCTCGTCATCACCTATGCCTGCATACTGTTTGAGCTCGTAGAAATGACGCTCATACATCTCTACTGACATAGTCATCTGTCGAAGGGTGTGGAACTCATCCCCTCGACGCTGCCTCCAATGCTCGGAAATGAATCTAGCCCGAAATCGCTCCAAGAACAACTCCCAAGAAACTGTACCAATGTCCAGATGGAGCTTCTGCTCCTCTAATCTCCACCAAGTGGAGGAAAATCCCCTAAGGTGCATGATAGCGCACCTAGCTCGAGTGTTGCTCCCATATGGGTGCATAGCAAAACACCTAGTCAAGTTTATGAGCCATGTTTCCGCCTCCAAACCACTGCCGGATCCATCAAAAGTAGGTGGTTGTGCTCTAAGAAAATCCCTCATATGGGCTGCTACCTCTGAATCAAAGTGAACTGGTACCTCTCTCTCTCTAACCACCACTGGCTCTACCTCCTGCCTAGGCCCAAGGCGGGCAAGGGTCTCCTCTAACAACTGACGCAACTGAGTGTCTTCGATCCTGGGTGGATCCGGATTCTGATTGTCGTCCCCCTGAATATTCTGAGAAGCCTGTTGCTCCTCATGGTCAGAAACAAGTGGAACATGTGGAGGTGGGTCTTGTTGTCCCTCAATGCGACCGCCTAAACGGCCACGCCTACTACCCCCTCCTCTTCCACGCCTGGGAGGCATTATCCTATACAGACACAAAAAAGGCATTAAGCACAACACACAAATGAAATCCACACACCTAAAAGCTTAATGGGCTCATCATAATCCCAGAGTACCCACTGTTTAAACCTAGGCTCTGATACCATGTGTAATGCCCCGCCATGCAACCCTAGGGGAAATTGCAAACTACAACCAATTTCACTACAAATTTTTTTTTTAAACAATTACAATTACATGTATGATAACAACACAATGCCAACAAACCCTTAGGATTGCGTGGCGAGGCATTACACTTTGTCTACCTTCGAAACATTATTTTTTGGGTTCTTTGCTACTCTTTCTCTTTCTACTACTGATGTTCTGACTTCGCCCTCCTTTTCTCTATTTGGTCCTTTGTTTTCTCTATTTTTGCTACTTTGTTTTCTTTCCATAATATCTCCCTAAAATTCAAGAAACTTCCCAAAAATCCCACCTAAAACCTAGAAAGCACTAAAAAATATGAAACTAATTCACCAACTACTAGTTTTTGAGTTCAGAACTCCCGCTCATACTTGCCATATGGGTAAAATCAAGAAGTTTAGTTCATTTCTAATGGAAATTTTGGACTTAGGATAAAACAACTAATCGGGAAAAGTGAAAGTGGGTCCTATTTTTTATGAAATGTGATCCTATTTTGCTTCGGGACGCCAAACCAAAAGCGAGATCCTATTTTTTAGAAATGGGATCCCATTTTCTAGTAACGCGATCTCATTCTAGAAATTGGGTCCCATTTCTTAAACTTTCAATTTTTGTCCCAATTTTTGCTATGGGTTTTTGGTCAGAAAAAAGGCTTGTGTAGTCGACCCTTAGCTTTGGACCTTCTTTGAACTACAAATTGAAGGTCATGTTAGTGTTAATAGAAAAGAGTGACATTGGACATATGCCTGAAGACATTTTTTACAAAAAAAATTGACAAAATTAAAAGCCTTTATAGATGAGATTTTGTAGATTTCAAATATGTAATTTTTTTACAATTGGATTACTTTTTTTACTCTTTAAATATTTTTTTATGAAACTGGTCCATAAAATTGAAATAACATGCTTTTTTATTATTTTAATAACTTTTAATTAAAATATTTTTTTGAAAAACAAATTATATGAGAAAATTCTTCAGAAAATTCTTGTGACGTACACAAGAGGTTTGTGAATCTAAGGTGAAGTCCTAGGTAATAAGCATGAATCAATAATAGCAACCACAAAACTATCTAATTCGAGCAATAAAGAATCCAACAATGAAGCACACATGCACATAGAAATCACAATAGTAAAGCAATACACCTCTATTTTGTTGGTGATTTTTCTAGCTAACCTTTGATTTTTCTAAGGGTATGCCAACCTCTATGCTCAAAAATCACCAAGGACTAGTGGCCAACACAATGAATAGAGGTCTCTAAGGTCTCGATCCCTACACTTTAGGCTTTGTAGGACCAAGGAGGGTGTTCCTTAATCTGTTCATTTGGCCTATCAAGTTTTAAGAACACTTCATTATAGATTCATTCTTATTTGATGCAACCACACTAACTTCATCAAAGATTTGGAAGACCTTTAAATGAATTAATGTTTATTTTGCTAAGAATGAGGATATACATCAAATATTTTGGTAGAATTTTATAAAAGTTGTTTTGATTCTGAATCCATAGCTTAATATGGGATTCATTTGTTTTACTACTAAACAATCCATAAATCACTAGTGCCTCATCAAATTTGGTAAATGGAGTCAAATCGGAAACAAACAAAAATACACAAATTATCTAACTCTAATATATTTAAACTATCTCCGTAATGCTTTACATTGCAAAGACTCATGTTATCCAAACACTATTTCTTACCAAATCCTTGTAAATTCTCACACACCCATGACTTTTCCTAAGTAATTTACTTAACCCTTTGAGTTAAAGCAAAGAAATCGAGCCATGCATTCAATTGAACAATTGAAGATATATGAAATGATCCTTGATTTAATTTCATTTATAATCTGTGAAAATATACAAAGGAGAGCATGCAATTTGGATTTTGAATTATGTTCTAATATCAATATTCAATACAAAACTTATTAAGATCATGACCTATATGACCTAAACCCAAGACAACTTGCCAGTGAATTCATTGAGTGTTTATCATTATCCCTCCTTACTACAATCAACTTATACTTAAGACAAACTGGACTCAAAATTCCAAAAACCAAAACCCCTTACATTGAGCCAAAAAATCCCTTTTATAGTACAAGGGAGAAACAAAGCATCTGACTTGAAATGGAATTACATTTGATATTCATTTCAAAGTTCATTTCAACAAGGTTAATTCCCAAACCGTCACATTAATCATTCCATAAGCTTGGGAAAATCAAAAAGGAAAAATGAGCATTAACCCATTTGTTGAAGATTCCACACAAGACTTCCAAAAGGCATAGCAAAACTAGCACGTTTACCACCACTCGAAATAACCACCATCATGATTAGCTGCGCGAACCCACGAACCAACTTCATCATAAAAATGAACCACTGAACCCACCATCCGAAAGCCACATCATCACATCACCCAAAACACCACATTGCCAACAAAGGAAATGGGTGTTACTTAGCCTTGTCAGCCACTAAGTAACCACCCCAGCCACATTGTATAATAGAAAGTGGAGTTGTAATCACAATCTCATTCTCAGAGTCACTGTAAGGTACTATGGAAGCAGGGCGGTAGCTAGGGCTAGGGTCAACTCCTCCCTCATCACTCAATGAGCTATCGGAGACCAGGATAGGAGTAATGGGTTTCTCTGAACAAACCCCAAGACTTAGACCAAACCTCATTAATTCTTTTGCAAACAAAGGTCCGTTCTCCTTTCCAACAGTCAGTTTCTGTGAGACAATCCAAATTCTCAAAATATAGGTTCTCCTAATGGCCACCTTCTTTGGTTTTCTGCATACACTTCTCCTCTTCTTTGGAACAACAAGAGCCTTAGTCGAGGGAAGTTTATCCTTTGGTATGTATGCAATTGGCTCCTGCATACTTAGCCACTAGGACCTCCACACTGGTGCAACAAGAGTGCTGGGTTCACTCATCTTATTGGAATAACATAGTAACTAGTGTGGGTGATGAAAAAGGATGAAGACCACAATTCCAAATAGTCCCCACGTATATGTAGTAAAACACTTCAAGACCCAAGTTATAGAGAAAATCAAGCCACAATTGGAAATGTAGAATGTATACACACTAGAAGACACTGCGCCACCACCATAGGAGCACTTGCACTCACAACCTCCTATAATTCTCTCTCGCCTGTAGTCATAGCAATTAATTCCAGACTCTGGCTATAACTTTGCAAATGACTTGATTCCTCTATAGAAAATCCTTATTAAATAAGATAATGTAAGGCTAACTGCAATTAATGTTCATCTTAGCTCACTCATGTGAACAAGAACTTCATCACTACATGTCCAATCTCCATTGTTGATCGTTGTATATTTAAAACTCAATCGACGAGGCATATTAAGAATCACCACTTACTTTATGGGTCATACCAAGAAACAGTGAGGAGGTGTTTTAAAGTAGCCACGTGTCCATTCACATCCTTACCTGATTGTCCTTGCCCTATCCACCATCGATCATTTAAATTGAGTGGAGAAATCCTAACCATATATTTGTAGCATCACCTATTGCTAGTTTGAAATTCATTTCAAAACATCATCACATGATGGCTAAAGAGTGAGCGATGAGCTACTAGCTTTCAGTCTAACCACCCGAAGATTTTAATGCCAAATTCTCGTTCCTCATCCTTCATTGCGGGTCCTCCTCCCAACAAGCTTCCTTAACCAGAAATAAATCATGCCCATGTGATGGGGAAAACTCAACCCATCATCGGTCACGGGTTCCTCTTTGAAAGGAAAAATCCAACCAACAAAAGTGTAAATACCAATGACGAGTTACAAGAGATAATTGCATTTCTGGTCGTGTGTTACACTCCAACCTGAGGGCACAACCTACCATAGGCGATGATAACCCACGGTCATCAAAACCAAACATCACTCATCGCCAGTTACCTTCGCAAAGGAGTAACAACATCACGTGATGGGCGATGAACCAAGCTTAGAAAGAAAATATTATATCGCTCATCATTGGTTTCTTTATGGTGGATGAAGCACAACCCACGACGGGCGATAAGATCATAATTGTAGATCCTAATGGTGTTGGTGGAAGGGCAGCGCTCATCACATGTTGAAGGTAGAATTATAGAATAGATTCTGTGATGGGCGATAGACCATGAACACCTTCCTAGGCACATCCAATGACTTGAGAGATGGGTTCGGTGCAGAACAATGGTCAGTGTCATACAAGCCACTTAGCTAAGATGATAACTGGACGTAGCTAGTCATCAAGAAAACATAAGCCATTGAAAATATTGGGGGAAATGAGTGGAAAAACCCTAAACCCCAATGATGCTACAAAATAACAACTCATAGGCTTGAACATAGGACCAGTGGAACGATGAAAATGAAAGTTGCACCAGTGGCTCCAACTAGGGATGTATGCCTCTTGTAGGAATAACAAGAATCTAAAATCTCTAATTGAGCAAACCGTCAAGGGGACGTTCACTTTATTAGCTTCACCTTTTCAAATTAGAGGCCTAATGGCCTCCCAAAGCTTAAAAGAAGAGCTTTCCTCTATCAAATACCCCATTTTTCCTTGATCTCAAAGGATCTAGATCTGCATTGTACACTTCTGAGCCACAAATTTTTTCATACCTAATCTCATCCATCCCACTCATCATGGGATTATTCTACTCATTATCCTGTTGTATTGTAAGCTCACCCTGATATATTGGAAAAGTAAAACTTTCATACTCCACCTGATCATAAATGGTGACATTACTTTCAACTTGTTCACCAAGTTGAAGGTATTCATGAGCATTATGTATGCAATATTCAATCTCCTCTAAGGTATTGTAGAAATAACCTGCAAGCACAGGAGGATCTACATTCTACACCACCATAACATCCATTCCTTCAAGTGGAAGTAGCCCCATGATAAGATCCATAAGCTATGGAACCTCTACAAAATATTGCAATGCAGCTTCATACTGACCAATATCATTCTTGTGATTATCCCTAGTTTTAAGTTGCTCTTCACATGGATCAAATAATTTAGCAACATTAGCATACTCTGGAGAGTCATCAAATAATTCCTTCTCCTGAACATAAAATGATGCTACCTGAGTATCCATGTATTCATCCCAATTTTCCTTTTGGGCATCCAAGAGTGGATTTCCACTTATGAGAGGGAAAGTATCATTATCTGGAGCCCAAGCACCTGACATCTAAACCATATCTTCAAGTACATCTCCACATATCATAAGAGAGCTAGCACAATCATCCACATCTCCCTCACTTGTAACACTATATTCAAGGTTACCATCACAACCTTCAATTTTTTCATTAGATGGGCCATTGTCACAATTAAATATCGACAAGCTTGAGTTATTCTCTTGATGCTCATCAAGCACAGTTTGCTCAATCACATATTGGTACACTAACTCATTAGCGTTTGTATTATTCCGTTTCCCATTCACTTGGGGAACTATTAAGATAGAGTTGACATTTTGACAAACAAACTTAATTAACACAATATCAACTTGGCTCTTGTTTGCACTATCCACAACATATTAATTAGTGTTTTTTACCACATATCCATCAAGGTTTTCTTCAAAAAGAGGTTGCCTCTACACAAATATAGGTCATCACTTATAACCTCACTTTCCCATGCAAATTCATCAAATAAAGAATTCTTCCATGTCTTCATGATGGTCTCCTGTACCTCATCTTTGTCAGTGCCTAGATGCCAATACTCTTGATCATTAGTATATTCAAAATCAGTACAATTATCTAAAGAATAGAGAGAATCACCTTCAATATCCTCTTCATCATTTGTGCTCATGACAATTGATCCACATTCAAAAAATTCTTTGCATGAAGAGAATTGCTCACTAATAAGGAAACAAACCCCTTCAAGGCTATTGACACATCCTCCACTTGAAGCAAATGACTCCATTTCCACTTCATAAGAAGAATCATATTCAATTGAAGACTTCCCAAACTTGATCTCATCCCTTTGATTCCTCATATGTGCCACATAATTTAGATTCAGTGTATTCAAATAACTGATTGGTGCATCATTGTTCATGATTAAATCCACTTGTGAGGTTTTACCATGTTTCTCTTGTATTTTCTCATGTCCTATGACACCCCAAGGAGGAAAATCAGGCAAATTCTCCTCATCCTCACACTTTGTCTCTTCATCTTCATCACTATTGTTAGGCCCCACATCTAGAATACTTATGAAATAACAACAATCATGAGCTGACTGCCCTCCGTCCAATGCATCTTCTTGACTTAGAAGTTATACCTTTTGATTTTCTTCACTATGGAAATAGTTGTCCCCATTTTGGGAGACAATGAATGGCATATGACCATGCTCGGTGCCTTCTACAATGCTTATCCAGTCCATTACTTGATCAAGGCTATGAGGCCTTTGATTCTCATACCACTGGCTTGATCCTAATATGTAAGCTTCACAAAACAAAGTAATGCACATTATATCATTAGGCCTAAAGCTCTTGGGTATCTCCATCATAACATCCAAGAATCTTGAAAACAAGTCATATGGTGACTCATTTGCATGTCTCTTTATCTCATACAATTTCCTACTAGAGGAAATTGAATCAACCCTTCCCGATCCTGGTTGATTGATGCTTGCTCTTTTTCTACATCTATTGAGAGTAGTGCAGATGTAACATTTAAGGGCTCATTTTCTTGATAGGCATCTTTATTTCCTGTTTGACTTGGCTCAATAGTTTGTATTCTATCAGAGCCACTCATATTTGCAATCACATGTCCCCTCATTATTGAGTACTTCAAATTTTTCTCAATAGCCATGGCACTTTGATAAGCTTGCTACAAAGTAGTAGGCTCTTTATCCCTCAACAAGAAACCCATCTTACTATCAAATGCCCCTAAATATACAACTAGACATTCTGCATCATTTGGCCTTATGTGCTTAGGTATTTTCTTATGACTTTCACAAATCTAAGGTTAAAGGTAGGGATCAACTCTTCTTTACTCCTAAGGATCTCCATGAAGTTCCTCCTTGCAACATTAGGGTTTATCCTTTCACCAAAGTGTCTCATGAAAAATGTCTCCAGGTCACTCCAACAACGTATAGAAGACATTGGAAAATAAGAGAACCAATCTCTTGCATATCCTTTTAGGGATTGAACAAATAACTTCATAACCACATCTTTACAATCAATCTCATAGTCACCCATTACATTAGAAAATTCTTGCACATACATTTACTTGCTGAATCTGACTTTTCACCACTGAATTTTGGTATTTTATCCCTGATCTTGGGTGGTATGATATTTGGGTACCCAATAACATCACTAAAATCTATGGCTCTGTACCTTTCAACATTGAAATTCCTTTGATGTGATAAGGGGTATTCATCTGTGTGGTTGTATTCATTTTGGTTCTAGATGTACAACTTGACAAGACACCTTATCCTATCCTTTTCTAGTCTTGTTAGTATCAGCAAGGGGTAACCCAACTTTATTTTATGGGAGTAAGCCTTTATGATATATATATTCTAATTCCTCTTTGCATAGTATTATTTAACATGTGACATTCATGAATATGATGGATTTCAACATTTATTTCAATTGTACTTCAAGATTATGCAAAGATATCATTCCTTTCCCTATTTTAGTGCTATTTCACCAAATTGGGAAACATTTATGGCATAGATCTTGAACATTCTCACAAATTATCTACAAATATAACGATATTTCCTCAGATTTATGAAAATACCTAGCATTTTAAAGTAGCTTTTCACCTCAAGTATTGGAGTGTGTAGATCTGAAGCTTTATCGTATTATTTATTAGGTTCTAGTCAATGTTGCCACCTCCTTTTTAGAGGACTATTTTTCAAAAAAATTGAAACAACTTCAAGATGGATCGAGTTCTAGGTTACTTCAAAAGTGGATTAACCTTCAAATCTCTCAAACTTTGTTGCTACAAACATTTAGACTAGGTTCAAGAATTGCATAAGATCTGAACTAAATATCCAAATTCATCACCATGTGACTCTGTATTAAGACCATCTGCAACTAGAGGATGAAAATATTTGTCCCCAGCAAAGTCTCCATTTTTGTTGGTGATTCTTCAAGCTAACCTTGGAATTGTCTAAGGGGATGTCAACCTCTATGTTCAAAAATCACTAAGGACTAGTGACCAACACAACAAATATAGGTCTCTATCCCTACACTTTAGGCTCTGTAGGACCAAGGAGGGTGTTCCTTAATGTGTTCATTTGGTGTATCAAGTTTTAAGAACACTTCATTATAGATTCATTCTTATTTGATGAAACCACACTAAATTCATCAAAGATTTGGTAGACCTTTAAACAAATTAATGTTTATTTTGCTAAGAATGAGAATATACTTCAAATATTTTGGCACAATTTTATAAAAGTTTTTCTGATTCTGAATCCATAGCTTAATATGGGATTCATTCATTTTACTACTAAACAATCCATAAATCACTAATGCCTAATCAAATTAGGTGAATGGAGTCAAATAGGAAACAACCATAAATACACCGATTATCTAACTCTGATATATTTAAACTATCTTTGTAATGCTTTACATTGCAAAGACTCATGTTATCCAAACACTACTTCTTACCAAATCCTTGTAAATTCTCACACACCCATGAATTTTCCTAAGTAATTTACTTAACCCTTTGAGTTAAAGCAAAGAAATCAAGCCTCACATTCAATTGAACAATTGAAGATAGATGAAACGATCCTTGATAATTTCATTTATAATCTGTGAAAATATACAAAGGAGAACATGTAATTTGGATTTTGAATTATGTTCTAATATTAGTAATCGATACAAAACTTATTAAGATCATGACCTATACGACCTAAACCCAAGACATTTCTAGTTAATTCATTGAGCATTTAACATTATCCTTGCTTACTACAATCGTTTTATACTTAAGACAAACTGGACTCAAAATTTCAAAAACCAGAACCTCTTACATTGAGCCATGAAATCCCTTTTATAGTACAAGGGATTAACAAAGCATCTAGATCGAAATGTAATTACATTTTATATTAATTTCAAAGTTCATTTCAATGGGGTTAATTCCCATACTGTCACATTAATCATTCCACAAGCTTGGGAAAAACAAAAAGGAAAAATGAGCGCTAACCCATTTGTTAGAGATGCCACACAAGCCTTCCAAAAGGAATCAACAAAATAGGCACATTTACCACCACTCAAAATAACCACCATCATGATTAGTTGCATGAACCCACGAACCAATCATTATCAAAATGAACCACAAATCCCACCATCTGAAAGCCACATCATCACATCACCCAAAACCTCACACCGCTAACAAAGGACATGGGTGTTACTTAGCCTTATCAGCCACTGAGTAACCACCCCCACCAGGTCGTATAATAGAGAGTGTAGTTGCAATCACAATCTCATCCTGGGAGTCACTATAAGGCACTAGGGAAGCAGGGAACTAGCTAGGGCTAGGAATAACTCCTCACTCATCACTCGATAAGCTATCAAAGACTAGGATAGGAGTAATTGGTTTCTCTGAACAAACCCCAAGACCCAGAACAAACCTCGTTAATTCTTTCACAAATAGAGGTCCCTTCTCCTTTCCAACAGTTAGTTTTTGTGAGAGAATTCAGCTCCTTAGAGTATAGGTGCTCCTGACGGCCACCTTCTTTTGTTTTTTTGTACAATCCTCCTCTTCTTTAGAAAAATAGGAGCCTCGGTCGAGGGAATTTTATCCTATAGTATGTATTCAATTGGGACCTACATACTTAGCCTCTGAGACCTCCGCATTGGTGCAACAAGAGTGCTAGGTTTACTCATCTTCTCAGAATAGCATAGTAACTACTGTGGGTGATGAAAAGGATGAAGACCACAATTCCAGATAGTCGCCACATATATGTAGTAAAACACTTCAAGACCCAAGTTACAGAGCAAAGCCAAGCTACAATTGGAAATATAGAATGTGCACACATCAGAAGACACTACCCCACCACCCTAGCAACACTTGCACTCACAACCTCCTATAATTCTCTCTCGCTTGTAGTCATAGCAATTAATTCCAGAATCTGGCTATAACTTTGTGAATGACTTGATTCCTTTATAGAAAATCCTCATTAAATAAGAGAATGTAAAACTAACTACAATTAATTTTCATCTTAGCTCGCTTGCGTGAACAAGAACTTCATCACTGCATGTCCAATCTCCATCGTTGATAGTTGTAGATTTAAAAATTTATCGACAAGGCATATTAAGAATCGCCACTTGCTTTAGGGGTACTCATACCAAGAAATAGTGAGGAGGTGTTTTAAAGCAGCCACATGTTCATTCACATCCTTACCCTATTGTCCTTTCCCTATCTGTCATCAATCATTTAAATTGTCAAGAAATCCTAACCATATCTTTGCAACATCACCTATCGCCAGTTTGAAATTCATTTCAAAACGTCATCACACGATCTCTAAAGAGTGAGCAATGATCTACTAGCCGTTGATTTGACCACCCAAATATTTTACCCCCAGATCCTTGTTCCTCATCGTTCATCACTGGTCCTCCTCCCAGCAATCTTCCTTAACCAGTGATAAACCATGCATGTGTGATGGGGAGAACTCAACCCATCGGTGGTTGCGGGTTCCTCTTCAAAATGCAAAATCCAAACAATGATAATGTAAATATCGGTGATGAGTTGCAAGAGATAACCGCGTCATTGGTCGTGTGTTACCCTCCAAACCTGAGGGCACAACCCACGATAGGTGATGATAGCCCACGGTCATCAAAACTAAACATTGCTCATCACCAATTACCTTCCCAAAGGAGTAACAAAATCACATGACAGGCGATGAACCAAGCTTAGAAAGAAAATATTATATCGCTCATCGCCGATTTCTTTATGGTGGATGAAGCATGAACCATGATGGGTGATGAGCTCATAATTGTAGATCCTGACGGTGCTAGTGGAAGGGCATCACTCATCGTGTGTTGAAGGTAGAATTCTAGAATAGATCCTGCGATGGGAAATAGACCGTGAACAAAACTTTCATAAAGTATAAATCCATACATGCATATAAGTCATTCATTAATAAATGCCTCCCTAGGCACATCTAGTGACTTGAGAGATGGGGCCGGTGCAAAATGATGATGAGTGTCATACAAGCCACTTAGCTAAGATGATGACTAGACACAACTGGTCATCAAGCAAACATAAGCCAATGAAAAGATTGGGGGAACTGAGTGAAAAAATTGTAAACCCTAATGATGTTGCAAAATAACAACTCACAGGCTTGAACATAGGACTAGTGGACTGATGAAAATGAAAGTTCCACCACATTCCTATGTCATGATTGAATCATCTCCATTGCTCTTCATTTTTCTTTATTTTTTCTCAGATTTGTGCGATGGGGAGAACTCAACCCATCAGTGGTTGTGGGTTCCTCTTTGAAATGCAAAAGCCAACCGGCGATAATGTAAATATCGGTGATGAGTTACAAGAGATAACCACATCATTGGTCGCGTGTTACCCTCCAAACCTGAGGGCACAACCCACAATAGGCGATGATAGCCCGTGGTCATCAAAACCAAACATCGCTCATCGCCAATTACCTTCCCAAAGGAGTAACAACATCACATGATGGGCGATGAACCAAGCTTAGAAAGAAAATATTATATTGCTCATCGCTGATTTCTTTATGGTGGATGAAGCATGAACTGTGACGGGTGATGAGCTCATAATTGTAGATCCTGACGGTGCTAGTGGAAGGGCATCACTCATCATGTGTTGAAGGTAGAATTCTAGAATAGATCCTGCGATGGGCAATAGACTGTGAACAAAACTTTCATAAAGTATAAATCCATACATGCATATAAGTCATTCATTAGTAAATGCCTTCCTAGGCACATCTGGTGACTTGAGAGATGGGGCCGGTGTAGAATGATGATGAGTGTCATACAAGCCACTTAGCTAAGATGATGACTAGACATAGCTGGTCATCAAGCAAACATAAGCCAATGAAAAGATTGGGGGAAATGAGCGGCAAAACGCTGAACCCTAATGATGGTTCAAAATAACAACTCACAGGCTTGAACATAGGACCAGTGGAATGATCAAAATGAAAGTTCCACCACATTCCTATGTCATGATTGAATCATCTCCATTGCTCTTCATTTTTCTTTATTTTTTCTCAAATTTGTAGTATGCAATATACTCAATGAGCTTGATGTTGACAATTGATAGCTTGATATCTTGATAGCAATAGAAAAATATTGAAGATTGTGGTTAAAGGACAAATGAAGATGATGGTTTGATTTTATAGAAATCCCAATTCAAATGAAGGGCTAGGATTGAGAGATGATGAGGTATCATGATCAATGGATAAGGTTAACTAAGACAAGGATAGGGATGAATGGACCTAAACTCAAGAAAGTGGTTGAGATTTAGGGTTTAGCTAGGGAAAAATTCAAATTAAATAGTAACAATTATTTAATTTAAAGCAAGGAAAATGAATAATTAAATAATTAAAAATAATCATTTACTTATAAAACAATGGTGGAGTGTTAAATATTAAATAATTTAAATTTATTAAAAAAATTAAATAATTAAAATAATTATTTAATAGAGTGGATGAAAATAGTAAATAATTAAATAATTAAAAATAATTATTTAACTATGGAGATAAGAATATGACAAATAATTAAATAAATAGAATCTATTTAATTATGGAGAGAAAAGGCTAATGAATAATTAGATAATTAAAAATAATTATTTAATTATAAAAGAAAATGAGAATAAGTAATTAAATAAATAAGGATCTAATTAATTATGGATAGAAAAGGATAAATTAGTGACGCAATTTAAATAAAATTGATATTTATTTAAATTAATCAAAGGAAGAATAGGCTAAAGTGAATTAATTAAATAATTAAGAATTATTTAATTAATAGAGGAAAATGACATTAGGAAATAATTAAATAATTAAAATTATTTAATTATGTAAGGAGGAAGGTGAATCAATGATAAAATGTTGCTTGTAGGTTTGGGACATTTTTTAGTGTCTACATTTTTCCCCTCTTTGACATAATGTGATTTTGAGCATTGTGTCAAAGAGTAATCAAGAAATTTTGGCCTAGGATATGGCCCAACATGCCCCAGTGGATCAGGATAGGATGATGCCCCCTTAGAAAGATTGACAATTTTTTGAAAAATTCCAAATTTTTTGGCAAGTTTACTGATAAGCTAATTTGATGGGCGTGAATGCATTGGCAATGAAAACTAGGCTTAAAATCCAGTATAGGGTCTACTATTTGGGTTTAAAGGAAAAACATTGATATAGTCAGTTCTAAAGTTAGGGGCCCATTAGGTCAATTTAGGTTATAAATATGCCCTAGGGGGTGAATATAAGTCATTTGTGTACTTTTACTATTAGAGATTAGGAGTTGTACTTTAGGATTTACTGTGAAGTTGTTGACAAAATGTTGCCTATTCCAGTTGTTGCACACTGCGGATACTGAGTATGGACATATAGACACGAGGGGGGCTCAAGTGTGGCGGTATGTATCCAACCCTTGTTTTGTGATTTTGTTGTTTTAGGGTAGATTTTAGGGATTGAAGAAGGGAAAATGGATGTGGTGTAGTTTCTGCACCACAACCATCATCGCGTTCACTGCAACTGTGGTCTGATGTGCCATAATTGTTGCGGTGTGACACAATTGATTTAGATAGGTCATAAATAAAAAAGATACTCACAATTGTAAACTATACCACAATTGATGCGGTGCAACTCAATTGAAGGAGGAAATGATGCAATTGCAATTGTACAACTCAATTTCATGACAAAACGATGCAAGTGTGAAATGGAAACATAATTGACATGTGTGACGCATATGAAGGTTAGTGCAATGCCTTTGACTAGAAAATTAATTTAAGCAATTTTTGGTAAATTTTTTAGTAACATGATACACTTTTTGATGGATGCAGATGAGACTAGACCCTATATATACATAGTAGCCAACCGACCTCCTTCGCTCTTTGAAATCATGTGGTCATGGAGGAGTGAGATACACTAACGATGTTGGGACTTTACCATGTGACATTTATGCCTGTGGTGTAGGCTAATAGGGGTCTTTTGACAACACTTATAGAGTGATGACATTTAGAGATGACCTTCTTTCATTTGCCAACTGGGGAGGCTATTGTGACCTTGGAGGATGTGTGGAGGATCTTGCAACTTCCCATCCATGGAGAGAGGGTAGCATATGATGTTGGTCAGGGATTGGAAAAAATTCGATGGGTTTTTTAGATTGACTCCCTAGTAGAGATTGGAGTATGAGATTTGATGGGATACTCTAGTTGATAGGTACTATAGGCTTGTGGTGGTGTTATGCATAGTGATCGAAGGAGTGGTTTATTTGGACAAACATGGACATAGGTTTCTAGTGGGATGGGGAGAGATTTTGGAGGGAATGATGGAGGAGGTGATAGTCTATGCTTGGGGACCCTACCTACAAGCAATGTTAAATATCTAGCTACATGGTGTGGCTTATAGGGATGGTTAGAGCATTAGCTACAACATGACACTGTTGATGGTATGGGTGTGGGAGCACATTGTTGTGTTCTGACCTTTCGTGGATAGGTACCTAGGTCCATGACTATCTTATGTGTATATATATGGAGCAGTGACATAGATCTGTGTGTGATACATTGGGTATTGGAGGCATTCCATTTATCTATTGGATGGATTCACATGGAGACCGTACAGAGACTACCTTGGTTGGGATGATGATGTAGAGCACCTACCTTACTATAGGCACACCAAGTATTTGATTAGGTAGACTGTGATGACTCAACATATTATAAAGAGGAATCTACCAGAGAGGGTACTAAGACAATTTGACGAGTAGAAAGGAGTACCAATTGGAGTAGCGGTATTGAGATAGTTCGGCGAGCAGAAAGGAGTACCAATGGGAGTAGCAAAGTTTGCTTGATTAGATAGGGAGGTCCCATATTTTTGGTCAATGATTAGTGTGTAGGTGGCATTACAAGAGATTTTAGATTTGCAACTAATTTAGTGGAGAATAGTGGAAAGTGTGGTCGATGTTGGCACTATTCTTGAGTATGAGGCATAGTGGGTGATGCATAGACCCACACCCTTTACAGATCCTCACTAGATAGCACCTGTGGAGAGGATGGCTAGGGGACTACGAGGTAGAATGCGAGGCATAGGCTGAGGGAGAGGAGATGACGGTGATGGGGATGGGGGTAGAGGCATAGGGAGATGTGATAGGAGGAGAGGGAGAGATGGGAGATGTCAGGGACAAGATGATAAAGGTTAGCAAGGGAGAGTAGGATTGCCTCCGCAAGTTGCACAATGGCTGCCCTTGTGTATGCCACCTATTAGAGAGGAGGGTGAGTAGGAGGAGCAACAAGCTAAGCTGTAGGGGGAGATGGATGTTGGGGTAGAGTTAGGATGAGGTTGTCGTAGAGGCTACCAAAGATGGATTGATCATGGGAGAGGGCCTACATGATGTCCTAATCAAGGATTTCATTATGGATGTCATGCATGGAGGATGAGGTCAAGGATTCAGGAAAAGGACCCCATGCATAAATACAAGCTCTTTGGGCTCAGGTACAAAAATTATAAATACAGGTGGCATAGATACAAGGCTTATAGAGAAAAGTGAAGGCCTTGATAGTCAAGAGAGAGTAGGCGATCATATGGGCATAAAGGGTGGATAAGAGGTGCATTGAATTAATTACTACCATTAGTGGACCCATGGTAGATCTGGACCAAGAGCTATATCATGCAATGAGGGTTGTAGAGTACTATTGAAGACACTATGAGGATGCAGTGCCTATATGACAAAGGGTTCTTAGCTATATAGAGAGTTGGTCTCAAAGTAGAGCACATTCAAGGCAGGGATAGAGTAGTGGGGGTGTCTCATAGTGACAAAGGTCAAGACCCTACGAGAGGCCTCCAGGATCCTAGTAGAGAGAGGAGAGACAACCACCCTTAGGACCACAGGATGAGGGTAGGATACGCTAGGCCTATTTTCTCATGTTTTCTTTTATATGCATTCAGACACTTTACTTTTTTTATTGAGCTTGCGAGCTCCATTTTTGGGATACATTGTGGTACTGTACCGTGACACCATTGTTGATATATATATATATATATATGCGAGATACATGATTTTTGGCAGTAACTATATGATGTTTATGATTCTATGTGCATGTTTCTATGTGATGGATTTATGATGTGATGCTTATGATTATGCCTAAGTTTATGTGATTCTCCTATATGATGTGGACTATGATGGGATGTTATGGATGTACTATGTATGGATGGATACCTATATGCTTATGACATATTTCTTATGTGATGCTTATATGGATGATGGTTCTATATGATGTGATGCTATGAATATTTTTGTAGTTTTGTGATGCAATATGGATGAACTAATAAGTTGCTTTGACATTCTTGAGACCAAATGGTATGACGTTCCAAAAAAAGTTACCCCAAGCACAAGTAAATTTTTTTTTGTGTTGATCTTCAAGGGAAATTATGATTTGATTATATCCTAAAAAATCATCCATAATCGTAAGAATCTCATATCCTATTGTAAGGTCTACTATGATATCAATGTTCGACAATGAGAAATCATCCTTAGGATGTAAGCTTTGTTTAGATCTTTGAAATTTTGGCATACCCAAATTCCACTCATTGTTTTTGTGACAAGAACAAGATTTGATATCGACTCTACATAATCTAAATGAAACCAACATCCAAGAGTTTATTCAATTCTTCTTTGACAAGGAGTACAATCTGTGGATGCATTTTTCTCAACTTCTGGTTGACTAGTTTAGCATTTGGAAACAATGAAAAATGGTGTAGGACTAGTTCGAGGTCCAACCTAGGTATATTGACATATGACCACACAAAATTGATTTGTCTCTTAGAGAATAATGTGGTGAACTCTAGTTTTTCTTCAATGATCAAAGATGCTGCAAGATGGATGATTCTAGGGTTATCTTCTATACCAAGATTGGCTTCCTCTAATTTTTCCATAAGCAATGGTGATCTCTATTGATTTATGGGGAGAATTTCCAACCCTCCATCCTTAGGCACCTCAGAGAGGTTTTCACCTTTGGATATGTTTTTATTTTTAACTTTTTCTTAGTCTAAAGGTGCCTTTAGATGTTCACTTAGAGACCTATTCTTTTTATTTTTCTCATTTTTGTGACTAGAGCTTGGAGCAGACTCCAAAATATGCTGCATTTTCTAGTTCTATGATAACACAAAAATTATGGTCCCCACTTGGTATTCCTTCTCAAAGTCCCATAAAATCAACTATTTCCTTTTCATTCTTGAATGTGTCCAAAGTCAGTGGTCCTTGTTGATCCTAGTCTATTAATTGTGGGTAAACGAGGGGAAAGCAATCATTGATGTCGTTAAGGTTCAATGAATAAATGTATATGGTAAAGATGAAGGTATTAATAGGGTCCTAAAAGAAATCAATTTAGGCATGGCAACCTGTGGCTTTGGTCAATGAAGAGGATAAACTAAGGTCAATGAAAATTTTGGCTAGGTGATAATCACTAGATGTGTAAGAATCCCACTTCCATTTTTTGGATTTGGTTTTGATATGGTATTCTTTATATGTCTTGATTTTATTTGAAGTTTCAACATTTTCACTTGAGGGAAACTTAGTACTACAAGGACTCACCACTGGTAGTACATACCCTAACCTAGTGCTCTTTGGTAATTGAGGAGGCAATATTGGTTCTATCATTCCATGTTTGTTCAAGTTAAAACCACTATGTCCATCATAACCTAGTTGTTTCATAATCTTGAACCCTTTTGAATAGCGCTCAACCAGTAATTGCTTAGGCTTAGTATATTCTTCATCTCTATAAATCCATGTAGAAATATCCTTTCCTATAGACTCTTTGCTCAATTCTACCCACTTAGTGAATGTGCTGGGAGGATTAAGAATGACAACGTTAGGATCTCTCTTGATAGGATAAGATTTTCCATAAGATTTTGGTGATATAGGAAACTTCCCAACACAAAATAAAATCACCATGTTCTATTCACCACATCCCCTATCATGGATCTGGGCCTTAGGTTTGAAATATGTAATGGATGGAGTGGGTGATTTGATGAGTGAGGATGGATCAATGTAATGTGATGAGGTGGAGGATGAAGCTTCTCAATTAATAGGAACTTGATGTTCAGTGGTCCCTTTCAAATTACTGCAATATTGGAAGGGATTAGGATCACTTGGTATAGTGATTTTGATGCTATTATGGGGGAACATAAGGAATTGATTGTACGTGGAAGGAATTTATTGCATCACATGAATCCATGGGAAACCAAGAAGGAGATTGTATGGTAAGTCTAGATCCAAGACTTGGAATATTGTGTTTTGTATAGCAGGTCCCACTCTTACAAGAAGTGTGATTATACCCTAGATGAATTCTTAGCATCGTTATAATCCATGATTATGATTATCTTATATTCATTTGTATAAGCCTCAGAGAATCCAAATGTTGTTACCAATTTTAGGGTACATATATTCAGACCTACTCCACCATTTACCAAGACTTGTCTGATTTTTTATTTATTAATGTATACCTCAAGGTATAATGGTTTGTTATGGTTTGAATTATGTGCAGAAAGATCTTGCTCAAAAAATGTGGTGTGATGGTGTGTTGGGTTGTAGTTAACATTTAGGTCATTAGGAATGGATTTCTCTTATAAAGCTTTGTCTAGAATAGCCCTATGCTTAGGAGATATGTGAAGCAACTCGAGAATAGATATTTGTGTAGGAGTTATCCCTAGATGGTCCAAGAGGTTATATTGATTTTTCGATGGTGGGTAGAAAGTGGTTCCTTGCAAGGTCACTTTAGCCTTGCGAGTGGTAATGGCATAGTTTGAACTTTTGTTAATGGTAATTGAAGGGACTTGGTTATCAAATGCCTGAATATGATTAACGGTATAGTCATATGTGATGTGGGAATAATTGGAATTGTTATTGGTATTGTTCCGTCAATTGGAGGATTTTCCCTTTCCATGGTCTTGTAGGGGAGTCTTGAATATGGCATGGTCAACATTTTTCATACCTTGTGAATTATCCACTAATATGTCACCTTGTTCAATGAGGTCTTGTATAAGGTTCTTAAGTGTCCAAAAATATGATGTTTTATGTCCTTTCATATGATGGTACTCACAATATTCATTTTCATTCCACCAATTTGGTTTGACTAGTGTTGGTTCGTATGGTTTACGGTCTGGAAGTTGAATGAAATTTGATTGTAAAATTTTCTTCAAGGCCAACTCAATGGGTTCCCCTAAGGGTGTGTATGTTCTTTTAGGCATGTTTGTTTGTGGGGAACCTCTATGTTGTTGGTTGTTTTGGACTGTGTTTGTTGTTTGATCTCGACTTTATGTTGGATTGTTTATATAGAAGTATCCTTAAGATGAATGATGGTTTGAACTTGGTTAACCGCTTTGGCATCGACTACCCCATCATTGGTAACATTCTTATTTATAGACCAAAATTTTCCTTTGTCATTGGAAGCATTTTGATTTTCTTTAAAGATCTTAACCAATCCTTTTACAAAAAAATATTTATCAATAGAGACCCCCTTTCCAATGACATCCTTAAATGTGTTGCAACAATGGATTTGAAGTTGAATAATCAATTCTATATTAAGTTTGGCCACAAAAATGGGAACCAACTATTTTTCTTGTATGTGACAAAAAAATTTGTTGGACATACTTTGTCGCATTTGGTAAAATGATGTAACTCTCCTTTTTTGTTTGGTCATGCATAATTTCACTAAAGTCATGTCACTTTCAATGTTGTAGGAAAAGTTTGTGATAAAGTTTGATAAAATTTTCAGCTAGTTCATTCCACATTTGTATCCCAGGAGGAAGGTGTGCAAACCACTCTAGGCCCTGCCCCAAAAATCTATTTGGGAGTAATCGTATGAAGTACATAGGCTCAAAATCAATATCCATACACATAGTGTTAAACTGTCTTATGTACTCTATTGGATCTCCCTTCCCCTTATACTTGTTGAATCTTGGAACATTGAAGTGTGGTGGGAAAGGTGGCATGTTTATGCTTCTATCAAAGCAATATGAAAATTGTTCCCCCATTGAGTATGTTTTCTTTGTTGTGCCCAATTGCATGTTAGCCATTTGTTGTTGCATTTCTTCCATTCATTGCATCACCGTTTCCATGGAGGGTGGACCTTGCATGTGAGGATTAGTGTTGGTATGGAGTGTGTTGTATGCTAGAATTTGGTTGGATGTCTATGTTGGGTTTGGGTTGGTGTTGTATTGTTAAGGATTTTTATTTCCTTGTTGGTACATGGTATTGATATTGGTATAGGTTTGATGTCGTGGTAGTGCATGGTTGGTATATTGAGGTTGTGGTATAAAATTGGTATTTGGAGTGATGTGTTGTTGTGATGGACCTTGGTTAGTGTTTTGGAATTGTGGTGTAAGGTTAGTGTTAGGGGTGAGATGTTGTGGTGATAGACCTTGGTTGGCATTCAAATTGGACCTAAAAGCCATGTTTTTATTTGGTGTAGTGTTGGTCATTTAGGTTGGCACTCTTGATGTGGTAATATGAATCCTTCTTTTATTGTTTGGTGGATTTTGGTTTGTGTTGGTTGATGGTGTAATGTTTGTGCCAATTTTTTCTACAAAAGTCATACCCATGGTAGCACCAAATGTGGGAGTTGGTCCTTGAAATGTTGTAATTGTGGGTCTTGGCCCTTGAGATGTTTCATGCGATCTTTTGGTCCCAAGTTTTGGTGGAGAGGGAATGTGTGTGGTTGTCACATTATGTGTTGTTCCCCCTTGAGGAAAACTTGTGTGAATTTGTTGTGAGGAGGATTGACCTTGTGAAAATGTGTTTTGACTAGGACCTTGAGTTTTTGATTGTGTTGTTCCTTCTATAATTGAGGAAGCATCAAAACCAAGGGGGAGATTGGAACCTCTTTGAGCAAGTGGAAGAAAGTACCTATTGGGTTTTCCGTTAACTAACTCCTCTACAATTGAGAATATCTTAGGATCTTGGGAAGTCTCTTCAATCTCTTTAGGTGTTAGATGCTTGTTGAACTCATTCAATATGAGATTGGAAAATGGTTTTTGTGTTTCACCTTGTGTGTTTTTAGGTGGGTTTGATGTTGATCCAAAGTTCATATTTCTAGTAGGATTGAAATAGGGATCATATGAGCAATCCATATTTCCTTGTTTCCTTTCTAATCTAGTCAAGACCATATAAGACTTGTGACCTTTGGATGTTGAGACTTTTGGTTAGTATGAGACTAATATGGAGATGTAAATTTAGGATGAAAATGGAAGATGGTAATGATAGTATGCTATGTTTTTAAATTTTTGGACTATAAAATCTACAATACAAAGTTTGGCCAAGATTTTTCCATTCAAAAGTGATAATTATGAGTATGTTTTGGATGCAAAGTGCTAAGGGAGACTATGAATATGACTATGCTTGGGATGGATATGAAATATTGAACCCTAGAGGAGGATACAATGGTGTCTCCCTATAACCAATAGCCTCACCTAAACCCCTTGACTATGAGGGTCCTAATTATGACGGTTGTGCCCTCCTGCCAAAAACTTGTGCACATGGAGCTACTCTTTGTGTGGGATCAGGCACGACTATATAGTATGCCCCCATCGAGTAACCTATCTCTTGGGTAGTGTCATAGTATCAAGATGTTGACACTTGTGCCACATCCCTCTCCCTCTAGTATCTATCCCATTGCTACTACAACCTGCTCTACTCCAACTCCCAGGCATCCTGGGCTAGCCTTATGCCAACTAGCTACCCCTCTGCCTATTGTGCCCATCCCTCAATCTCATTTTCCTATGCAAGGGCCTCATCTTGCTCCCTCTGGAGGACTTGTAATACTGGTTGGGTTATGTCTACTGCCTATTGGAATGCATCCCTCTATTGTTTCATATCCCCAAAAAGTCCCTATAGCCACTCTACCTCCCTCTTCAACTCATCTACCTCCATCCCTGCTACCTTCTCTACCCTCGGTTGGGCTCCTTGCAGTATCTCTACCTCTGCCTCCAATTTCCACTTGTCCTCCTTCACTTGTCTCAACCTCCTCTACAAGATGTCGATTTGTGCCTGTGCCCCTTCTATTCTCATGGTTGTTTCATCCTCTGGTGGGGCTTGGTATATCACTAGTTCCCTCTCTTCTGGTGCCTCTTGCTCCCCCTCTCTCATCTCCACCTCTACCTCCTAGAGCTCCTCCTCCTCCTCCTCCTCCTCAATGATAACTCCCTTGTATTGCATAATCCTCTGATGCACTCTCCTCAGGGATCTCTCCTCCTCCTCCTCATCCTCACCCCCTACCTCAAGTGCATGTATTGGTGAATGTAACCTTCATGTTGCCAGTGTCACTCTCTCTGACACCCTCTGCTTCCTCCATACTACATATCTCTCTGTCACCCCTACATCATCTGACCCCCCTCTCCATGGACATACTCCCTCCAACAGTTGATTCCATATTTGTCTCACCTGAGCAACTTGTACACTTTTCCCCCATCCCCTCTCCCGACTGATCCATTGATATCTCTCCTCTAGCTCTGGGATGTCTTGTGTGACACCAAAATACTGCTTGACCTTGTCTAGATGGTACATCTCAATAATGTAAGGATCCCTTCTAATCAAGTAGCATTGAGTGAACACGAACCCTCTGTATAATCAATCCTCTCCTCTCCATGACTAAAAATTATGGTACACATATGGTCACCATACAATCTAATCTACTGTCAATTCATAAAAAGCATGGCACCAATAGGTAATAATTCAAACCTCAACATAATGTAGCCAACCCCCATACTTGTATGCAACTGGTATACCCTCTACCCCCTCCTCTGCTACCACAATATCTAGTCGAGTAATCTAGATATGCTCCCACGCCCACACTTGTAATAGTGTCACATGTGTGATGCTAGTCACTCCCTTGTAGTATACTACATGCATGTCTCTATATAATTGGGTGAGTACATAGGGCCCCCATGCATAAACAACCCTCTATCTCTCCATAATGTGTTGAACAACCTCAATCAACTTGAGGCTAAAGAAATGCCCGCTCCTACATGGGAGGAGGATCCCACTAATCAAACCACATAGAAATAATGGAAATGATGGCCCAACCCCAATACATGCATCTATATCCAAGTCCTTCCTCTAGTAGGGTAGGTATGTTTTCTTGAATATGGACCATAGAATTTTCTCTACCAGTCGCCTTACCACCCCGCTCACCAAATGTCCTTTGATGGGCAATTGGAGGATCCTTCAGATGTCCTCCAGGGTCACTATCATCTCCCCTATGGGGAAAAGGAATGTGCACATCTTCAAGTTACACCACTCAATCAAAGCTATCAATAGAGTTTAGTGTGCTTGAATCAATCAGTATTCCATCATGTGGAGTATCCCCTCCTGGTCCATGGTCTCATAATCAACTGTGGTAAATCCCTCTACCATCAGGGTGGTTGAGTTCTGCTCCCTAGTCTACAAGTTGTCTATCCTCTACAACCATGAAAGTCACCTGTCAAATTTTATTCTAACCTTAGTCTTTTTATTCCTAACCCCCATTTTGAGGGTTTATCCCTGTATGGGGCACAATCGCATATCCTCCCCTAGTGCACATTCGCCTTTGTATGAAGTGCATTTTCCCTTATGTTCCTATCTGACGAATTCACCTACCTTTTCACGAATTCACCCATCCCTTCTTGGGCAATTTCACATTCATGCCTATTCCTCATGGATGATTTCACAATTTCCCTTATCTCTCATGGGAAATTTCACAATCCCCTTTCTTCCCTATGGGAAATTTCACTGTCACCGTTCCCCCAATGGGTGATTTCACATTCACCCTTTTCCTTTCAAACCTGCCCATTCCCTTTTGGGGAAATTTCACAATCACCCCTTTCCTAACGTATTTTCCTCTGCAGCTGACCAATTGCCCCTTCCCTCCTTTGAAATTTCCAATTCTCTACAGGGGAGACTCTACCAACCCCAATAGGTGAATCCACCTCTTCATGGTTGATTTTTTTGAGCCCTAATCTACCACCCCACACAAAAATGCAACTTACATGCAAAATCAACTCACGAAGCTTAATTTTTGAGGTGTACCTATTGGGGCATAGTGCCCTATGCATAGTACTCCCACATGATATTCCTTCAATGCACAATGCCTCCCTCATCAGCCATGTCACTCTCAATCACCCTCCAATCGCCCGGTCACACGTGTGTACAAAAATTCAAAAGGTAAAAAGTAATTTTCTAAATTACTATTTATTCATACCTTTTTGACCCCACTTAGCCTTGACCTTTTTACACCTTTTTAACCCAATTTCTTCATTTGGCCAACATTTTCACCCCATTTATCCATTTCCCTCCATTCAAAATCCATTTTTCAAGGTTTTTCATCATCATCCTCATGGTACCCTCCTTTTCTTCCTATCGAGATGCCACCCAGGGCCCTTTTCTCCCCATCCACTCTCTTGAGGGGGCATAATCCTCCATATTTCCTTCATTTGAATCTTCTCCACCATTTTCCCTACTATAATGGGGCATCTTGCATTCTTTTTATTCCATCGAGTCCCATACACTTTTTCTTCAAAACGTTATTATTTTAGCGTCATTTTGAAGAGGGAAAAAATTCAAGCACCTAAATTTGGCCACTCACATATGATCAAATTTATCCTTCTATTCTTATATCTTGTTCGCATAACCAAATTAATTAAATAATTCATTATTTGGTTAAGGTTTATCCTATTCCTAAGAATCCCTAAATTTTTTAATTATTTAATTAAATACTTTATCCCTTTCCTCTCTAAATTAAATAAATAGACTAATTTATTTAATTTATTCACAAGAATTTAGTTAATTTTTAATCCATTTCTCTCTCCAATTTTCACATCTTCCATAACCTTCTTCTAATCCTGATTAACTTTCTTAATCCTATCATTAGGATGTGCACACCCCTAATCTTGGAATTAGTGTCACATCCTCCATAAAAGCCCACTTGCCTCTAATCCTGTCATTAGTCTGCCTAATCACTTGCACACTCAATAATCATGATTGATTAATCCCTAGCCTAGGCCTCTTGCCAATTATGGTATGGGTACTTGGGTCAACCATCTTAAATGCTTTCTCCTTTTGGAAAAGCTATCCCCATCCCCAAAGAATTTTTAATTCCTTTTTATCTTCCCAACATGCCCATGTGGAATTTTTAATTCCAGTTATCCCCCCAAGACATTGTATGTGGAATTTTTAATTCCGCTATATTCTTCCTACAACTTGGGATGAATTAAAAGCTATTTTTTAATTCACTTCCCACATCCCCATGTCCTTACAAGGGGAATTTTAAATTTCCCTTGTTCTTCCCAATGTCCTTTTCCAAAAATCTAGAAGGATTTGACTTGTCAGATCCTTCCATCATTTGAGGAAGGATGAGACAAGTCAAGCCTTTTCCTCCCCCTCAAGGTACTTGCAAGTATCTCCACATCTCACACACCTCATCTCCACATCACCATTACCTTTCCACCTAGGCCTCCACATGTCTTCACCACATGAGTTGAGATGCCTCAAGGCATCTCAACCATTGATATCTTCAACCTAAATTCAGTCCCAACCCTTCATTTTATCCTCTCCAAATTGGCTAAATACTTAGCGAATTTTTAATTCTCACTAATACTTATCACTTACACAATTTGCACTCACACTCTTTCATTGAATCTCTCATATACCTCAATTGTTGAAGCCATTATAGTCTTCATATTTCATCCAAATCAACAACAAGTTCATACATTGCACTCATCATATCCATACAATCATTTTAGTATAGATTTCATGCTATCACATTGTCAGAAAGGAGAACACAAATATTTGATCTAAGGGCCAACCAAAGGAGAAATCTGAGCAAGGTAAAGGTATTGTATTTCATTCTTTATTTTGCTTGAATTAAACTAGGCTAATCATTGAAGTGTTACTTGTGTAAATTTTCCTTTTGTATATCATTGTTGTTTTTCCATTTTAGATAGGAATTTCACCTACGCCACAGTCTCTTTAGGAAGTTACTTTGTGAATATGTCTACAACTTATTCCTTTGTATCCACATATTCTGAATTGACCTCTTTCTCTCAACCTTCTCTCTCAAGAAATGATGTTTAATTACAATGTGTTTTTCTCTTGAGTGCATCATCAAATTCTTTGAATATTTTATAGAACTTGTGTTATCACAAAGAATAGTGATAGGATCTTCAAACTCAATCTTCATCTCCTTCAAATTATACTTCATCCAAAGCACATGAGTGCAACATGACACTACAACAATGTATTCTAATTTTGTTGTAGATAAAGAAAATGATTCCTACTTCTTACTCAACCAAGACACCAAAATATCTCTAAGGAAGAATGAATTTCCACTTGTGCTCTTCTGATTATTTACAAAACCTACCCAATCTACATTTGTATATGTTGTGAGAGTTAAGTTTTCACTCTTTGGATACCAAAGATCAAATTCTTTAGTAGCCTTCAAATACCAAAATATCATTTTTACCACTTTCAGATCACTCTCTTTAGGTGCAGCCAGAAATCTAGCAACCATTCCAATTTCCTACATGATATCCAATTTGTATTTTGTCACATACAACAAACTACCAGTCATTTATTGGTACAAATATTGATATTCCAAAGTAGATTCATCATCCTTGCTCATTTACACCTGGTAACTATAGGTGTTGCAACCAATTTGCAATCTTCCATCCCAAACTTACTTAGCATCTCCTTTACATACTTATGCTTTTAGATAAAAATCTCTGTCTAATTAAACAATCTACAACCCAAGAAGAAAGATAATTCTCCTAACATAGACATCTCAAACTCATTTTGAATATCCTTCTGAAAGTGTTTGCACATTTCATCATTGCTTCCTCCAAAAATGATATCAATGTAAACTACAATAATCAAAATTTGTTCTCATTTTTTGATGTACAAATTGTTGTCTACACAGCCTCTCTAGAATCCTTTTCGATGTAAATATCCATCCAACCTTGCATACCAATATCTAGCATCTTTCTTAAGACCAAACAAAGCCTTCTTCAACATGCAAACATAATCTGAATTGTTTTAATGCATTAAAATCCTTCCAATTGTTCAATATACACTTCTTCTTCAAGCTATCCATTCAAAAATGCTAACTTCACATCCATCTAATACACATTGAAGTTCTTAAAAGCTAAGAAAGCTAAAAAAATTCTTATTGCCTCCATTATAGCTATTAGAGCAAATGTTTCCTGAAAATCTATACCTTCGACTTGAGCATAAACTTTCTAGACAAGTCTTGCTTTATTTTTTATTACTTCACCTTCTTCATTCGGCTTGTTTTTGAACAACCACTTGGTTCCAGTCATATTTTTGTGCTTAGGCCTTCAGACAAGTTCCCAAGTTTTATTCTTCATGATCTAATCCAATTCTTCTTCCATAAGATTTATCCATCCTTGCTCATTTATTTCTTCCTTATATGTTTTAGGTTCTATCTTTGATAGTAAAGAAAAATGTACCTATTCTTTTGTTCTTTCCAGCCTCATTTTGGTTAGAACCCCACTATATTTTTCACCAATAAATTGATCTTCATAGTGATTTTTCCTAACATACTTAGCTAGAGAATTTAAAGAAACTTCCTCTTCTGATTCCTCAAAAATTCTATGAACTGATTCCTCTTCCTCTTCCTCTTCATCTTTCAGAATAGTAGTATTCTGAATAGTTTCATAAACCTTTACATTTGCACTTTCAAATATCCTCTTCAATATTTTTTTATAACATTTGTATGATCTTCTTCTTAAAGAGTAGCCAAGAAAAATACCTTCATTTGATCTTGAATCAAACATACCTAGATTTTCCTCATCTCTCTTGATGTAGAACTTTCTTCTAAAAAATATTTAATTTCCTTACTAATGTCAATCTTCCTTTCCATAACTCATATGGATTTTTCTCTATTGTTCACCTGATCTAAATTCTATTTAGAATACATACAAGTTTTTGTTTGTGTAACCTCTCTCCAGTACATATCTAGTAGATTTCCTTGACATAGCATAGTCCTATCCATCTCTTGTATAGTCAAGTTCTTTCTTATAGAAAACTCATTTTTCTATAGTGTTCTAGGAGTAGAATATTGCCTTTGGATTCCATTCTCTTTAGAGAATCTCTCATACTTCTCTTTCGTAAATTATCCAACTCTATCAGATCCTAGGAACTTGATTCTTCTCCTAGTTTCATTTTCCACCATCACCTTGAATGCTTTGAAATTCTCAAATTCTTATGATTTCTCTTTTAGATATGTGATCTAAGTAATTCTATAATAGTCATCAATTAACATCATGAAATACCTATCTCCTTATAGAATTTTAGTCCTCATTAGTCTACACAAATATTTATGTATCCAATCTAGTAGATTTGATGCGGAATACTCCTTAGTTAGATATTTGCTTCTTATTTTATTTCCTTCATGACATGTCTTACAACTGATTGATTGATTTTTCTTGATTCTTGGCATATCCCAGACTAGTCCTTTTAAAATTACCTTTATAATATCATCAAAATTCATATGTCCTAACCTTCTCTGCTAAAGAAAAATCTCATCCTTTTGTGCAGTGAGACATTTTTCCATTCAACTCACTAAGATGATAAATATCACTATCTGTCTTGATTCCTTCCACAATCAACACACTGGTACTTGAGTTTTGTATTTCACAACCATCAAAACTAAAGGATAACCAGTATCCCTTATCACACATCTAACTAAAACTCAAAAAGTTATGGTCCAAACCTTCAACATGCAAAACACCATGTGTCTTTGTCTTACCACCATCAATACTTAATATACCCTTACCAAGTATTTTAGCAATTGAATTATTTCCAAGGGTAACTAATCCACCTTCAAATTTCTTGAAATTCATGAATTTAATTTTGTCTTTGGTCATATGACTAGATCAACCACTATCAATAATCCATAGGTTCTTCCTCTCCTTCTAATCATGTAATGATGTTTGTGCAATCAAAGAATTCTCAGACTTTCTCTCTTCTGGAACCTTCTTTCAAACCTTCTTTGAAACATCATTCTTTCCTTTCTCTAGTAATGGGGAACTCAAAAAATTACTTCTATAGTTCCTTTCAATATGTCCAAAATTGTTGCACTTGAAATATACGATATTAAAATTGAACAAAGGTGCAAATGCATTATAATTGACAAAATTATTCCTTCTTATCAAAACTCTTCTACAATCCACAACCTTATGTCCATGGATGTTATTGAAATTAAAGCAATAACTAGAAAAGAAAAAAATGACCTGGTATTGAGTCTTTTTCCTTTGTATCTCCTCCATTTGTTCTACACTTGAACAAATCCATCATTCCAAGTCATGCTACCATTACTTGTCAATGCCATCTCTGATTTTGAACTTTTAGAAATAGTCACTTCCAAACTTTCCTTAGTAGACTTCACTAAGTATTCTGTCACCTTTTTCTTTTTATCATAAAAACCAATGTTGGCTTTTTCATATGAAACCTTTTGATCTTTCAATATCTGATCTAGGTTTTTGTACTTTTACTAAACTTCAATTGCAACTATTAGTTTTTCTTCTCAATCTCTTTCTTGGTTGCAACGATATTAGCCTCAAGCTTTTCACAATCCTTGTCATTTTCTAATAGGTTCTCTATCAACACATTGTCAACTCTTTTTGCCTCTTCTACCTAAATCTTCAAATCAACAATCATCTTTTTAGCAAGCTTCAGATCTTTTGCTAATTTTTCTTTGGCTCTACTTCTACAATTTTTATATTCAACTTCTTGATTTCCTTTCTAGTCCACAATAGATTCTCCATAATATTTACATCTTCTCCACTCTTTTCTCCAAAACTCATTTCAACATCACCATCGGTAGTCTCAAAAGCCATGAATACAACTTTTCCATCTTCATCTTCTATAGAATATTCTTCTTCTCCTTATTCATTTGTATAGAAACTTCTATTATTTCTTTTTCCTTTGTCTCTTCTCCATAATTAAAAAATATGAAAGGTAACTTACCTTTGCACTTATCATAAACTCTTTACATCTTTTTGACAAAATTTCCTTCTTCTGGATCCAATCCACAATCAGATTCATGACATCCTGCTTCAAAGGTACTCTAAAAGAAGCCTTTTTAATAGAATCTTAATTATCAAATCTCATCTTAAATGCAGTTAATGTTCCATGCAACTCAATCAACTTTAAATCATTCACATCTTTAGCTTCTTCAATAGCAGAAGTTTTAGGATCAAACCTCCTAGGTAAGGATATGAGTACCTTCTTTACAACAATCTTCTCCTCTAAAGTTTCACCAAGACCTAAAATATGATAAACAATTTCTTCAACCCAGAGCATGAATGCAACTATTTTCTCATCTTATTTCATCCTTAGACCTTCAAATTGAGCCTTGTAATTCTATAAATTTGCTTCTTTGACATTGTCATCACCTTCATAGATAGTTTCCAATATTTCTTATATTTCCTTTATTATTCTATAATCTATCACCTTTGAAACCTCAGTGTTAGTCAAACCACATAAAAGAGAATTCCTAACCTAAAGCCATTAGATATGACTCCACCCTAACTTTCCAAAAGGTAAAATTAGATCCATCAAAAAATGGTACTTTGTTTCCAGAAGAACTATCATGTTCCATCCCAGATCTACCTTGAGTTGTTAAACTCTTGAACAAAGGAACTTAGCTTTGTTACCAATTGAAGGAAACACAATATACTA
Source organism: Sequoia sempervirens (assembly GCA_007258455.2). Taxonomy (NCBI): domain Eukaryota; kingdom Viridiplantae; phylum Streptophyta; class Pinopsida; order Cupressales; family Cupressaceae; genus Sequoia; species Sequoia sempervirens. The sequence continues at coordinate 960,527,104 of VDFB02281492.1, read as the reverse complement.
AGAGGGGGGGGGGGTGAATCAATAGATCCAAATAATTATGTAACAATTTCATAAACCTTTACAATCACTTTGTATATTTTCAACATGAATATCACTAAACCTTATAGGATAGTTTAAGTAAATCAATTAAAGCACCACACAAGATAACACAATTTTTTTACGTGGAAACCAAGAATGGGAAGAACCATAGTGAGGATTTCTCACAAGAAAGAATATAATAATGAAATTTTTACAATATGAAGTAGGCACCAACCTATCAAATAAACCAATCCCCAATTGATGAAATAGGAACCAACCTACAAGAGACACCAATCCCCACTGGAACAAAGAAACCAATATTATCTAGGAAAAAATTAGAAAATTAGGAACCAATATACCAGAACATAAATAATGGTAGATTTGAAATTTAACTCCAACATCACACTGATACTAGCTTCATGCTTCTACCATGACACAACAATGCATCCCACTAAGTATTTTCACTATGATCATTAATAGATGCACATTGTGTTGGAATAATGTGTCTCAATCCCACAGGCTAAAACCTCTGAAAGAGCAAAGTCGGCATGACTTTACTATTGTCTAGTCGATTTGCAGTTTAGTAATCTTGTTGATTGTTCTTGTCACCGAGACAATGCTGCTATCTTGCCAATTGGTGTTATCACTGTGACTTATGATGATCATTGTAACCCTTTGCTGAGTGAATTGGTCTTGCCGATGGGTTGATGCCTAATGGTTATCAGGGAGACTTGTGGCGACTGTGTCATCGGAGTAACTTATATGCTTCGGTATGAATTCTTGTTGATATGGAAAGTATTTCCGATAGATACACTTGGAGTCATCAAGATAACATATGGTGGCTCGGTAAGAAGTATTAGCGACAGTTGATTGTCTCATCGATGGATGTGGTTTCACTGACTGGTTGGTGTCTTCGTTGTAACCTCTTGGCAAAAGCGGTAAGTCCTGCCGACATTGGTGTTGTTAACGGGTGTCTTCGGTGAGACTCCTAGCGACTGAAGTCTTCAGAAAAAGGATTGAGGGGTCATTATTACCTCTCAATGATAGCGGTTAGTCTTGCCAATGGTTGTTTGTTTCGGTATGACTTGAAGGTTCGGTGTGATCTCTTGGCGAATGACGGTAATCTTTCCAATGGAAATGCTAACGTCTATGTGACTTTGGAACTTCGGTATGATGTCTCATCAAAAAATGATGGTCTTGTCGAATAGTGATACAAGTGATGATCATCGGTATGAGGTCTTGGCGACAAGGTAGAGTCTGAGTGACAACTTTCTGAACTCGGTGTAACCTCTTATTGATAGTGATGACTCTTGGCGATATCGACAGTCAGGTCCCGTGGCATTGGGGAGACATGGTTAGTGTCTCACCGACATGCAGATACATTGTGAATTATTTTGACCAAGTGATGACTATCCTACGTGGTGAGTCTTCAACCAATCAGAGAAGCTAAATGGGAATCGTTGGAAGTTACTCTGTTGTGACAGTTCTGTGAGGAAGTTCAACAGACAGTGATGACATGAATATATTATGGAATTGCAGATGATGTTCGGTTTGATGGATGTTCGATAAATGGTTGCATGAACATTTGGATGAATAGTTCGATGTATGATTAGTATGAATTCAATTCTGAGAGTATTGTAACTTGAATATTCTATACAAGGTTGATCATTGTGAATGCTGCTGTAAATTGACATTAGAGAGATTGAAGCCCATACTCTGTATGTAATTTCATTACTGTAATACAAAGGGGTTTTTCTTGGTGTGGTGGGTTTTTCTCTCGTAAGGGTTTTCCCACGTAAATATGGTGTTCATCTATGTATGATTATTTCTCTATTTTTGTTATTTCTTTCAAGTGTATCTTAATTTGAATGTAATTGAAAATTTAAAAGTATCTCTGCATTCTTCCTTGAGGTTTTGATGTTAGGAGAGTTAGTTCTACACCTTAGCTTTCCTTAAAACTGGTATCAGAGCCTGGCTAGTTGTGTTATCCTTGTGGGTACGTTAGGTTTTTTGAGTCAATTTTTGTTTAGTGGGAGTCTTGTAGAAGTTTGGTAATTCAAATTACAGGTTAAGATGGCAAGCACATTAGGAAAGATTGAAATTGAGAAATTCAATGGCAGCAATTTTGAGTTGTGGAAACTTAAAATGGAAGATCTATTGGTTGATCGTGATCTTTGGATTGTTGTGTCTAGAACAAAGCCTATAGGCATGAAGCAAGAAGATTGGGACCTTGCAGATAGAAAATATAAGGGGCTGATAAGGCTCTGTTTAGCAGACTCTTTTCTTTTGAATGTTCATGAAGAAAAGACTACATCTTCTTTGTGGAAAATACTGGCAGCTATTTATCAAGGCAAATCCTTGGTGAATAATTTTTTCTTGAGGAAGAAGTTGTACTCTTTGAGAATGCAAGGAGGGTCTATTGCTGATCATTTAAACACATTCAACATGTTGATTGCATAGTTAACATCTGTTGGTGTGAAGATTGATGAAGAGGATCACTGTATGCTTTTACTGTGTTCTTTGCCAGATTCTTGGGATCACCTGGTGATGGCTATTGGGAGTACGACATCCACTTTTAAGATGGAAGATCTTGTTGCTTCTTTGTTATTAGAAGAGATGAGAAGGAAATCTTCTAAGATGGTGAAGGAGGCTCTTACTATCAGAGGCAGATCAAAAGATAACGGCAAGAAGAAGGACAAGAAGTCCAAATCAAAATTAGAGGGGAGATCAAAGTCTCCTGGCAAGAAGTCCAAGGTGAAATGCTGGAATTGTGGGAAACTTGGTCATGTCTGAAAGGATTGTAAAGAGGAGAAAAAGAAGAAGAAGAAGTATTCTTCCAACAATGATTCTTCTCAGAGTGATGCAGACGCCTTCATTGCAGCCTTGGCTACACAGGCATCAAATGATGTCTGGCTGATTGATTCTAGAGCATCTTTCCACATGACATCTCATAGAGACTAGTTCACGAAGTATGAAAATACGATGGTAGAAAGGTGTATTTGGCAAGTGATTCATCTTTGGAAATTATTGGTCATGGAAGAGTCAGAGTTTAATTCCCTGATGGAAGAGTGAAGGGAATCAATGATGTAATGCATATACCAAGTTTGGCTCAAAATCTACTTTATGTTAGTAAGCTGAATGATATTGGAGTGCAAGTCACATTCTCTAGAAATGGTTGCAAGATGACTAGAGGCTTTATGGTGCTAGCAAGGGGTGCTTGAATTGGTGCCTTGTATAAGCTTGATGCACATGTTGTTCAATGTAATAGTGTCTTTGTAAAGTCACAGAAAGCTACTCATGGAGGAAAAAAGGGAAATGTTCTTGATGGTGTAAACTCTATGGAAGTTAAACTTCCAATAGAAAAGACCATGCATTGGCATCATAAGCTAGGCCACATTGGTGAGAAAGTTTTAAAAAACTTGAAGAATAAAAACCTGGTTGAAGGGCTTGAAGATTGTAACCTCGAATTTGAATTCTGTGAACATTGTATATATGGAAAACAACACCGTGTTTCATTTTATTTCATTCCTCACAAGTCTTTTGGTTTGCTTGATTATATACATTATGATGTTTTTAGTCCAATGAATGTTCCTTCTTTGTCTAAGTCAAGGTACTATGTATCATTCATTGATGATTATTCGAGAAGAACATTTGTTTATTTTTTGAAAAGTAAATCAGAAGTGTTCAATCCATTTAAGGAATTTAAGAACCTTGTAGAAAATCAAACTGGAAGAAAAATAAAATGTTTAAGGACTGATAATGGTGGTGAATTTTGTTCTATCGATTTCAAGAGGTATTATAAAGATCATGGGATTAAAAGACATAAAACTACACCTTATACTCTATAACAAAATGGAGTTGCAGAAAGGTTCAACAGGACTGTGATGGAAAGAGCATGAAGTATGTTGAGCAGTGCTGGCTTGGAGGAGAAGTTTTGGGCTGAGGCTGTTGCTATAGCATGTTACTTGATAAACCATTCTCCAAATTCTGCTCTTGTTGAGAAAACACCTTTGGAAGCATGGTCTGGTAAGAAGCCCTCTTTAAGACACATTCGAGTTTTTGGCTCTGAGGCATATACACATGTGTTGTATGAGAAAAGATCTAAATTGGAAAACAAGGCTGTCAAATGTATTTTTATTTGTTATAGTGCTGGCATAAAAGGAAACAAGCTTTGGAATCCTAATACGAAGAAGGTTTTGTACAATAGAAGTGTTATCTTTTGTGAGTTGAAGCCTTCTACCTTGGATCTATGGTCAGAGACAAAAACATAAAACAAAAAGGATGTAGTTGAAATTCCTCCGACACTAGATAAAGAGGAATTGAAAATTTAAAATGTACCTAAAACTAAGGAGAGCTCAAGTAGTTTTGAGAGTTCTAATGAAAAAGAACAACCTCAGCCTCAACAAGTGAGGAGGTCAACTCGTGAAAGAAAGCAACTAGATAGGTAATGGTTCTCTTTGATAGATTCTACTTGTGCCTATACTTTAATTTCTAGCACTGATGAGCCTAGGACTGTGAAAGAGGCATTTAGAATGTCTGATTCAAACTCTTGGTTGGAAGCCATGAATGAAGAAATGGCATCATTAGAAAAGAATGATACTTGGAGTTTGGTGCCCTTGCCTAAAGGTAGAAAAGCTGTTGACTGCAAATGGGTATTTTAAAAAAAAAAGGTTTTGATGGTAGTGTGGAAAAATACAAGGCAAGGTTGGTTGCGAAGGGTTATTCCTAGGTAGAGGGAATTGATTATGGAGAAATTTTTTCTCCTGTAGCTAAGTTGACATCTATCAGATTTCTTTTGTCACTTGCAGCAGCGTATGAATTAGAGATTGAATAGATGGATGTAAAGACAACATTTCTTCATGGTGAAATTGAAGAAGAGATTTATATGTCCCAATCTGAGCACTTTGTGGAGAAAGGTAAAGGAAAACTGGTTTGCAAGTTGAATAAATCTCTGTATGGATTAAAGAAATCTCCTAGAATGTGGTACCAAAAGCTTGACACTTTTGTTTTGTCATTGGGATTTGCAAGATCAAAATTTGATCATTGTGTGTATTACAAAGCTAAAAGTGATCAAGTTCTTATTATTGCTCTCTATGTTGATGATATGTTGTTCATAAGCAATAGTAAGTTAATGATTTCTGATCTTAAGCCTCAGTTGTCTGCAAAGTTTGAAATGAAAGATCTTGGTGTAGCAAGGTATATTTTGGGAATGGAAATAACCAGGGATAGGAAGGATAGAAAACTTTGGCTCAGTTAGAGTAAGTATATTAAGACTATTCTAGAGAGATTTTGTATGAATGATTGCAAGCGGGTAGTTGTTCCAGTTTTGCAGGGAACGAAGCTATCTATTGAAGACTATCCAAAATCTCCTACTGAGATGGAGGACATGACTAGTGTACCTTATGCTAGTGTAGTTGGTAGTCTTATGTATGCAATGGTCTGTATAAGGCCAGACATTGCCCAAGCAATGGGAGTACGTAGTTGGTTTATAGCTAATTCTAGAAGGAGACATTGGGATGCTATGAAGAGAGTGTTTAGATATTTGAAGGGCACTTCAGAATATGCTTTGTATTACCATGGGAACTTGGTTGAATCACAGAGGACTCTCAGTATTTGAGGCTATGTGGATTTTGATTGGGCATGGGACACAGACAACAGAAGATCCACCAGTGGATATATTTTCATGTTGAATGGTGGTGTAGTGAGTTGGATGAGTAAGCGGCAGGCTATAGTTGCTTTGTCCACTATAGAGGAAGAATACATGGCAGCAACACACGCCTGTAAAGAAGCAATTTGGTTAAGACATTTTTGTTGTAACATTGGTTTTGATGCAGGGAAAATAACTATTTACTATGACAGTCAGAGTGCTATTTTTCTAGCAGAGAATCCTACTTCCCATGCCAGGACGAAACATATAGATGTCCAGTACCATTTTGTACGAGATATGGTGGAGGATTGAAAGGTCATTTTGGAAAAAATTGATACTTTAGAGAATGTTGCAGATGCATTGACGAAGCCAGTGAGCACAAACAAGTTCAGGCGGTGTGCCAGTTTGATGGGCCTTAGTGCCCATAATTTTCAATAGTTTTGTTGTACTCTGGAGGTGCTTGTGTGATCTTCGTCAAGTGGGAGATTATTGGAATAATGCATCTCAATCCCACAGGTTGAGACCTCTAAAAGAGAAAAGTCAGCGTGACTTTACTATTGTCTGGCTGACTGGCAATTTAGTAATCTTGTTGATTGTTCTTGTTGCCAAGACAATGTCGTTGTCTTGTTGACTGGTGTTATCGCTATGACTTATGATGATTGCTGTAACCCTCTGCTAAGTGAATTGGTAGATTGCCGATGGGTTGATGCCTAATGGTTATCGGGGAGACTTGTGGCAACTGTGTCATTAGAGTAACTCATATGCTTCGGTATGAAGTCTTGTCGATATGGAAAGTCTCGCCGATAGCTACACTTGGAGTCATCGAGATAACATATGGTGGCTCAGTAAGAAGTCTTAGCGATAGTTGATTGTCTTGCTGATGGATGTGGTTTTGCTGACTGGGTGGCGTGTTCATTGTAACCTCTTGGAAAAAGCAGTAAGTCCTACCGACATTGGTGTTTGTTAACGGGTGTCTTCGGTGAGACTCCTAGCAATTGAAGTCTTCAGCGAAAGGGTTGAGGGTTCGGTATTACCTCTCAGCAATAGTGGTTAGTCTTGTTGACTGTTGTTTGTTTCGGTATAACTTGAAGGCTTGGTGTGATCTCTTGGCGAATGATGATAGTCTTGCTGATGGAAATGCTAACGTCTATGTGACTTTGGAACTTTGGTATGATGTCTCATCGAAAATGATAGTCTTGACAAATAGTGATACAAGTGATGATCATCAGTATGAGGTCTTGGCAACAAGGCGGAGTCTAAGCAACAACTTTCTAAACTCGATGTAACCTCTTGCCAATAGTGATGACTCTTGGCGATATCGATAGTCAGGTCCTATGGCATTGGGAGACACGGTTAGTGTCTCACCGACATGCAAATACATTATGAATGCCTTTGATTGAGTGATGACTATCCTACATGGTGAGTCTTCGACCAATCAGAGAAGCTAAATGGGAACCATTGGAAGTTAGTCTATTGTGGAAGTTTTGTGAGGAAGTTCAATAGACAGTGACGACATGCATATATTCTGGAATTACAGATGATGTTTGGTTTGATGGATGTTCAATAAATGGTTGCATGAACAGTTGGATGAATAGTTCGATGTATGATCAATATGAATTCAATTCTAAGAGTATTGTAACTTGAATATTCTATACAAGGTTGATCATTGTGAATGCTGTTGTAAATTGACATCAGGGAGAGTGAATCTCATACTTTGTATGTAATTTCATTATTGTAATACAAAGGGGTTTTTCTTGGTGTGGTGGGTTTTTCTCCCATAAGGGTTTTCCCACATAAATCTGGTGTTCATTTGTGTATGATTATTTCTCTATTTCTATTATTACTTTCAAGTGTATCTTAATTGGACTGTAATTGAAAATTGAAAATTATCTCTACATTCTTCCCTGAGGTTTTGACATTAGGAGAGTTAGTTCCGCACCTTAACTTTCCTTACACATTGTTACATACTTTAGTTACTCACTAATCACACACTTTGTACTATTTCACACCTAAAATGCATCTTCAACATTTAAAATATATACATGATACTACATTGACATTCTATTATGTCAACTAGGGATCCCCACCAACCTAGACAACATAGGATAGATAAAAATTTTAAATTACATGAAAAGTGTATTACAAAGGTCTAGTCTTGCCACCAACAACACTTGACACCTTGTGATACAAAGGGAACCTTAAGTAGATCCTATCCTCACTCCAAATGCTTGAAACTATAACTGTATGCTTGCAGACATTACCACACTTGCCGCAAACTTGAAATAGCATGATGAGACTTTTGATACTTCAAACTCTTTGTACACTTAGTTGTGCCAACAAAAACTTAGGAACATGATAGAACTGGTGTAGGCATATTATCCTTCCAACCAATAGAGAACTTTACAATGCATTTTCAAAAGAAAAGCCACCCATATTAAATAATCTATCTACCCAAAAGACATCTTCTCAGACCACTACACACATTTCTGACTACATACCCAACATAGTATGATAAATATATGAATTTTCTAAGATTAGTTACTCCATAATAAACATGATACAAGATATGATTGATTAGATAGCCTATGCACTGTCAACTAACACACTACCAGAACCTTCAATTTTTTTTTTTATCAATACTTGTACTCCTGCAATGTTCTTCAACTTTGGCAATCATCATATCTAACAAACTTTGATAACTACTAATGAACACAATGATTTATTGTCATCAGTTTGACATAAACGACAATCTATGCTCAACACTACTAACTACCCCTCTATAGGTGGGACAATTTTGTGACCTCACTTGACAAGTGGGTGAATAAGTGTCAATAGGTGTCTCAAGTCATGAGGACACATGTCTCAATGTTATTAAGTGACAAAAAAAAATCCTAATTAAACTTAAGCTAGGTGTGAATAGGTCAATCCTAGATAGGTGATTAGCTAACTAGGTAGATAAAGACACTATTCACACTAACAAGTTATTTATATAAAAATGGTATAAAAGTGGGAATAGAATTAAGCTTAGTCTAATATGTAAAGCATTAGAAAACATAATTCATATTGAAAGGAACTATTCTAGTAACATCATTGGGATAAAAACTTGAAATACAGCTCTAATACAAAATACAAGAAACTATCCCATTATGTCATCAATAACAACAAATTGAAACTAAGGTATAATAGTGTAATTCTTGCATTAATCCAATAACATAATCAATAAAAAAGATTACAAATTTCTAAAACTAAATAATAGAGGAAGAGAACAAGAAATAATTTATATATATTATAAACTACTCATACAAAAACATACCCTTCAAAGCACACTTAATGTATTATTATTTAATGAAAGTACTTAGTTACAATACATTTACAGTGTTGTAATGATTTATCAAGAGTACAATGAGAAAGATCTTGAGCCACTACATCATGTAGACAACCTTCGCAAAAACCATGTCTATAGCATAGGCTCTGCATCATGTAAAAACCATTAGCTCTCTAGCCATACAACTATGATCATCCTACAATGTTACAAGTGAAAGAAAAAAGAGAACACCTATGATGTAATTCTTTTAGCATAATCACATCAAATAATAAAGTCACAATTAAACTCTCAACACAACATCCAATATATTATAAGCAATTCTAAAATAGGATTTACAAAATTGATAGTTTCTAATACCATGCTAAAGACTTGGAAAAATTTATCATTCCCATTAGGACCAAATATTTTATGAATCAACCTCTTTTAAAGATGATTTCATGCATTACCCAAAGACCCTTCTCAATATTGTAGTGTAAACCTCACTAATATTCATGATCTCTACCAAAATTGATATCTTTTTATACCTTACAATTGTCAATATTGCATTTATTAATTTTATGGCACTTAGTTCTACTTATAAATTTTCAAGCATGCATTACAAAGTTAAAGGGTGGCCATTCCATGTGGGCACACAATTATATAAATTTTAAATATGAAAATTAGGAAAATATAAGGTAGATGGTATCTAATTCCAACACATAGAACATATAGAGAAAGTATCATGTTCTATAATTATGTCATTATATTTACCTTCTCCATTTGTTTAACCTATAATAAGGAAGTTAATTTGTTGTGCGTTATCTCTCTAAGAGGTGTATCATGAATAGGTATATCACTAGTGATATAAGAGAGATATTCGTCTTAAGGATTATCAACTAGATAATGAATATAAATACGTTATTCCAAAGCAATAAATGTACCATTAGGTATTAGATAAGATTCTTAAATATACATATATTTACATCACTAGATTCACCATGTAAAGATGATGAATATTCATGTATGTAATATATAATCTATCATGCATTCTAGGTACCATGCCATATGGGTCTAGTTATCTAGTTTAATCAAGAACATACATTAAAATGATATAGCTTTTAGTACTTATAATTTAGGTAACCAAAGATATGTCATCATAAGCATAGTGAAAGAAAAATAATTTGGTAAGAAATAAGGAGAGGATAAATATGATGGAATAATATTTATGATGGTATGGTAAAGGCTATTGAATCTCATCTTAGGGAACTTAGAGGTATATCATATATCAAAATAGGTGGAAAATGTAAATCCTTGAGCCAATCTAAAGGTAATTAGGATGTGCAAAAGGTAATATACAAATATACTGCAAACATTGAAATAAGGATAAATGAATGAAGCAAAAGGATGCAAAATAATGTTCAAATCTAAAATAGGATGTGAAACTAAATAATTTTAGATCTAAAAAACTTAATGTGATGAGAAACCCAAGAAATAAAATTAGATCATATAGGATCAATCAAATTCACCACAATCTAAATGAAATAATATTTTCTTAACTATGATTTCAAATAAATAAATAAATAAGTTACATTGAAATAAGCATCGATTGAACAAGATCTAATGAGTGTATCTAGTGAGGCCTAATATATTATAAAAATTAATGCTATTAGATATAATGGATAGGTGTACATAACTCTATGACTAAAGAATAATTATTATTGTTAAATATTCTTGAATCTAACTAATGTCTAACTTGAGAATGATACATCTCCATATTTAGAATTGCTCAAATTATATGATAAATTGGTAGTTTTTTTGGGATAAAATCCTTAGGTGCCTTATCTATAATTCTAGATTTACTTTTAGTTTCTACTCCTCACCTGACTTGATGTGTTCCTTTATTCTATTGCTTTCCTTATTAATATTTATTTTTTCTACTCCTTTGTAATATCTAAGTCTAGCAATATTTAAAAATACCTTTAGACGATTATCATTAATGTCACAATAAGACATGTTCTAATAGTTCAACTCACAAAAAAAAGGTGAATAATTGTATACAAAATTCTTTAATCATGCATATGCTCCTAAGATAATCATGAACATCTACATTATTTTTATTTCACATATTGAAGATTTTTCCTCCCTTAATGCAAATGATATTTGAATTTTTCTTAGAATATAAGGAGATATGAAATTAAAATAATTGAATGCCTTAAAATATTATCGTATAGTACTAAATAGTAGCAACATGGACTTGATTATCTCAAGAGGGATAAATAATGAGTAATAATTGACCAAAGTTTGAATTTAAATTTTAAAAATTCAAGGATCAATTCCATAACCATGGGAATAACCTTGGATGGACAAATGGTAAGATAGCTGGATAACATTTTTGTTGGAGTAGGCGTACAAATAAGTGTAGAAAATATAAGATGTATGTGAATGTATTGGAGTACATATACACAAGAATAAAATGGGGCATAAATGTGTGATCCCACCTTTGCATAAGCTTATGTCATTTCTCAATATCTACATGTATTAAGACATTCACTAGAAATAAATACAAAATTATATAAAAATTTGTATAAATATTTAAATTTTCCTATGAAAGTATCATTTCAATAAAAACTAATTTTTTTTAATATAATAAAAAATTAAAACTATACATATAATCATAGTAATTTGTAAAAAGTGATGAAATAATTTAGTTTTAAATTTTTTCTACTTTCTATGAAAAAAATATTATTCACTTGAAATTTGAAAGAAATAAATGATTTTTATATACTTTTAAAAATAATATTGAAAAAAATTAATATAACTTTAACAACTATTCATCATTCAAAAGTTAATATAAACCAAAATAAATTTTAAATATAAAATTAACCCTATAATTTATTTAATATTTAATAATAATTAAACATATATATGTCTTTGACAATATTGTATATTTTATCATTTATATGACCCAAAATACATGACATCCACACCTCCTTTCTAGTGATGACCCTAAATGTCACGATATACTGTACCATCCAAAATAGTACAACAAGACATTATTATTTTCGTGGTTGGCCAAGAAATAAAACTAGAACAATTGTTTAGGCTTATGATGTAGATGTAGACTGACTTCTATTGTTCCCTGAATTAGTTGTTCTTATATTTCTCTCATTATTAAGAAAATGTGAGATATCTATTGGTAATTGAATAGTTTTCCGTGCATCAAGAAATATACCTCTGATTGTATTCAATCTATCAGCTATGTCAATCATATCAAGACGCTCTTGAGATGACTCCCTTGTGCAATACAACCTAATCTGTATAAATTGTGTAAGGCATTCCATTACCATTGATATCTCTGATTCATGAGCATCTACAAGCAGACAATTATCCACCACATCTGAGATTGTATGCATTTCTATCCATTTTTTAGATTGGTTCCTTCAGTAAAAATATCATCCGTTGGTTTTCTCCTTCTCAGCAACTCTAAAATTTAAATTCCATGACTGTATACATCTCCCTTTGTAGTATGCTTTCCACCTAATCCATTCTCTATAATAACAAATAAACAACGATCAAAGACACTAAAGTTATTTGAAACATCGGATGGTTAATAAGATAAACATAGAAACCAGCCAAATGCATAATGCAACAATGAGAAATCTATACTTGGTGCAAAGTATCCAACAGATCCTTTAAGTGCATCTGTAGAAGTCAAACAATCTACGGAATTTCCGAATACAAGATTGGAAAGGCCAAAATTTGCTATGTATGAGGTCATGTCATCTCCTAATAGGACATTGCTGGGCTTCAGGTCACAGTGAATCACTTGAACAAAGCAATAATGATGAAGATATGCCATTCCTTCTGCTATCTCCATTGCTATCTTTATTCTATTACTCAAATTTAATCTGCATCTACCCCCTCCATCAGGATACAGCCATCTCTCTAAACTTCCATTTGACATGAATGGGAGAATTAATGCTTTAAAATCAAGGTTGGAGCATGCTGAAATGATTTTAATTACATTGCGATGCCGAACTCTCTTTAATGCATTGCATTCTCCGCTGAAACTCTGGTGAGCATGTTCATCTTGCAACCTGAGAACTTTAATAGCAATATCTGTACCATTTCTTAGAATCCCTTTATAAACAGACCCAAAACTGCCAATTCCTATAAGATTTTCGTCACTGAATCCACCAGTCGCATCTACAAGTTCTTCGTATGAAATTTTTGGAGGCCATACTTTGAGAGCAGGGGGGGTACTGGAATGTCTGCATCTATAGGAATATGCTACCAATAAAACAGACATGATCAAAATTGCAATGCCGACTACAACAGGAATTATCACCTTTTTGGAGACTGATGGTTGTTTGTGATTGGAATGAGAACATGGCGGCAAGTTTATCCATCCACCACAAAGGCCAAGATTTCCCATAATTTGTGAGGAATCAAGTGTTGCGAAAGCTGCTTCCTTTGGGACCTCTCCAGTTAACCTGTTTGAAGAGAGATTGAGATGCTGGAGCATTTTCATCTTTTGAGAGCCACCGGTATTGTACCTGACAAATTTTTGCAAGAAAGATCCAAGTACTCAAGATTTTTTAGATTTGCCAGTGACGCAGGGATTGGCCCCTCAAATGCATTCCAAGAAACATTCAGATATTCCAACTCACTGCAGCTTGCCAGTGCACTTGGAATGCTACCAGAGAAGTTGTGAGATATATCTATAGCTAAAACCATAAACATATTGCGCAGAGAGACAGAAAAAGAGTAGCAGAGGAAGCATCATCATCGTCTTCATTCTTAGCTTAGCTCGCGTAAACACCCCAAAAGAAATGAAATACTTGGTGTGATGGTTGGGTTCACTTTTATATTCTTCATCTAAGACCAGGCATAAGAAGTTCTCGTGGAGCAAGTGGGGGCATCATTCGAAGGGCAGTGCGTGAATTTCACGGCGGACAATGAATGCTTGAGGCGCAGGAGATTTAGCCTTCAGTCACGTAGACTGATTCAAGTGACCTCCTTCGTACCACAGCCTTTAGGTGGGTCCCATTTCCTAGACCGCGAAAATTCTGTGACAAAATTGTACGCAGAGTTCACTGTATTGTTGGAATTTAACCTGCATGGATTTGGAGGATCGTTAAGACGGTTTGGATGGGGATGTGCCACGTCAGCTTTCCCTTGACAGGCTAGTGTTCAGTTTTTTTTTTTGGCAGATGACATCTGACAATGTTTTGAAATGAAATATTTTAATATGTCCACGAGGCCAAAGAAGCCTATGGGACCCAAGGAGAGCACAAGAGCCCCGAGAGAAATGCCCTAGACAGTTTGTAAACTCTGTTCGAGATCAGCCCTTCTGTAGTGTATTTTGATGATGAAGTTTGCAGTTTTGTTTAACCTTGACTCTTCAAATAGCGTATTTAAATCATCAACCTGCATCGTGTCCCCATAACTGACCTGGATGTCTTTATACCCTGAGCACTCCATGATGAATAGGGTTTTTTTCTTAAATATAGTGAGGAATTTCTTTAGTATTTGTGCTATTGTTAGTTGTCTTATTTAATCAATACAATATATTATAATAACTAGTATTCATGTCTAAAGAAGATTCAAGGATTACTTTGATTGAAAACTATATGTATGATAAATAATTAATAACAAATGTTAAATATTGGAATGAAATAAACTTAGACAAATCTAGGCTTTTTTTAAAAAAAATTAAGTATTATCTAATTATGAAATATTTGCATACAAATTTAAAATATAAAGCAATGCAAATGAAAAAAAAAAGTTGCCATCAAATTGACAAAAAGGACACTGCAAATGGAAATAGAATGTTTCCATCTAATTGTTAAATCAATATTTATCTAGCTTTTATGTGATAATTGAGATTTTGAAGGCTTTTACATAATGTTTTGGAGGCTTTTACCATTAAACGACAATTGACTTACTATTAAACATAGGCGAAACTTGTTTTCTGACGACTCAATAGTGGTTTGTAGGCGTGAGACTTGTTTCAGGCTCAAATCTCACACTATATGTAGCCTCCTCACTAAAAATAAAATAAAATATGTAATAGTATTTGGCTCTATTTATGAATACTATTTAATGTTTTAGTATTAATTTAATAATATATTTAGTTTTACATTTTTAAAAATTGTTGTAGTTGATAATATTGAGTTGTGTTATAAATATATTTATTTGAGTTGTTTCATAATAGTAATAGTGTTGGATGTTTGTTAGCATCGATTAAAATGCAACTTTCATTTGAAGGTATTTCAATTGATCTTGACATTTGAAGAAAAAAATTCTAAAAAATTTGTTATTTATTATTAATAATAATGATGTAAAAAATCATAATTTGCCACTTCTTGTTGATGCCTCTTACAATTATAGATTTAAATATAAATATTAGATTCAATTTTTTTTTTTTTAAGTTGGTGGTTATAACTATTTATTTATGTTAACTAGTTGTTATGGTGAACTTTTATATCACTAGATTGTCTATTATTGACAAATAAATTTTATGATGTTAACTTTGTTAGAAAATGTGTGAATAGTGTGTTGTCATTGATGTCAACCTCTATTGGTGTTGTCATTGATGTCAACCCTTTTTTATACCTAACACATTCATATTGAAGAACAATTCATGGTTGGATGTCAAAGAAATGCAAAATTGTCTTATCTATCAGAGATCATGGTTGGATGAAAAAAGCCTTGGTTGAAAAAGTTCAAATCTAAGGAATTGGATTGACTACTCACGAATTCTATCAGAGGCTCTGCATTCCTCAACAAAATAAATTTTGTCCTCGTGGTTCAAAGAGTAGTTCTACACAAGTGAAAGGTATGCATATTCCATGTATACTTGCATATGTTCTACCACAAAGTGTTTTGGAGTTATTAGAGTATGAATTTGCTAAGTCCTAGTGAATGGATGATAAATAAAGAACTACACATTTCCACATTCCACCACACCACAATGGTTTGCTTTGCAGTTTTAGATTTATGCTTATGAAGATGATATGTCTACTCAGTTCAAGTTTAAGATGTTTTGGTTCACCACTGGTAGTTTTGTAGATGATATTGTGTTGTCTATGTTCTGACAACCTGGTAGGTTGGTCTGTTGGTGTCTACTCAAGAGTGTCAACGTATTTTGGCTCAAAAATGTGTATAGAGGCTTTGTAATGTATGATGGAAGCTCATTGGGATCTCTATTTGCTTTGCGTTCGATAATATGTGCTTGTTTCCTTCACTAAAGTGTCCAAAATCATTGTTTATTAAGTATGAAGTGACTGCACCAGCTTGAATTAACTTGAAACAACAAAGGGGTGCATAGATGTGTTTCTACAACATATATCAGTTTGTTGAAGTGGTCCACATAATTTTTCTTGGTCTCTTTGATATTGCCTTGGCATGGAGTTGATGTATTGACAATTTTCTTATTTTTTGGGTCAACTTTTCATACTGGGGTTATTGCACCAAGTGTTTAGATGTGTGTGCCGATTTTGAAGATAAGTTTCATGAATGATAGGCTTTGGAACGTATAAGTTTTCTCTTTATTTCAAATATGTATGAAGCCAACTTCATTGTAAATATTGTATATCTTATATTTCCTATTTGAAGCTGACTTAAAGAAAATATTTGAAGGACACAGCTTATATAAATAGAAGATCAAATTTTTGAGAAGATGAAGAAGTATGAATATAATTATTTTGTGAATGTTTTGAGTAGACAATATTGGAATAGAGTTCAACAAAATATATTTTGATCATGAAATGTGCCAAAGATCAGTTTTGATAAATCAACAGTGAATGTGAAGATTGTGAAGAAGGTTATGAGCCTGTAAATGAGTAAGTTTGTTGAAGGTAGTGAGTTGTAATCAACATACCTTATTGAAGCAAGTGTTTTTTACCAAATAAAATGACTCGAAGGTAACTAATGTATTGAAATAATCCACTTGTATGTTGAGGTAGTGAACCTCTATTGTGAAAATTATTGGAGGAAATAAGTCATTATCTAATAATTAATTAATCATCAATTAATTATTAGAGGTTTTTTACTTTAATCACTTAAGCTAAACTTAGGAGATTCTTTTTATTGTTTATTTTGATTCTTATTATTAGTTTGGACTAAATTTAGGACAACTTGTCTCATTGCATGAGATTAGAACACTTATCACTATCTTGTTAAATCTGTATGTAGGGTTTGCTTGTGCAATGCTTTTATAAAGCTTGCACATTTACTTATAATATTCAACCAAGTTATTTGCATCAATACAATTCTCAGGTTATTGAGCATAATATCACTTTTGATCTTCTCTATTATGATAGGCATTGCTTGTAGGAGTTTCATGGGAGATGTGGATTGAATCATCACTTCTAACATGGTATCAAAGCCCATATCTACAACCCCCTATTCAATTTTTGAAGATATAAGGCCTTGAGAAATTTTTTGGTGCATCCTGAAGCGAAATGGACATCACCGTTGTGTCCAAAATGGATAAAAAACCCAAGAACACCTGTCATTTTGCTCAAATATGAGCAGTTGTTGAAACATAGAAAAAGAAGGTTCACCATCAATATGGTATCAATGATGAACCTAGTTTTCATTGGGTGGATGTTTCATTCAATTATGAGGTTCAAAGCATGCAAATGACAATCAACAAGATGATGAATCAACAAGATGGTGAACCACTTAGTTTTCCCACACAAAAAACATGCAATTATGAGAGCCAAAAGATGCAAATAACAATAAAAAATGATACCTAACTATTACAACAACTACGAGGGAATCTTTTAGAGTTCAAAGAGGTGTGTACCTTGCTACAAGAAGCCTATTTTTAGGGCACAAAGGACTCATTCGCCTTTAGTGGCTAATGGGTCCTTGTTAGGGTTTCTGAAACTAAGATCTGGGTTATTTTCCTTGATGTTTGCACTCTCAGATTCCCGAATGTTAGCTCACAAAAACCTGTACTTAATTCTATAGCTTCAATTCTTCGTTCTTGCACTTTAAGGGTCAACTTTGAAACTTGACAACTTTAACAATTTTGCTCCAAACTTGCTCTCCACTTGATCTTAACCTATAAATTTGCAAATACACATTCAAGGGAAGAAAAAATTGTTAATTGTTAGTGAATAGGGGTTTTCCTAATTCAAACCCCTTGTACGTAATTAAACCAAATGATGAGACAATAAAATTGAAGCATGAAACATGAAATGATGCAATGTAGATACCTTGGATATTGTCTTGTAATATAAATCTGCAATCTAACGTGTAGTGGCCATGAAGAATGTAGATCTTGATACTTAAATATGATGTGAAAAAATGGTTGCAAGTAGATCTTCAATGCTACACTCACTTTCTTAGCTCAACAACATGTATGAATGCATCAAACCATTGACATGATGATATGATTTTGAATTGTTGCAATAAACCTTGAAAATATTCCTTGAAATTCCTTTGAAAATGATCTTGTAATGCTCTAATGCTTGTAAACTTGAATGCTTGGAGACTTAGAATGAATTGCTAGGAGAAGCAATGTGAATCAATCCGTTATTTATACTAAATTAGGAGATTAACCTCAAAATTCAAATAATTAAGGCTGACACCATAACTAGAAATAAACATTATTAAATTCCTCCCACAATAAAATTCAAAAAGGGGGTGCTCATTAAGGGAGGACCCAACTACCACCAAGGGAAAATGGCTCCTAGCTTAGTTTTCCAAGACCTAACCCCAGGGGATGGAAATAGGGTCAAAAACCCATGTAGAATCAGTAAAGAAAGGGGGGTCCTACTAAGGGAGGACCCATTCACCACCTAGGGTGAATGGGTCTTGGCACCATTTTCCAAGACCTCAATTTTACCAATTAAATGTTATGCAATTTGAATTATGGGTGTTGGGATAGATCTTCGGGAAGTGTCATAAATAAGGTTTAAATTTGAATTAAAGGGGTTAATTAACTCCAATTAACCATAATTAACTAAGAGGACACTAGATAAATGTGAAAGTGTGTTACAACAAGTTTACAACACTCTTGCAAAGGATAATTTAAGGTATGTTTTAATTAAATAAGGACCCTAGAATGATGTGAATGTGTACAACACATTACAACACTATTCCAAGATACAATTAATTCAAATTTATGTCAATTACTCAAATTAAGTGTGAAAAATGATTAATTTTTTTGACACTACATTTTGCCCCCACTTTAGTGAGAGGATGATCCCATGTCAAACTCACACTAAAGTAGACATTCAAGACACTTAAGTAAGAAAAAATAACAAAGATTATTGATCATACCTTGTCAAAGGCCAAGATAAATAGAGAAAAAACTAAGGATCAAGCACAACCATCCCAACACGACGTGGAACAGGGTTGTTTGTCCAAAAAAAGGATTAAACTTTGATGGTCCAACATGATGTGGAACACATCTAGGCTATTTTTCCATAACATATGTTGCTCACTTTGGGGTAGTGGCAATCTATCCACTAGGTGCGTTTTCCCAATGAAGTGGCAAATGAGAGAATCATATTAGCCTCTCATACCATACCAACGTTATCCTCCTGAAAACTTCGATAAGGAACCACAATGTAATGCTTTTGTAATGGAAAATTTTATTAGAGGGGATTTTTCTTTGTTCGTATAAAGGTCTTCTTCTTAGGGAGCATTGTTCCTAATGTCTCCAAGAGAGGAAAAGTCAAGGTGTTAGATCATCACTCATGTGATGCCTCATTCACATCATGCCATGATGATAGATTGTACACTCTTGGATGGCATCAAACCCAATGACACCACCAAGAAGAGGACACATCACAAGAAAAAAGGAAAATCACACCATGAATTTTTGTCAAAAGATGTCATCAATGTATGCCCCCACTTTAAAGTGGTTGCTACACCATTATTGTGAGCAATTTCTTTAAAGTAGCCAATGTTTTTCCTAAGACATGAGAGCTTTCCTTAGAAAAACCTATGCCAAGTCATATGTTTCTGAAATAAGATGCGTCATGAAGTAGGAAGGAGGGGTTTTCCCCCAAAACTAAAGATAACTCAATATGTCAAATGCAAGCCAACTTAAGGAATGTTGGTCACATCCCAAGCCCGCTCTTATATATACATGAAAGGTGACCAAATAAACAAAAGAGATAATTGACAAGTGACATACTAGGACAAAGCTACCTAATCCCTTTCCCCCACTGAGTGCATGACAAGGGTGAGCCGAGGATGGATGATGGTATGCCACTCCTTACGACAATGAATGTAAAACATGTAATAGTGAGTATCATATGATCCTACCACTAAAACATGGCAAGGAGTAGAAACTATTGTTATTGTTTATAATGAGTAAGAAAAGTATCAACTCGATGCCTATCTAATTAGATATTTCCACATGCAGTATCTATCAATTCAAGATGCACCAAAGTTAAAGTTGTCTTGGAAGAATCTTTTGTAATAGTGTTGCTATTAAGTTAAGGCTTGTTTGATGGTTTTATTTCTATCAAAGGACAATAACCAATACCATGAGTATTTTCTTGTGTGTTAGGCTCTATAGGGACATAGATACCTTGTTCTCTAGCACCACATCCTTTTCCACTATATCCAAGTTGTCTCATAAGTTCATAACCTCTTCCATAAAGCCTTTTCATTTTTTTAGGATTCGGTGGTTGTTCATAGTCAACTTCATTAAATTTTGTTTTGTAATTTGTTTGATCTTCTAAAGTAGTTGAGGTGGATTCTTTCAAATTTTTGGTTGAATCTTGTGTCAACATTACCAATTTTTATTTTCCCTTTTCAGAATCTTTGTTCATGATCTTGTATTTGCACATAAATGTTGGTGTGAAATCTAAGTAATCTTTGTTCATAATCTTGTATTTGCACATAAATTGTCTTCCAATAGCTTAGTGACTTCCTTAGTTTTCTTCTCATGTTCTTCTTCCTTTGTGATTTCCACTTTTTCAACTGGATATAATGCTTCCAAAGGATCTTGTCCTTCTCTCTCAGCCATCAAACAACTTTCAGGTTCAGAATCGGCTTTTATTGTGTAGAATTTGTTGTTATAGACATACTTCATGACATGATGCAAAGTAGAGGGAACACCATTCATTTCATGAATCCACTGTCTCCCTAAAAGGAGGTTGTAAGAAAGATCATCAAGCATAATGTGGACTAGAGTTTGTAATGTTACATTCCAAACTCTGATAGGTAATGTGATGACTCTGAGTGGCTGTTTTGCTATGTTATCAAATCTATGAATATATAAAGAATTGGGTTTAATATTGATTTTACTCACTTTTATCTTTCCCAAAAGGCTCACACTACACACATTTAGGGTCGAACCATTGTCAACAAGGGATCTTTTTATCACAATTCAATCGATATGGACTATTATGTTGAAGGCTTCATATTTCTTCTGAACTTCTAAGGGAGGTAACTCACTCTGGTGAAATACAATGTCTAAGCTCATCTCATTCATTCCTTGAATTATCATTGCTACATCATTTGAAATAACATTAGAAGGAATCGTAACTTGTTGCAAAGCCTCTTGGAGAATCCTATGATAACTAGGTGATGTTTGAAACAATTCCCATATGAAAATCTTAGCAGGAGTATTCTTCAGGTGTTCAAAAAGATTATATTCCTTTCCATTATTTGCGGTCAAACGAGGAGCAATAGGAAAGATTGGATTAGGAAATGGGAGGGATGTTGAAGGTGTTTGTCTTGGTTGCTTATTATTCCTTGTGTTATATTTATGAGCAATAGTATTCTAACTCAGTTGTTGTGAAACATTAGTCTTAGGTGGTTCAAGGATGAAGACAGGTTTATTTTGAGTTTGTGGTCGTTGTGAGGGTGGGTAAATAATTAGAGGATTCTTAGGATGTCCCATAGGGTATGTAGGAGGTCCATTAATCAAGGGGGATTGAACAGACACTTGCACATTCAACGCCTATTGGTTTGATGTATTTCTAATGAAGGGGAATCTAGATTCATTTCTTTGCCATCATCACTATTGTTGTCATTTTCTTCCACCAAGATATCTTCCCTACGGGGAGAGTTTTTAGCAGAACTAAAAACTAGATGTTCATGACATTCAAAGGTTGGTTCTTCTAAAATGACTTCATCATAAGTACGAGAGTTATCAATGGTTGTATTGTCTTTTTTATCAATGATGGCTTTCTCTTGTTCAATAATATTTTTCCTAAGGGAAGAGAGACAACTAAGATGTTCATGACTTTCATCAATTAGATCTTCTAACATCAAAGTATCTTCTTCACAACTAGGAGAGATACTAGGAGAAGAACAAATGTGATTATCTATAATTTCATTCCTTGTCCCATAATGTCTTCCAAAATAGGATAGTTAGGGGAAGGAACATAAAGATGGTTTTTATAGATCTTAAATATTTTATCATCTAACACCAACTTATCGTCCTCACTTACAATTGCATCCTCTTTCACTAAAACATTCTCACAAGAAAAAGATGAATGGAAACTATGTAAGGTGATGTTTAGAAATGTGTTTATGATCTCATTCTCATGTGTTATAATATCTTCCCAAGGGGGATGAGGGGAATGACAAACAAGACCTTGATGATTCTCAATGATTGTATCTTCTTTCACCAAGATACCTTCATCAGTAAAAGGAGAGATATCGAGAGAAAAAAACTATGATCATCATGGTTATCTATGCTTGTATCCTCTTCTATCACATCATTCCCACAAATATGAGATATAAGAGGGGGTGCAAGTTTAAGGCCAGTGTCAACATTTTCACTCTCTTGCACTAAGAGACTCTCATAACTAGGAAACATATTGAATGAATGAATAACATGCTTATTGACTAACTTGTTCTTTGAAAACTTGGAAAAGATGGATACTAAAATTGATGCAATGAAATGACCTAGAATGAAATGGAATTTTCAAATTCCACACAATGCAATAGACTAAAAATTAAATGTCGTGAATGCAATTTTGACTTTTGAAAATGTATTGAAATTAAGCAATTTAAGCCAAATGTAATGAATTTGATGAAACAACAAACCAAAAAATTGAAATAGGAAAGTGATAGCAGCAAATAGAAGCCTAAGAATAAGGTTTCAAATCCCATAAAATGTAGATCAGGATCTAACAGGGATTCATTCACCAGTAAGGACAGATGGGTCCTGGTTAGGTATTTTTGAAATATTTCTAGTGATTTTTGAGTATTTTTTATGCTCTTCATATGCCAAAAGGTACAAGCTCAGCCTGATCAGGGACTCATTCACCAGTAAAGGTGAATGGGTCCTAGATCAATGTCTTAAAGAGTTGAAAACTATAATTTTTAAGTTATTTTATGTGTTTTTTTTGCCCAGTTTCAAACTATAACTCTTATGAGGGAAATTTCCAGAATTTGATGACCTAATTAAAGCATGAAACATCAGTCTACAATCTAGATTTATATTACAACACAATATCCAAGGTATCCTATGTTCATGTTTCATGTTGATTTATATTACAAGACAATATTCAAGGTATCTAAATTGAAGCATGAAACATGAAATGATGTAATATAGATACCTTGGATATTTTCTTGTAATATAAATCTATAATATAGAACATGTAGTGGCCACTAATAATGTAGATCTTGATCCTTGAAGATGATGTGAAACAATGCTTGCAAGTATATCTTCAATGTTGCACTAACTTTCTTAGCTCAATAACATGTATGAATGCATCAAACCCTTGACATGATGATATGATCTTGAATTGCTGCAATAAACATTGAAAATATTCCTTGAAATTCCTTTGAAAATTATCTTGTAATGCTCTAATGCTTGTAAACTTGAATGCTTGGAGACTTAGAACGAATTGCTAGGAGAAGCAATGCGAATTAAACCCTTATTTTTACTAAATTACGAGATTAACCTCAAAATTCAAATAATTAAAGTTGACACCAGATCTAGAACTAAAAATTATTAAATTCCCACCACAATGAAATTCAAAAAGGGGGTCCTCATTAAGGGAGGACCCATTCGCCACCTAGGGCGAATGGGTCTTGGCTTAGTTTTCCAAGACCTAACCCTAGGGGATGGAAAGAGGGTCAAAAACCCATGTAAAATAAGTAAAGAAAGGGGGGTGGAAAGAGGGTCCAAACCCATGTAAATTCAAAGTAAAACATAATTTATATTGGTGGAAAGCTGAGAATATCCTTTAAAAACCCTTTTCATTTCAACAATTTTGGGTAAAAAAAAAGTCGTCAGCCACATACCCATCATATTGCCACTTTTTGGCCCATCATGATCCTACAAATACCCTTTAATTCCAAGATACTTTTTTTGACACTATAGTTGCAAGAAAAGCAAAAAAAAAATAGTGGCACGAGATTCAAGACAAATTTTGTATGATCCATAAAGTCGGCATACAAATAATACCACTACAATTAATTTCTCAAGTGAGTAGGTATAGGGGTTTTAAAAAAAAATGATTCTTTAATTTTATTGTGTTTTCAAGAAAATAAAAAACAACACAATTTTTTTAATGAAAAATCAATTTTTTGATTGATTAAATCAAAAATAAAATAAGAGGGGGGGGGGGGGTGTGTAGGGTTGTACCCTGCAACCCCTACTCCTCTTGTAGGGTGGACACCACTATCCACACCTTACACTGCCGACGATGGCATTTAAAACCCTGCTTAGTTCCTCATTCAACTAGTGGCAAAGGTAAAAGGTGGTAGCATTAAAAATTCCAGCACCCTTCAATCAACACCAAATATTCCATCTTAGACAAAGATTTTGGCATATACTGACGACAGTACAAAGAAACTCGACAACGAATATAGTTTTAATCAAAATATTTTGATTCCAAAGAATATTTCATCCCACACAGAAATCCGACGATTGCAAAATTTTCCAAGTCACCAGCCATTTTATTTTTCCCAATAAAAAGAATACTCTCAGAATATTCTTTGTGACGGCCATTTATGCATCAAAATTAATGCCTTGGCTCGCTAATGTCACATTTTTGGGCCCCCTTCTAAGCTTTTTTCCTAAAGAGTAACCTTCAGTAAATCAAGTATAAATCGAGCGATGATCTCCATTTTTTTGCAAACAAGGTATCAATGGAAAGGTTATTCTGAGCCTGATCTAGTGGTGTAAGTTTTTTTTCCAATTTTTTCTCCTAATTTATTTTATAGGCCTCTAAAGTCAGACCTATCTATTTTCACTCCAGAGGGCATAACTTTTTCCTTGGTTATCCATTTTCCACGATTCAAGTGACATCAAAAAGATGATTTAGTCCTCCACATATCTCAGGCCTATTTTTCCATAAAGTCAACTAGGTATTTCTTATTTCAATAAAATCTTAGATCTTCCTTTTTTTGGTTATTTTCTTGGAAAATGTGCAAATAGGTTAGATTTTATGGATTCAAAGGGAAATTTTTCTATATTGAGGGGGTCTATACTGATGCATTAGTTCACTATATTATTCTTTCATCATGGATATGACCCAAAATTCTCTGCTTACTCCATACAACTATTATAGTTGTAAATCAAAAATTGAGATAAATTTGAAGAAAGTAGGGATAAATAGAGCTACCATGGGTATAGAACTTGAACTTGTATGTGCTACTAAGAAGAGAAAGTGGTTTAACAGAAGTGGTGAAGGTTTTGGTACATTATGCATGTCTATGTCTCCTAATCTTCTCTTTCATTTGAATCCTACACAACACCCAACCAAATCTAGACTTAATTAGAGTCCTTGTTTGGGAAGCAAGATACTATAAGAGGATTTCAATTGGAGAATGAGCTTATCAGTTTGGATCCTATATATTTTGATAGCATTTAGGACTTCTTCATCAAACTCAAGTATCTCATATTACAGTTGAAATAGTGTGGTATTGAGAAGAATGACACTCAACTGATTCTTTCTATCATTGCCAAGCTTGGTCCTAATTATTCAGTTTTTGTTTCTACCTTCGATACCATGAAAGATGCACTTGGTACCACATTCACTATGCCTTCACTTGATGATTTTTCTAAATCACTCACTTGGGAGTAGAAAAATTTGGTGCAAATGGGCTTATTTAAATCTCCAACATCAAAGGCTTTTATTGTATCTCTAGGAACTACAGATCATAAGGCTTCTAATGGTAAAGGAAATAAACCAAAGCAAAAGAATTCCAAGTACAATGAGAAATCCAAGGAATCAAAATCACATGATACCTCAAATTATTCTACCTCTTCTAAGAGGGATTCATCTAAGAAGGATCAACCTAAATGTGTATATTGCACAAAGATAGGATATGATGAGCATCAGAGTTATGCAAAGAAGATTGATGAGCTGAAGAAACTTCTTTAGAAGAAAAAAATTCAATTGCCTTCATCCTCTTCTTCCACAACATCACCTTCACAATCAAGGTCAGCTAGAATGGCATGTGGAGAAGACAAGATGAAAGGCCATTCTCTCTTTGCATCCACAAATCTTTAGTCTAGTAGATGGATTCTTGATTCAAGAGCCTCAAATCATATGGCTACATATTTGAGTATGTGAACTCTTCATATGAGCCTTGCATAGTGTCACATATTTTGATGGGGAACAACACTTATATGAGTGTTACAAGGAGAGGATCCATAGATGTTGATGATGGCACATTTCACGATGTACTGTGTGTCCCTTCATTAAATTCTAATCTCCTTTCCATCTATCAGATTACACATAGTGGAGTAGGTAAGACTGTAGATTTCACACCTGATTCAGTGCTTATCAGAGATCTGCACACTAGAGATATTCTTGTAGTTGGGACTGCAGATCACGCCTCTCGATTGTATGCATTCTCACATTTTTCTCTAGATGGGAAAGAACTATCATTGACTGGTGCTCACTCTCATGCATCTAGAGTGGATCAAAAATCTGAGGAGAGATTGGTCATTGAAACCTATGTGTACTTCCATCGTTCACTTTGATTCATGAGACTTTTTCTGAGCTTCTTCCTCCTACACCTCCTGCATTTTCAGAGTTTAGCTCTTTTCAACAGGATATTTCCACTCTTTCAATCTTCGTTTTGTGTGATTACTACTTTCCAGACATTGAAGGTTTAATCATTAAGTCACACATTACTGATCTTGAGGACACTCTTGAGGATATTCACTTCCTCTTCAATGATAGACATGGCCCCACCAATCATCACATCAGCATTGACTTTGGAGTTTGTTCTACTTGCATCCCCACTATAGTTTGGATTAGCTTCATTTGATTCAGACATGTGGACCCTTGATCATTCTTCCACGACATTCATCATGCGACTATTTCTCCTAAGAGAGTTTCTTCTTCACACACCATTGAATGTGTTTCTTCCTAAGGGGAGGAACAATGTTTTTCGTAGTTGGATCATCTTCAGAATCCTTCTTCGAGCATTCACTTATGGTAGAGGAGCTTCTACCAAGTATGGGGGGATCCATTGTCTCATCCTTTCTCTCCTATGGGGATGATATTGTTTGTACTTATGTGACCAAAGTAGCACTTGGTGGGAATTTTGAGTCCTAATTTTCTTAGTCACGTGTATGATTTCATTTTCTTTTCTCTTTTTTGGAGAGGAGTTTTTCACATGAGGTTTTTTGCTTTTCTCTAGTTATGAAATATTCCAGTTGCTTGTTCATGGGTACCTCATCAAGCCTTGTATTCGGGACCCATTTTGCATTCATTTAGCTTCCTTTGTCAGTAGTTTAGTTTCTCCCTAAGTTGATCTTAAGGGGGGGTGTTGGAGTAAATAAGTCATTATTTGATAATTAATTAATCATCAATTAATTATTAGAGGCATTTTACTTTAATCACTTAAGCTAAACTTAGGAGTTTCTTTTTATTGTTTATTTTGATTATTATTATTAGTTTGGACTAAATTTAGGACAAGTTATCTCATTGCATAAAGTTAGAACATTTGACACTATCTTGTCAAATCCGCATGTAGGGTTTGCTTGTGCAATGCTTTTATAAATCTTGCACTTTCATTTGTAATATTCATCCAAGTTATTTGCATCAATACAATTCTTAAGTTATTGAGCACAATCTTGCTTTTGATCTTCTCTATTTTGATAGGTAATTGCTTGCAGGTGTTTCATGGGAGCTATGGATTGAATCATTAATTCTAGCAAAAATTGCACTGAGCACAGAGTAGTGTACTTACTTTGATTAAAGACCATAGGTACCTACTATAAAAAGTTGTTATATTTGTGAGGTTGTATTTGGATAGTAAATCCAAGTAGCTTGCTCATCGTAGTTTTTGCCTTGTAGGTTTTTCCATGTAAATTTGGTGTTATGGGTGTGTACATTTATGTTCTTCTACTTACCATGTTTTAATTGGTTGATTGTTGTTGAATGAAAGAAACTATTTAAGTGTTGATTCACCCTGCCTCTCAATACTTATGTGTGTTCAACAAAATTTTAATTTTTTAACAACTTTTGTTAATGTTATTTTGTGGTGCCACCTACCCCTATGATATAAAAAATATCTACTCCATGCTCATAGTAAATGGGAGGCTATATTACTATTGAAAATCATCACAACCTCTTATGGAATCAAAATAGTGCTTTTGTTTTAGATTATTCTATAGCTTCCCATGTAAAACCTATAAGCTCACACCATGCCCCAAATCATTGTAGGAGACTCTCAATTAGGATTGCACACTCAATAATTCCCCTATTATCAATATAAATAGAAATATACTTCTTCTAACAAACAAATGTAAGGAATTACCCATAAAAAATGATAAGTAATAAGGCATTAGCATAGGGTGTGCAATCCCAAATCATTGATAGAGAAAAATGTACCATGTATAGTCTAGTATGAAAATTTAAGTTACCATCCTTCATTAACATAAACAAGAATACCTCCTTGGAATTTACATTGATTGGTAATAGTACAAAATAATAGTGATTTTAAAACTATCTCCCTCTATTAGGATTAAGGTCGCATCTACCTTGTAAATCCTATGTCATGATTCCAACATCCTTGGAAAGAGTTCCTAGGAATTTAGGGTGTATTGAAAAATATTTTATAAAATTTATTCTCACCATTTTTGTAATACATTCATAAGGGATGATGGTTCCACTAGCAAAAGGTGACTTATGGACATGAATATTTAATATTGTTTTCCTCACATGTTGATGCCTAGAATGGATGATAAGAGATAAGGAAGAGGACAATTGAGTGACTGTTGGGATTCTCCAAGTGGTTCTTGGAAATATACAATGGGTATCTCTTGGTATTCTATCTTTTGTGGCATTTAATGTAATGCTACATTTCCAAGTTTGGGTTCCCAAGTTGGAGGGAAAGTATTGGAGCTAAAAATAGTGTCCTTTCACATTCTGAGGAGGTAATCCAAGGGTTGGAATGTTTGGAATGAAGAGTCATATTTGGGCACCATGTTTAGTGCTTAAGACATCTTTATAATATTATACAATTAGCTCCTTGGATAGAGAAATTAAGAATAACTGGATGTAGAGTTACTTTTAGGGACAAGGATAGGTTGAGACATAAAGGGGTTGTTCATGGGACACAGGTGCTTCCATGTTGGAGGCAAAGAGGAGAATGAAATTGAATGTATTATAATGTCATTTTTTTTAATATAATACTTACTTGGCCTCTCTTCTTGGTGGGGCTTTTTCTTGCAATGGTTTCTCCATGTAAATATTGTGTAATTTTATTCCTTTTATGTTTATTCATGCCTCATTTCTTCTATATTATGATAATTTTATGCTTTGTTTATTGTTTTTATAATTTCACATAAGGTGGTGTTATTAAGCATGTTATGTTGGCTATTTTTTAGCATCATAAAGAAGATGGATCTAATCATAGTAATTCCATATTAAGGTCACTTAATTTAAAGTTTGCATATAAGTTTAAAATTTTCATATTGTAGTTGTACAAGCCTTGTATCTCATCCATGGATGTCATCAATTGATTAGCCGAATAGAGTAAAATTTACCAATACTCTCACTCTCTCTAAAACGTTAATATATATTCATCTTTATGATGAATTTCTCTCTTCAAAGCTCTTGCTAATGACCAATCACTCTTCAATATTGCATCTCATTCTTCACAAATGATCGTGTCATTTACTTCTATGATTCTCTTTCTTGCTGTAATTTACTCTTCCTTTTTATTTCCAACCATCTGATTTGTATTTTCTCTTTCTTGCATGCCATAAATTTAGTGTATATTGTAACACAAAATAAATCTCTTCTCATATTGTGGATTAGAAACCTCATTCATATTCTCTCCCATCACTAGCCTTTTGACCTTTCTTCCCTTTTATAAGTAGCTCTCCTCTTCCATCCCTATGCTACCATCACCTTAAAACCTATCAAAATCATGTTTGAATAGTTCTATCATCCAATTGAGTCTTTTTCCCATATATATCTCCCCATGTAATTCCTATCTCATGTCACACACCACCTTATTCCAAAAAACCAACATTATATCCTATTTATGTTATATTCCACTACCTCTTGCAAAATAACTCCAAAAATTAACCATTTTTTTAGTGTTAAGATGGGCCTCTTAAATATTTTAACCATCTACATGTCAATTTTTTAACTCTTTCCTCCCCACTCAAACCTACTCTTTGAGTGCAAAAATGGGCATATCTAATTATGGTGCATCCTTGTTTGATTTCAAAACTATCAACCTCTTCATACTTCTCTTTGTTGTGCATAAATTCTTATCTAAAATGAGATGAGTAGTTCATTCTCTTTCAATAGTCAATAAAAGATTCAAATTATAGACTAGTGACAATTTTTAGACTTTTGAAACCAAGGTAGAAATTAATGGTCATGAAGGCTAATGCAATACCCCTATATCATGTACTCTTAGAATTACAAAAATTATGAGCCCCTACTCACAATTAAATTTGGATTACTATAATTCCTAATCTATGTTGCTAAAAATAAACTTAATTGAACACCTTGTATGTTCTTTCTCCTTTATGCCTTTAATACAAGCCACATGTTCTCTTGATAATTTTTCCAAATATGATATCAAATATCCATATATCTAACATCCTTCATGATAATGAAGTTATTTGTTCTCCTTTTTGGTATGTACAAGATAAAAAACTCACCACAAATGGATTCACCTTTAGCCAAATTATTGAACTCCTTTTCTTCCTCATCTATGATTTCTTCATCTCCTTATGCAACACATTTCTACCCCAATAAATAACTCTCTTTTAATTTCCAAACAATTTCTCCACTCCTAGTTTTTTCCTTATCTTTTTATAGTGTCACAACCACCTTTGTATGTTTTAAAACAATGTTTATCCTCTTCTTCTCACTATACAATGAATCATCATTACTATATTGGGGGAATATTCAATGTGTCTACCTACCTCAGTGGATTTAAAAGAAAACTTTTTTATTCTCCATAGTTTCATTCAACCTTTTTGTTTGTATAAATATCTCCACCACATCTTCATTTAGTAATCTAAACCATAGATCTTGATTTTAGTTGTAAATTAATTTCTTAGTGTTACACCCCATTATGTTAATACCTATTTACTTTTACCTAGTTGGGTGAAAATGGTTTAAATGTATATGTTTATGCTTTAAGTATTTTGGAAATATGATGAATGAATGTTTGATTCAATTTGATGTTTTATAATGATGTTGTCTATGAAATATATGATGCAAATGGTTGTAATTGATTCAACTAAGTACTATTGCAATGTACTAAGTTGGATGTGGGTATAGATTCAAGCCTCCGAAAGAGAGGGGAATTACTCAGAAGAAGAACTTGGTCTGGTAACCCTTAATGAGCCTAACTAAGCTTTCACACACTCAACTCTAGTTTAGTGAAGTCGAGTCAATAGTTTGGGAATGGTAAGGGTATCCTTAGCCTTATTTGTGTATGATTTAGAAGATGATATGATCTTGTCTATGAATGTTTTGATTTGGGTTATGTGATTGAGTCTATTTATCATGTGTAAGTTCTTCTTTATGTGTTTATATTTAAATCAATGAGATATATACATAAAATGTATATATATGTATCTATGTACATGTCTACAATAAAATCATACACATGAGTAAATACATGCATGCGTATATGTAGATAGACATATCTAAGCATGCTCATGGATGGATTACCCATATACATGGGAATATCGATTAGATGAAGGTGACATATATATATATATATACATTACGTGCATATATGTTGATCGGTGGGATTGTGGATATGTGTTTAAATGTTGAGACAATGATATATATAATATAGTATATATATTAATGTATGTGTATGTATCTACGTTAACAGAAATGTACATACAAATATTAATATATATACATTTGTATATATATATATTCATATATAAATATGCATGTATTTTTATTATGTAGAATGTGTAAATATGTGTATATGAATTCAAATGTCAAATAAAACATTTTATAAATTACATATATATATATGTTTATCATTTTGAATAGTGTTGGAAAAGTTTATGTAGTGCATACTACATAGCGCAATACATATGGTAAAGTATGAAGCACAACAAATAAAGGATAGTGCATATATTAATGACATTGTATAGTGAATTAAAGTGTTGTATAAAACATGCAAAAGAAACACTATGACAAAGTGCATGGAGTCAAAGTAAACCCAGATTATGAATTGCATTCTTATAAGAGTTAGTCAAACTATGATTTAGAAAAGAGAAACATATGTGTAAATAGCCAAGATTTGGTCATTCAAACAACAAACAAGAAAATAGAGGCACATGGGTTTATGTGGCACCAAAATATAAAATCTGCATACCAATAAAAGTCTACTATGTATTTCCTCTCCTATGTATAAGGAAAAATATCATTGAGAAGGAGTCAAATTGTAATGTTGGCTAAAAGAAGTTGATTTGTGAAGCCTTTAACCTTGTTTTTCTGAGTAAATAAACTATTTTCATGATGAGAAGGTGGTTGGTTGAGTCTTTGCATAGATTCATTGCTTTTAAATATTCCACATTTCTTTTATTTTGTTGAGTTGAGACAAGAATGATGGCATACCTCCTTCCTCAAATGTGAGTGACCATGTACTCTCTACTTGAGATGCGGTAGATAGTGTCCCTCCATATTCACTTGTGGTAGATGGTGTCCCTCAATATTCACTTGTGGTAGATGGTGTCCCTCCATATTCACTTGCGGTAGATGGTGACCCTCCATATTCACTTATGGTAGATGGTGTCTCTCCATATTCACTTGTAGTAGAAGGTGTGTCTCCAACTACAATAATTAAATCTCTCTTAGCATGATGCTTTTTCATTCGTTCCCTTTGTGTCACCAATTCCATTTCTCTTTTTGATGGTTGAGGTTCCTCTCCAATTGGCATGTCTTCGTCAATCGTTTCCAATTTCTTCTTCTCACCGTGTTCCCTCATCCATGTTGCTTTCTTTTCTTTCTTAGCTTGGGTCTCTTCCTATATTGGTTTAATCCTTGATCATTTCCTCAGTATGATGGATAATTTTATCTATAGCATGATAAAGAGACAAATATTATTTCCTAAAAAATGAATCCATACAAATAAATAAAATATATGTCATTCAACCCTTCATAAAAAATGCTTGCAATAATCCTGTAGAAGAGTATTTCTAGCATAGAAAAAGTTGACATGAATTTTTTGATGGAATTCCTTAAAGAAAAGTGGTCTCCAAGTCTCAAATGATAATTGAATTATGAGTGGACTCCACAGTCCTCCCATATTTGCCATGTGTAATTTGATATATGGAAATGAGACTATTCGTCAAATGAGGTACACATGAAATATCTTTGAAAGTGTTTTCCTCAAAATCAATAGAATCCTTCTCAAGTACACTCATGTATGCATTATTTCCCATCAAAATAGGAGACATAGTCCAAGGCTCAAAAGAAAAAAATATAGACTGTGAAGAAGCCATAGGATGAGATTCTCTTAAGTCTAGAAGTCATCTCCCTGATCTAGTACTTGAAAAAGCACAAACTATTGATATATTTCTTTGCAATACACAACTTGATGTATCCAAAAACATAAAATTCTTATTGATCCTCAAATTTCATCTCACAAATCTATGATCTCATTTAAGCATTTAATTAGTTCTTTGAATTAAAGCAAAAACAAAATCATACATTCAACTAGAGTGATTGAAGACAAATAAAAGATGCTTCATCATTTTATTCATAATTCAAAAGACAAAATACAGAGGAGAGAATCTAATTCAAAAATTTTAATTTTCATTAATATTCCATTGCTACTGTAAAACCATTAATCCTATTACAAACTAGAACGTATACCTAAGATTCAACACTATTCTATTTCTTTGTGCTTGAATTATAAAATTACTCACATGATCTCAAAATCTACTTCACATCAAAATACCCATGCAATTGCCTTGAATTCCCATTTATAGAAACATGGGAGCACAAGCATCGGTCCAAATTACAATTAAAGTCACATTTACATTTGGCATACATTTCATTTCAATTTCAAAATTCTCCAGACAGATATATTTGCACCGTGCAGAAAGGGGGAAAACACATATGACAAAAATTATTTTCCACCATTGAATATTTACCTGCCTTCCAAAAGGAACTTTCATCGTAGTATTTGCATCAAAAAATCTCATTCATTTCAATCATCAAAAAAAAAAACACCGAACCGGGACACCACCTATGCAATGGTTCATCATCTTCAGAATCAAAGTGTGCATGTCACCTTTGTGATTTTGTTGAAACTAGAGAATTTGTCTCACCATCATTAGAGTATTCTAGACCCACAAGTGCAAGGATATATTGGGCATAATTTGGATCATATTTGGCCTCATCTTCCATGGTAGCATCAGGCTCCCCCATATAAGAATTAGAAGCCTTGTGGTCCTTATCCTTCTTCCTTTTCTCCTTAGACTGGGTCAATTTCTCTGACTTAATTTCCTCCTTTCTTGCACTTTGTTCTTTTAGGAACACACCACTAGGCTCACCCTAGTCACAAATAACAACTCTACTTCTCAAGTTGTAAGTATTTTTAGTGTCTCATCCCATGAATATGGAAAAGGATTTCCTTACTGCTTCTAGCTTTGTAGACTTCTTAGAAATGTCTGGCTTAATTATGGGTGTGTCATCCTAAGTTTTAAGCCTCTTGACAATTTTTTGTTTAGGTTTCCTTTCTGATCTAATGCTTGATTCATTGGGATTACCCATTCTCACAAAACAACAAGATCAAGGTTTGCAAACTTTCACTTATAGAAGAATCTTAATGGCTTATACTCTTAGGAGTAAACTTGTAAGATAAAAATCTTCCCAAACCATGCACAATTCTAATCAAGCTAAAATGGAATTTACAAAATCCCTTGAAAACCCCAAGTATCTAAAGCCTACATACCCCTCAATAATTCCCCAAACTAGCTAGCTCAAGCATAGTTGATACAGAAAAATATAGATACCATCTTTCCTGAGAAAATTCATCTTCAATTTCTCTACAACTACCTACCCAAGCTCTTCACACCTTCTTTGGCTCTAGACCAATTCTTTAACTCTCGATGACTGCAAATTGTGAGAGAAAACAAATAACAACCCTCATTATGTAGAATGATTGGAGTATGTCTACCATTAATGTTTCAAAGAAAGCTCACGTGAGCAAGCTAACAACCAACCACTCAACTTTGAATCTCGGTCGTCAATCCTTTTGATTTAAAACACAATCAATGATGATCCTTAAGCATTTCCACATGTCTTTATTACCGTACTTGGAAACAACAATGACACCTCAGATGGTTTCCATGCAGCCACCTACACATTCAACATATCTTCTAAACTCTGCCTCTCATCACAATAATGCCCTAAAATCATTCCCAAACTTTAGCAACGAGTAACAACTCTTTTGATAGAAAGAATATTCCTCAGTATATCCTCCATCGCTTGTATAAATTTCATGAGGCTACAATTGTATTTTAGTGAGGAGGACCATCCAGCGATACCAAACACACCCACAATCCATCACTTATCATTGTAGCTGATTTGGAGTTGAGAGTGCTTACAACGATAAGTGAAAGAAGCGATGGCACCAACTACTGACAAGTGGCATAATCATACTACTCAACCCAAAAACTTCACATTGCTCATCACACTAATAGAAACAGGTGATGAAATGTTTCTACAATGGCTTGACATATAGGAGAGACAATAGTTCATCAGGCATCGCAAAAGTGGAATTGAGGGGCTAAAGAACTTCAATGATAAGCGACATAAAAGGAACCATTGGCTCATCGCCCATCGTGGTAATAATCCCGATGATAGAAATTACTCCAACAATGAGCGATGACTTAATTAACTAAAAATTTGCATGTTCACCAATTTGTTTTAAAAGAGGGGACCACCTAAAACAATGCATGATAAGGGCTTAAGAGACTTAATAACATTTTGTAAAGGATGTAAAGGCCAAACAGGGCTGAATTATCAACCCTATAAAATAAGACTTTCTTGGACCTAGGCACATGAAAAAATTCAGCAAAGGGTGATAGGGAAACCCTAACCACAAGGGGTCAGTCATTTTATGGACTTCCATGACTCAAGTTGTTTTCAACATGATCGAAAATGGGTGACAACAGGTCAACACAAGAAAAGATCAAAAGACTAAGGTCTTAGAAAAAGGAGGAAAATATTTAAAGTAATACCATTCCCCACATGAAACCCTAAACCCTAGCCCCTAACAAACCCAGAGGACCAAAGAAAAAGTAAATTCAAACCAGTGGAACATGAAAATTTGAAGGTTCCACCAATGGCTCTAACTGGGGACACATGCCTCTCACAGGCATGGTGAAATTCCAAATGTCATGGTTGAAGGAGACCAAGCACATGGACACCAAAAACCAAGGACTTTCTTGGACAAGGAAAGAGGACCAGACCAAAGAAAACCAACACATACAAAAATGACAGGACTACACAATGTGCTCCTCACTTCAAAATCTTCTTAGCAGCCTCTTCTATCATACAAGATTATAACCTAAATTTGAAATTTTACTAGGCTTCAATTTCACTTGGTGGCCCCATGACCCCCAAAAATGTAGGGCCAATACTTACCTCAGTCAAATACTTTAATTTCTACTATTTTCTTTGGGCCAAGTATGAAAACATTGCCACTAAAAATTTGAAGACTAACATCACCACTGGCATGTTTGAACATAACACTGTATTCTCCAAGGCCACTATTAACTCTTGCAATTTGACATAGGGAGTCAAGTACTAACTGAAAGCCATAGTTAATATGACATGTTAGCTTGTCCAACTCACATTCATATTCCATTAAAAATCCATCCAATTGAATTGAAAAGTGAAAAAAATCATAGTCCACTTGACCATTGGCATTGTAAGAGTTGACATCAAATTCAGTTTGCACATCAAACATGAAGCTTTCATAGACACTCTGTTCAATAGTCCCATCCAAAAGCATATACCTTGGCCTTTTGAGGTTAGATTTTAGCTCTAAATCTGAGAAATTAGAATGAATAGAAAACTCATATAAATCCTTGAAGTCATCTCTTGATTTTTGTCCCATGCCAAACAAGCATTCATCTTGTGTGATGAATAAAAAGTGTTCATACATAGGCATATTCTCAAACTTGTGCTCACTTTCACTGAAGCATTTTAAATCCTTCATGCTATGACATGCTCCACCACTTTGGAAATATGGTTTATCAAATACCATAGTAGCTTTTCTCTCATTCATATAAGGGTTATCACAACAAACATCATTATTAACATCCCAGGCATCAAATATTTCCATTTCAGGTTTAGTGATATATTCTTATTGATAGGTGTGTTGACCCAAATGTGAATGATTCATTGTAATATGAATATTTTTCATTATAAACTGAACAAGTATCTTCATTTTCCTTCTCATCAATGCACTCCTTTTTGGTTGAAGACATGTGCATTTTGGTAACCAAACAAGCATATTCCATCTCATCAGTAACCTCATGAGCCAGTTGCCTCACACATAGATTTGAATCAAAAAAATTCTATGTTACACTCATCAATATTGCCCTCACACATTGCAAACATTTCCATCTCTACATCACACAAACAATTAGGAGTGGCAAGGACATGATCATGTTCATTAGAATCATAATCAACATCATCAACATCTTTATCATTTATAATACTATGCTTAGGATCAAGATACTAAACATATACATTCTTATCTTCAAACTCATCATCATTCACAAAGTTAGCATGCTCTATTGATGATAAAACCAGATCACATTCCAAGTATTCATCGAATGAAGTTTGTTTATTCACTTTTGAACAAGTGGCTTCATGAACATTCATGTCATTGCACCCTTCATGTGAAGAAAATAACTCTAGATCATTCTCACAAGAAGATTCATAATCCTCAGAAAAATAATCAGAAACTTCATTCTCATCATGATCCTCATCACAAGAAAATCCTTCACTACATGAACTGTGCTCAACACTTTCAGGGTGAATACCTAAATTTTCACCCTTAATATATTGGCCATTGATTTGTGATGAGACGTTAGCCACACTTGCAAGTGTATGTTTATCTTCATCTCTGGTATACAAGTCAACATACATGTTGCTTGTGGGTTGATTAGAATCATTATCTTCATCAATAAAATGAGATGGATGTTTATTTTTTGATATACCCTTTTCACTTGTTTGCATTTTCTCTCAATTCTACTCAATAGGGAAACCACTACTAACAGTCTAAGGCATCAAATTTTCTGCATAATTACACTTGGTTCCTTCAATAATCTTTATCCAATCAAGTATCTAATTAAAACCATGAGGTTTCAACTCTTTTGGAAAGGCACTCAGTCCTGGCTAAAAAAAATTACAAAGCAAATAAAAAAACATGTTGACTCCTCAGGTTTGAAACTCTTGGGGACTCCCAACACAACATGCAAAAATATTAAGAATAACTCACATGATGATTCTTCCTTATATATTTTATACAATTCTTGAACAAAAGACATCTGATTAGCGTTGCTCAAATTTTGTTGACATTCAACTTGGATTTCACTATGATTTGTATGTTGTGATGATGGAAAAATTGGAATAGTAGAAGCATTATCATCTTGAAAATCATTTATATAGCCTGATCCATGAATTTCATTCACACGAGGTGTGCTAGGATAATCAACACTTGCAGCCATATATCTCTTCATCATTGAATATTTCAAATTGTTTTCGATGTCCATGGAAATTTGATATGCAATATGAAGTGTTGTAGGATCTTTATCCCTTAATAGATAGCTCATTTCTTTATCAAATGCACCCAAATATACAACCAAACACTTTGCATATTTTGGTCTTATATTTTCAGGGATATCCTTTACTGCCTTCGAAAATATGAGATTAAAAGTAGGAACCAACTCATCTTCTTCTTTCTGGATGTTTATAAATTTTTGTCTTACTGAAAATGGATTCCTCTCACCAAATTATTAAATTAATGCTGCCATGAATTCATTCCATGAAGAGATAAAATATACTAGAATTTGAAAAAAGAATTTCTCACCAATCTCTGGCATCTTCCTTCAGAGTTTGAAAAAAGAATTTCATGACAACATCTTCATGGTTTACCTCATAATCTCCCATTAAATCAAAAAAAACTTGCAGATGTTTTTATGTTGATTTAGAACTTTCCCCATTGAATTTTGGAAAATTTTCCTTAATATCATTAGGAATAGGGTTTGGTAAACCCTTAATACCATTAAGATTTAATGGTCTATATCATCCAATAGAGAAATTTCTTTGAAGGCGTGATAGGGGCTGCACACTCCTCCTGCTTGCATCTAATACCCCATAGGGATGTACAAGTGAATGATGCATTTTATTACTCCCCTTTACAAACTTCAAACATCAACTCTATAGTTGATCACTACCATTCTTATTTCTCTTATCATGGCCTTAAAATATTACAATGCATAACTCAAATGTACCCATATCTAAGATCTCTTCTAATGGGCAGGTTTCAAGGACAAACATGCTTCTTCAACACAATATAGAAGCTTCAAATTATGACTCAAAAGTATGTAAATTTACCACTAACATTCCCTTCCTTAGTGCTTAGTTTCACTTAATAGGGAATCAAATTTCTTCTAAACTATCAAATATGGTTCTCATAACAATTTTATACTTCTTGGAAACCAAAACATGGGGAATACCTAGAGAAGTTATAGCAATATTTGTAGATCCAAAGTTTTCTTCATAATTTCATCAGGTTCTTTTCATAGAGTTGCCACCTCCCTTCATAGAGGACTAAACTTCAACAATATGAAGCTCATTCAAAGATTGATTTCATTCTGGTTCTTCTTCAACAACAGAGTCACACACACCAATTCTTTTAAATTTGTTGCAACAAAACCCCTCCAGGTCCAAAACTATTTGAACCAGATGTTCAGATTGACCCAATTCTTTACTCTTTTCAAATAGTAAAAAAGCCTTCTAATATTCTCATCCTAGCTTGTCATCGAGATGCTTCATCATATGAGCTCGAGTTTGCTTCATCTCTTCTCAACAAACTCCTCATTCTTAATATTTCTTGATTTCTTCAAATAGTGCACACTAGTGCAGAAAACTTAGAGTTGCCACCCACATTTGGTAGGAATTTATGAAAATATTCATGAATTTATAGGCAGAACTTGATAGAATTTTCAAGTTCAAAGAAAAAAAATCAAACCCTAATCAACATTTTTGAGAATTGACTCACTGACACCAAAACTAGATTGAAGGATGAACTTATATTTGCAAAGTATTGGACTCTAATACTTTTGATACAGAACCAAATACTTCTTGAGTAGTCCCTAGTAGATTCACCAATCTGTTGGTTTTTTCTTAGAACCAAACTTAATCTCACTAGATGCCTATGAATTTTCCATAATTCGATGATAAGCAAAGGTAAAGATTGGCCAAAAAACAAGTAAAGGATTTCTAGGACTAATTCTACACTTCGGGATCTATGAAACCAAAAAGGATGATCTTGATAATGTTTATATGATACTCTTGTTCCATTTTATCATGAACATTGAAACAAATAGATACATTCTTATTGGGTGCAAATAGACAAAATTCTTGAAGGATTTAGTTGACCCTTTAACAAATTGTTACCTAAAACAAGGAATGAGTGGTACTTCCTACCACTTCACTAAAATTATAGGTATGCTAGAGGTTTTCATTAAGATTTGTGTTCTTTGTTAGGTATGGGTAGGCTCACCTACATATAGGATAACCAAAGTAATAGATCAGTGCTTTATCTATGGGTGACAAACTTGCATTTGTAACAAACTATAATACATTAGCAATGAAAATAAGCATTTCTAGACTATTGATATATTGCTTTTCAATACACAACTCAATGTATCTAGAAATATAAACTTCTTATTGATCCTTAAATTTCATCTCACAAACCTATGATCTCATTTAAGCATTTAATTATTTCTTTGAACTAAAGCAGAAACAAAATCACATTCAACCAAAGTGATTGAAGACAAATAAAAGATGCTTGAAAATTTTATTCATAATTTGAAAGAAAAAATACAGAGGAGAGAATCTAATCCAAGATTTTTAATTGTCATTAATATGCCATTGCTACTCTAAAACCATTAAGCCTATTACAAACTAGAATGCATACCTAAGATTCAACTCTATTCTATTTCTTTGTGCTTGAATTACAAAATTACTCTCAAATGAGCTCAAATTTTTCTTCACCATAAAAAGTACCATGTAATTGGCCTTGAATTCCCATTTATAAAAACATGGGAGCAACAAGCATCAGGCCAAATTATAATTAAAGTCACATTTACATTTGACATACATTTCATTTCAATTTCAAAATTCTCCAGACAGTTATATTTGCACCATGTAGAAAGAGGGAAAGTGCATAAGACAACAATTCTTTTCCACTGCCGAAGATTTATCTACCTTCCAAAAGGAACTTTCATTATAGTAGCTGTGTCAAAAAAATCTCCTTCACATTGTTCATAAAAAAAAAACACTAAACAAGGACACCACCTATGCAATGGTTCATCATCTTCAAAATTAGAGTGTGCAAGTCACCTTCGTGATTTTGTTGAAACTAGAGAATTTGACTCGCCATCATCAGAGTATTCTAGACCCAAAAGTGTAAGGAGGTACTGGGCGTACTTTGGATCATCTTTGTCCTCAT
This sequence comes from Sequoia sempervirens, assembly GCA_007258455.2. Lineage (NCBI taxonomy): Eukaryota > Viridiplantae > Streptophyta > Pinopsida > Cupressales > Cupressaceae > Sequoia > Sequoia sempervirens. The sequence continues at coordinate 960,484,970 of VDFB02281492.1, read as the reverse complement.
CTTCCATGGCAGCATTAGGCTCCCCCATATAAGAATCGTAAGTCTTGTGGTCCTTATCCTTCTTCCTTTTCTCCTTAGATTGGGTCAATTTATTTGACTTAATGTTTCAAAGAAATCTCACGTGAGCGAGCTGACAACCAACCACTCAACTTTGAATCTCGATCATCAATCCTTTTTATTTAAAACACAATCAATGATGATCCTCAATCATCGCCACTTTCCTTTACAACCGTACTTGGAAACAACGATGACACCTCAGACGCTTGCCACATAGTCACCTATGTATTCACCATATCTTCTAAACTCCACTGCTCATCGCAGTAATGCCTTGAATTCATGCCCAAACTTTGGCAATGAGTAACAACTCTTTTGATGGAAAGAATATTCCTTAGTATATCCTCCAAAACTTGTCGCAAAAATTTCATGAGGCTGAAATCGTATTTCAGTGAGGATGTCCATCCAGAGATACTAAACACACCCACAATCCATCGCTTATCGTTGTAGTTGATTTGGAGCTAAGACTTCTTACAATGATAAGTGAAATCAACGATGGCACCAACTACTGACAAGTGGCATAATCATATTTCTTGACCCAAAACCCTCACATTGCTCATTGTAGTAACAAAAATAGGCAATGAAATGCTTCTGTGATGGCCTAACATATAGGAGAGACAATTGTTCATTGCAAAAGTGGAACTAAGGGGCTGAAAAAATTCAACAATAAGCGATATAAAAGGAACCATTGGCTCATTTCCCATCGTAGTAATAAACTCGATGATAGAAATGACTTCAGCAATGAGCAATGACTTAAGTAATTGAAAATTTGCACATGAACCAAGTTTTTTAAAAGAGGGGACTGCCTAAGACAATGCACAATAAGGTCTTAAGAGACTTAATAACATTTTACAAAGGATTTAAATTCCAAACAAGGTTGAATTATCAACCTTATAAAATAAAAGACTTTCCCAGACCTAGGCATGTGAAAAAAATTAGCAAAGGGTGATAGGGAAACCCTAACCACAAGAAGCTAGTCATTTAATGGACTTGCATGACTCAAGTTATTTTTAACATGACTAGAAATAGGTGACAATAAGTCAACACAAGAAAAGATCAAAAGACTAAGGGCTTAGACAAAGGAGGAAAATCTTCAAAGTAATACCATTCCCCACATGAAACCCTAAACCCTAGCCCCTGACAAACCCAGGGGACTAGAGGAAAAACACATTCAAACTAGTGGAACATGAAAATTTGAAGGTTCCACCAAGTTATTAGGATCAAGGATCATTAATTCATTATCAATTTGATAGCTTTGTAATTTATACATAGAACCATACAATGTTTTCAATTTATCCCAAGAATCATGATAATTCTTACATGCTTCAATTTGAAATAATAAATCTTGAAAAACTAGTTTATGAAGACAACCAAGAGCTTTGGTATGTTCAATCACCCCTCTTATATTTTTCTCATCATATGTAGGTTTAGGTACCTTATTTTCAACATATAGAGAGTGACTTTAATTCATTAGTATACTCCATGCATGTTGATGCTATGTTGAATAATTATATGATGTTCACAAAAGAACCTTAGAATGATCAATGGAAAAAATAAGAGCACAAAAAAATAGATCAAAAAATGCACCAAGAGACCCCACAAATTACTCAACCAAGAATCGCCCAAAAATATATGATTTGGAACTTTATATTTAGTGTGATTATAGGTGCACAATGCTAAAAACAACAAACTAGACTTGATTTTAGTGCTTATAAAAGCTAAATTTAACCATAAGCTCAAAGTAAAAAATTTACACAAAATAAGATCAATCTGATTTCACCACTACAAATTACATGAAAATTTATGCACTTTCAAAAAAATCACCCAAAAACGTTATTGTATGAGTGAGAATGGAGTCTTAGAAGTTCTTAAAATGAGAACAAGTCAACAGTAGCTCTAAAAGTCTACAATTTCTGAAAAAATCAGGCACCAAAATCAAAACCAATCATACCATTACAAAAAGCACAAAATTATACCCCAATTCAAAAAAAATTACTTGAAAAAGGGAGCTTGTATGGTCGAGATATGCCCCTCCAAAGTTCAACTACAAAATCAAAACCGTTGATGAAGAGGATTTAGATTGGGTAGGTGCCTGATGATGGTCATTTCGCCATCAAATTTAACACATTGTAATTTGATCATCATTTGGCTATCAAATTTAACACAATGCCTAATCACAAATTTAACATAGTGTTTTTGATAGCCATTTGGACATCAGATTTAATATAGTTGCGCAAAAAAATAATTTTTTTTGCACAAAAATAAGAAGTATTATATATAAAAATGGAGGTTTTTGGGCCTTTTAAATTCAATGGAAGGGTCTATTTTGACACAAAATTCTCCAAAATGAACCTGCGATACAAATTCACAAAGAAAAAAATTCAATTATGGTATTTCTATAAGGTTTTTCTGATTCTCCAGGTCATCATATGATGCAAGAGAAGAGCATACTCAAATTTTCAAGGTCCACCAATATTTTAAACATTGTAATAGCTCAAGCTTGATTATCTCCTAGATATGAGAAGGGGCTTACAAATCTGAAGCTATGATACCATGTTAGAGTCACTCAAGGACTCAAGCCTCCAAGATCACCTACAAAAACTAAAAAGAACCTTCTACAAGAGGGAAAAAAAAGAACATGAAATTGCAATAATGGATGCAAGATATGACCAATATGAAATACTCATGATTTTAGTGATATATTGGACTTACTAAATTGAATTAGTTAGGATGTACAAATGATGCCTTGCTTATAAAGGAAAAAATTAAGATACAATTAGACAAGATCTTGATATGTGTCTTAATGCTATATAATGAGACAACTACCCCAATAAATATTAAATGACTTAGGACACAAGCATTAAATTCCAAAAGATAAGTGACAACTAATGCTTAACTAGAAACATTCCCTCCTACGACCTAAGTGGACTTAACATGTAAATAGGACCTAGATAGATAAAACACCTATTTAGACGAACAATACTTAGTGCCATTAAAATTCTCAATATTTGAATTAGAAGTCATAGCTACAACCAAAAATAAATCTACAAAACCTATTAAATTAGATACACCCACTAAAAATAATATCACAAAACATCAAGAAATAGAATTCCTTTGATCACAACTATATACACTCAAATTTGGTCTGGAGGAATTAATTAAATATAAGTTATTTAATTAATGATCTATAATTCTTCTACTTATAAATAAATTGAAAAATTTATTTATATAGTTCATTTTCTATAATTCTTCCTATCTTAAATCATTTTCTTCATGTCTTAATTAAATGAACAACTTTAATTAGTTTGTTTTATTTAATTTCTCATTAAATTTGAATTTTATATTTGAATTTAAGCACATAGCTACTAACTTCTTCTCACCTTCCACCTCATCATGTGTCTCATGAAATTAAATATTTTCAATATTTAATGTGGCATTTATCCTCAACAGATTTTAACCAATTTGGGACACTTGGCCTTCATCTTCATTTGATTCCTCTTCACACTTGGAAATTTGTTCTTATGAAGGGAACACAATCCTTGATTCTCTCTAACCTCTTCATCCTCAACCATTAATTCTCTAGATTGAATCTAGACCATTTGTTCCTACCACCTAAGCTTATGCCTTGGAAAATCTATAAATAGACTCATTTATAGAAAAAGCATATATAGAGAGCTGAGCATAATTACACTCTACAAAATTTTCAAGAGCATTGTCATTTTATCATTATCATCTTAGCATTGAGCATTCTATTATTTTCATTTTAGAATTAAGTAGTTTAATCATGGCATTACCATTAGCAGCATCTTAATTATTGTAGTTTCATCATATAATTATCATAGCATAGCATTAGCAATATCATAGCAGCAACATCATTATCTTTGTATATCATCTACAACAAATTTAGCAATCAATCATGTAGTGTAGTAAATATTTCTTGCATTTCCAACATCTCTCATTCTTCAGGTTGTCATTTGGAAAGTCATGTGCACAAACAATCTGAGAGCAAAATGACTTAAAGAATCCTTGGAGATAGAGGACAATGAGACACCATTGGGGAGTTTGTTGTTTTGATGTGATTATCATTTGAATTCTCTAATATAATGTTTCATCTGTGTTGTATTATTTTCTTATGTAATCACATTATTCATACACACAACCATAGGATTTGATACCAAATGTTCATTAAAAAAGTAAATAAATGTATTGATAGTATATTAATTAAGAGAAAAACATGTAATAGAGAATATATAAACCATTTAAATATTAAATAGTACTTCTAGAATCATATAATAAATTAAAATAATAAATTTAAAGGAGAAATTATATATATTTAAACACATAACACCAAATCTACATAGAGAAACCTTTTTGTGAAAAAATTTCACCATCAAAAAGAGGGAATTTGTACTTATCCAAAATAATTTCTACATCAATAATTCAGCATTCTCCCTTCATTCTCACAATATTTTAGTAGTGGAAAATTTCTCAATTTATATGAAACACATAAAACAACTAACTAAAGCATCTAATTTATAGAGAACCAAAGAGGTAAAACCATTAATGATTTCTTAAAACCAAAATTAACAAAACCTATGGTATGTAAAATCCAATGAACCCCATGACTAATCAATCAATTTTCCATAAATGAAAATAATTATAATAACATATTTTACCCATGTGAAGAGTGGGCACACATTCCCAAGTAAATCACTCTCACATGGAGTGTCCAACTAATATAGACCCCACACATCATAACAAGATACTTCACTCTCTCTCCTTGCACCTAGGATTGGGAAAATAGTGCAAATAAATTAAAATCACTTTGTAACCACTACCATTATTAGTAACCTTCCCTCCTAATGCCACTACAACTAGTATTCTAAGTTGAAAGGATAAATATTAAAATAATAATATCTCTCAACTACTTACATGGGCATTCAAGTATCACTCCCAAGATGTTGTATAAATGGAATTATTATAAAGGATGGTAAGGTTAACATTACATTATTTGAACATGATAAACCAACAAAAGAAGTGTAATATACATCTAATAGAGTATGTACATCCAAAAAATCTTGTGAGGATATGTTGGTTGAAAATTTTGTCCTTTTAAATATTAACTCAAAATGACTCTATGTTTCCCTTAACAAGGATGAATAATCAACAAATAGTTGGAGAGATCACCAGTTGATTGTTGATCTTCCTCTAAATTTTAATGAGGTACATCTCCCTCTCTATATTTTCAATAAGCCCATACAACTATGAACTCAAAACTATGCATGCTTTTAACCAGAAAGTAAGAATGACATAACTAACATTGGTTCACCACTATGATACCAATCTAATAGGAACTACAACCCAATATTACTAATACTTCAACTCATAGATTGGAATATCAATAATAATTAAATGATCTTTCTAATAGAGACTCACTCGATCATAAAAGAGGATAAACTTAACATAAAGAAGAATTCAATTAAAAAAGGAAATAACCTCTAGATCTTCAATGCTCATAAACATTGAATAAGTTTTGAGCAAGTGAGTCACAATGATCCTTCTTTATTATTCCTTTACATCACATTGTAATTAGAAATCCAAATTTTGAACCCTTTCATCTTTTTAGTTATTGTGACTATCCATATCCCAAGTCGGGTTTTCATAATTATTACCCAATTCTATCTTATTCAAGCCTTGTAAGCATTTATGACTCTTTTTAGAAATATTATAATTACATTATGCATATCAATTTTATTTTGATGAGCCAATGTATCACTACTCCTTGTATGCAAGCCTCGTGGCTTTATGTATGTGTAAACAACCTACAACCTCTAACCTTCAAAATTAATTACATATTCACTTGGGATTAAACATGTGTTAAAGAAGAGTTAATTAAAATAATTCTCACTAATGTTGAAGCTCATCCAACTAGAAATATAGCAAATTCATCACATCATCCATTGTGTTCATTTAATTCAAGGCAATTGGCGACATCTTTGTTCATTAGTTGCAATTGAGAAAATCTCCCCATAGCTTATCTTACAGATATGACAACCATTCCCTTTCTCTATAAATTTTAAGGAATTTCCTTCATTCTTCACATCTCCACTTCATTTTCAAAATGATGAGCACTTCCAGTTATGCAACTTCTAACAGTGTTTTCTTGGTTATTGAAGGTGTAGAATGCAATTTTGTGAAGTTGTTGGTAGTAGACCAGCTTAAGGAGATGTTCCTTATAAGGAGTGATTTCAAGGAGGGAGTGATAAGGAAGATCACTGGGGAGAATTTCCTTGCATAGGTCCAAGTCCATAATTCTGCACTCCTAGAGTGTTTTATGTTTAACATCATCCAAACTTCTAGCAATTTGGGATGGGGTACCAGAGATACTGAGAGACTAGTGAGGACAACATACATAGCCAGTGTGGAGGGTTCCTTGGGATGATTAAGTGAGTACTTGCAAGAAGGCCTAGTGGGGTACGCCATCTTCATTTCCATTGTTCTTTGAAATGATCAAATCAAACAAGTTGTTACTCTCTTGATGTTGGACTAGAGAGGAATGTAATGAAGATCTTTGCTCATTATGTTGAGTTTAATGAAAACCTATTTCCCATGTTTAGGAAGTTGTGGAAGGTATTCACATCTTGATGTAAACTCTCTATAGATAGAAGCATGTATTCAAAATCTTATTTTTGATATTATATATATATATATTTCTATGTTTTAATTGCTCTGCATAATGTGATGAATTTTGCATTCTCTACTTTTGCTTCATGTGCTTCACTTTTGTTATGATGCATCATTTTAATTTTTTGTATTATATTAAGGAGGAATCTTTAAATGCAAGATGATGGTATTGAGGATAATTTATGTAACTTATGCTGGGTCCTGATGAGGTTTTGAGAACCTCATTGAAATCCAACATAGTTCTGAAAACCTTTTAATTTTCCACTTCACAATCTTCCTTTAAGGAACAATTTGAAACACTTGAATACTTTTTGAAAAGGGGCTTCAAAACTAATAAAACACATAATCTTTAGGAGAAATCCTTTGTCGTCAAGGATAAAATAGGTTTTTGAAAACCTATCGGGGACCAAAAAAGGTTTTGAAAACTTACAAAAGTTTTGAAATAGTATTCATCTCACTTATCACTTAAATTTTTCCTTCTTTCAATCGACATTCGCCAAGGTTGTGAAAACCATTTTGGGCTTCGATGTTGTATTCAGATCTTTACAAGGAACCGATTCAATTACAAACTTTAGACAAATTTAAAATTTTAGAAAAACAAGGGGTTGTGACAACCATAGTGGTGTCCAACATAGTTTTGAAAACCATGGGGAGGGGTGATAACTTTAACTTAGGAAAATTTTTCATGGGTGGACATGGTTTTGAGGGAATGAAAAAAACCACAATAGAAATTGGCTCTAACTAGGGATGGGGATTGCAAATGATGAAGCAATGGACCCAAAATCTTAATAGTAGACTAGTTCTTTTAAATCAATTGGGTAACATAGTTAGAAATATTGGAGAGGAGGATTTAGAGAAAGAAAAAAATGGGACAAAGCATAAAAACACGTAAACTAATAACAAAAAAAAAATTCAAAATATATATAGGGTAAGGAAACCTACCTCCTAAGGTGCTCAAGGTTATTCATACAAAACCATTAACATACTATGAGAAGTATGATCCAATGTGGAAAAGGAATGCATTTCCATGTAACACTTGCAAATTAAGGAATAACATGTAGCCCTAGAAGACTTTCCTGATAAAAGGGACTCATCTATAGTTTCACCACTAGTTCAACATTTTGAATGGTTTCTTCACTAGTTGGAAAGGAAGGCAAGTGCACCTAATATGATTCTGAGCTAGAAACCATCTATATCAAAGGTTTCTAAAGAATTTGAAATTCACTACCATCTTTGGTAAATATGAGTTCATTACCCACTGCAACATTTTTCATTATTTTCATAAAGGTTTTCTCAATAACTATATCATTCCTTGTTAATAAAAAATCCCACATCATTGATTTCTCCTACTGCTTGCAAGGGAGGAAAGGTGACTTCACATAAAATTTCATCATCATAGACTACCAAACCTTGAATTGGAGTATAAAGAAGGCCAATCACAACAAAAATACTCTCCACCTTGTCTATTTCACTTTCACTCCATAGTTCAATTTCTTTCTCAAATTTCTCTTCATATTTCTTGTTTTTGGAGTTAACATCCTCAAACATCACATCATTAAAAGAAATAGAAGTGAGTGAATTTAGGTCATAAAAAATATAGATTTCAAATAGAGGATTGTCTCTGATTTCAAAAACTTCACTAGAACTGGTTGGAAAAAATAATGCATTAGAGCTTCACCAATTTATATCTCTCTTTTTCAATGTTTTTCACTCCCTCATGAGCCTCTACTATTGCTATAATGTTTTTTTTGAATTCCTCAATGTCTCCAAAGTTGAATGCTTCAATTTCTATAGTTTTAAAATAAGTATGAGACAAATTTCCCAATGGTTGTCTAACATGCAATGTCGATATATTTTCTAGTGATGTGTAAGTAGTGTAATCCTTTTCATCACTTTAACTATCAGAATCACTTATTTCTTCTACAAAATTACAACTATATATTTTGGCATGATGAGATATAACTTTAGGATCATTATCACCTTAAAAATGTTCTTGACCTAGAACTATAAGATTGGAACATTCAACTATGCAACCTAGAAGACTTACCCTTTTTGTTAAATTACAATGGTCATTTGTAGGTTCTTTATTTGAATTTTCTCTAACTTGATCTTGATTACACCATCCGGTTAGTAATAGATTATCTTCTATTTTAACAACCTCTTGTTTTACAACTTCTAGATCATATACTTTATTATGTTTCATATGTAATTGAACTTCAAGATGCACTATAGCAATAAATATTGACAATAGGTTTTGTTGACTAGGTTGATCAGTGTGAGGGATTCATTTTAGAGATTGATCAAATCTATCTACAAAATCTCTTATACATTCACGTTCTCACTTTTTATTCTAAAAAGATAGCATAAAAGGGCACCCACATTGATTGCCAATTTGAACCTTTCCAGAAACTTAGCCCTTAGATAATTCCAATTGGTGATACATCCATCTCCCAAATGATAGAACCAACATGTTGTTTCAATGATGGATTTGACAATTTGAAAAAAACATCTTCATCTATAACCCCCAAGACTCCAGATGCAATGGTGGAGGCTTGAATATGAATATCTGGGTCTTGTGTGTTTTCTCCATCAAATTTTGGAAAGTGTCTTCTCGATCTTGAAGGAAAGACCATGTATTGGGGTAGGGCCAAAGGTAAAAAATGAGTTCCCCATGGTTGAGGTGCAATGACAGACATGACACAAATTGGAATCCTCTTACCAAAGAAAATCTCTGAAGGAAATTTCTATATGCAGAGTCACCAACTCCCATTCAGAGGAAGTAACTTCTTTATTTTCGGATCTTCTCCCAATCTTCAAACTTCTTCATGAATAAATTTATGAGTGGTGCATTTTGATCTTGTGGTGGGTTTTGGTTATGTTCTTGATTTGGTTGAGGGTGAGGGTTCCTTGCAATTATTACTCTAGGAAATATCTCAATATCTCTCTCAAAAGCTACCACTGGTTGCTATGAAAATTCCTCTTCTTCTTCCAAAATAAAATTCTCCCATGTACTCTATAACATTCCTCTTATGTCTCTAGGCTAAGGTGTTTAGTTACAAGATGATGTCTTCTTGTTCTACATGAACCCAATCAATATCTAGTTGTAGCATAGGGAAGACATTCTCATGTGGTAGAACCATGTCTTCTAATAATAAGGAAATTGTTTACAATTGCAATTCTTCTTTTGATCCCTAGTAGAGTCAACAAAAATTAGTCGATTGATAGATTTTTCCTTTTAAAGATAAACTCAAAATGACTCTATGTTTCCCATAACAAGAAAAAATAAGTAACAAATAGTTGGAGAGATCACCATTTCATTGGTGATCTTCCTCTAAATGTTAATGAGGGACAACTCCCTCTCTAGATTTTCAATAAAACCCTGAAACTACGAACTCAAATTATGTATGCTTTTAACCATAAATGAATAATGGCATAGCTAACATTGGTTCATCACTATGATACCAATGTGACAAGAACTACAACCCAATATCACTAATATTTTAACTCACTGATTAGAATATCAATAATAAGTAAATGATCTTTCTAATAGAGAATCACTCAATCATAGAAGAGGATAAACGTAACATAAAGCATTCAATTCACAAAGGAAAGAACCTCCGCATATTTATAAAAGTTCAAAGGCTTAAAAATAAATATTGACATTACATCCAGATCTTCAATGCTCACAGACACTGAATTATAACTTTTGAGAAAGCGAGTCACAATGATCCTTCTTTATTATTTTATTTGCATCATAATGTAATTAGAAATCCACATTTTGAACCCTTCCAATGTCTCCTAAATGCATATTAATAGATCCTCATTCTTGAATATTTTCAATTATTGTAATAGTCGATATCCCAAGTGGTATTTTCTTAATTATTACCCAATTCTATCTTAGTCGAGCCTTGTAAGCATTTATGATTCTTTTTTAAAATTTCATAATTACATTATGTAAATCAATTTGATTTTGATAGGCTAATGTATCACTGCTCCTTGTATGCAAGCCTCCCTCATAGCTTTCTATACGTGTGAACAACCTGCAACCTCTCACCTTCACAATTAATTACATATTCACTTGGGATTATACGTGTGTGAGCAAAGTCAAATTAAAATAATTCCCACTAATTTCAAAGAACATCCAACTAGAAGTCTAGCAAATTCATCACAACATCCACTGTGCTTATTTAATTCAAGGCAATTGGTGATGTCCTTTTTCATTAGTTGTAATTGAGAAAATATCCCCATAGCTTATTTTATAGATATGACAACCATTTCCTTTCTCTATAAATTTCGTTCATTATTTATATCTCCACTTTATTTTCCAAATGTAGAGCACTTCCAGTGACCCAAATTCTAAAAGTGATTTCATGGTTATTAAATGTGTAGAATGCACTTTTCTAAAGCGGTTGGTAGAAAAGTAGCTTAAGGAGGTGTTCCTTATAAGGAGTGATGTAGAGGAGGGAGTTATAAGGAAGATCATTGGGGAGAAATTCCTTGTATAGGTCTATGTCCACAATTCTACACTTGTGGAGCATTTTATGTTTGACATAATCCAAAACTTTGGCAAGTTTGGATGGGGTGCCAAAGCTGCTGAGAGACTGGTAAGGAATCATACATAGCTAGCATGGAGGTTTTTTGGGGACCCCTGAGTGATTACCCACAAGAAGGCGTAGTGGGAGATGTCATCTACATTGTCACTACTCTCTAGAATGAGCAAGAAAATCAATTTGTTACTCTCCTACATGTTGGACTAGAGAGTAATGTAATGGAGACCTTCACTCATTATGTTGAGTTTAATGAAATTTTGTTTTCCCCCATATAGATAGAGATAATTTAGGAATTTAGCATCCTAATGTTCACTCTCTGTGCATAGAAGCATGTACTTGAAATCCTCTTTTGATATAATATAATATATATTTGTTTCTATGTTTCAATTGCTCTACATAATGTGATGAATTTGAAATTCTCTGCTTTAGCTTCATGTGTTTCACTTTTACTATGATGTATCATTATTAATTTCTATATTATCTTAAGTAGGAATCTTTAGATGCAAGATGGCAGTCTTGAGGATAATGTATGTAACTTATGTCAAGTCCTAACGAAGTTTTGAGAACCTCATCGGAATATGACATGGTTCTGAAAACCTTTTAATTTTATGCTTCACAATCTTCCTTTAAGGAAAAATATGAAACACTCAAATGCTTTCTAAAAATGGTCTTCAAAACTAATTAAACACTGAATCTTTGATGCAAGAGCATCCAGGGTGTAAGGCAATCTTGCATCACCAAAAAAAAATAAAAATTTGGAATTTACATTTTAATTTCATGTTGTTGGGTTAATTTGAATAAATTTGGCATAATTTAATTTAATAAAATAAATTCCACTTTTTTTATGCAAGTTGGCAAGTGGAGTAGTGGGAGTGTAGTTGGAATTTTAGAAAAATCTAAAAAATCAGACTTGGGCATTGGGTTTGTGGGGAGTTACAAAATTGCATAAAAAATCATTTATTGATTTTTCCTTTGTGGAAAAAACTCATTATGAGGAGGTGGTTATGGCTTTTCCAATGGGAAGGAAAAAAAAAACAGATTTTTGATTCTTGGAAGGAATATGAGTTAGAAAATGCATTTAAAACATCCCTAAAATCTAGGAATGGACTCATATTTTGGAAATTTTGGTGGCAGTGGGTTTGAGAAAGGATTTTTTATATTATTAAATGTTTTTGGCATGAAATTTTAGAGGTTTCTTTCCAACTTGGTTGTGATTTTTTTTTGTGAAGCATTGGGAGCTTATTTTTGAAGATTAGAAAAATTTTTGACTATGTTTGGGTAGTTATTCCTTGCTAGAATTTGAAGGTTGGTGTTACAGGTGTAGTTCTTTTCCTGGGAGTGTTGTGGAAATTGTTATTGCAGGTTTATTTCAGGTTTGAGGATGTTTGTGCAGTAGAAAATTGATGGAACCTTAATTATGATGTCTCATCTTAAACCCTTGTTACATTTAGAAGGGTTTTAGGATTTATTTCCTTGAAAATCACTTGAGCATTCTATTTTCTGTTGACTCCCTATTGCTTGCTGTCAGTCACTATTTTAACTTTTTTATTTGCAACTGGTTCCCTCATCATGGGTCCAAAAAGCTTTGTTATAATGATTTTTGGTTTCTTAAGTCTTTTTCTATCTATCGTATCATCCAAGGAAGTCCCTTTCATTAAAACAACTTATGAACATGTGCCTAAAAGTTTCACTTAAGTTCAGTCATCCTTATGTCCTTATTGCTCATCAATGATCACTTTTGAAATATATGTTTTAAATCAGTGACGAGCAATGAGGTGATATCTCTTTGATATCGCTCATCACAAATTTTTCTTTTAACTTTTGATTGCAAATAGTGATGAGCAAGGTTCTTAAGGGATCACTTATTGCTAATGATTTTTGAATTCTTAAAGTTGTAATAGCGATAAGTGATGAGCTCTGAATTTATTATCATAGTTTCATAGCTCATTGCCAATATGTTACGAAGAGATTGTTTGCAATTAGTGATGAGCGAGATGATGAGTTTCCAATAGCATCGCATCTCCAGGTTTTTTTTGAGCGCTAAGAGTTGATTTAGCGATGAGCGATATGGTCCCTTTTAGGGAGTTTTCTCTAACTAACTCGATTACATCCTATTTGTAATATCTTTTGTGCCATTGATTGTTATGCAGGTGTACACATCAAACTGTGATGATTACATCTCTTGTCACTGATGGAAGTCAAGGTGCAAAGTTGAACTAGTGAGGAACGATGGAGATGAATATGATTGGGAAACCGGTCTCAGATCTAAGGACCAAGATTTTATCACATGAGGCACTTGCATCATTAATAAAGATGGACAAGAACGAAGCATATCAGTGATTGGCGACAACTGCTACATGAAGAGGCAACGTGGTGAAATCCTAAGGATTTCATACAAAGCAAAAAGTAAGTAGCGAGGTGGATTATTGACCATTGATATAGTTTTAAAGCTGAAGCATCAACGATCAAGGTTTAAAACTGAATGGCTAATTGTCAGTTCACTCACACAAGCTTACTATCAAGTATTAATGGTGACATGCTCCCCTATCGGTAGTAACAAAAAGAAGATATCTAGTTTATCATGCATCCTAATTCACTAGATGGTGGAAAGAATACCAAAGGCCAAAGAATTTGCAAGCAAAGCTCCAAAAATTATCAGCAACCAGAGTGACATTACTTTCAGCCAGGTAAGAAAAACTGATACTTCCTTTTAATTAAGGTAGTAAGGTGAATGCCAAGGAAAGTTGATAAGAAAATTGATGGAATGTGCAATTTAGTCTTTTCTGGTAATTTCAATTGAGCACTATCTAAATTTTGAAGAAAGGTATCATGTTCAACAGTAGTGTTTTATCCTGTCATAATTGTGAAGGGTTTTTAAGAAATTATAAACCCTAGTTTCCATTTTCTTTATAAGCATGAGTGACCGAGAGCCTAGGGAATCCAGTGTTAGACCAGAAAGGAAACCAAAACAAAAAAGGGTTAAAAGACTTAAAACTCAGCATGATTCAGTTGAAATTAAGCCTAAGCCAGTGACTATGTCTAACCCTTTACCTGGTACCCCTGCAACTTCCACAAGGTCTAGAAGTGCAAAGAAGGAAACATAAAATTTTATGCAAGAAACTTTTGGAGGTATCAAAGAGGGAGGGTCATGAATTGGTAAAAGGCCCACAAGACAAGTTGTTGTTACCACTAGGTTGATTGATAATGTTGGTGAAATTGTTGAGAAACCCCAGCCCCAGAGTGGATGGTAGTTGTTTCAATATCCTTTCAATAGGAAAATTTATAGTAAGCCTACATGTTATTTGTGGAGGTTGAACCTAGTAAAGTTAGTGGTTCCAAATGTGTTTCTGGAAGTTGACTTAATGATGGAGCTAGCAAGGCACTATGACCCTACTAATAAGAAAATCAAGAGTGAGAAGGGTGATATAATTTTGGAGGTGACAAAGGATAAAATGTTGGATGTATTTGGGTTGAATTTCAATTACACTGCAAAGTTCAGGCATGCTGACTTATATGATGAATATGAAGGGAGAAAATTTTCATATAGAGAAGCAATACTTGTGTGACATAGAAGAAGTAGGAAAAAATTCACTATTCAAGATGTTGAGCCTTTTGATTGCGAAGAATTTGAAGATTATTTCAAAAACACTTACTATTGTCTAAACCAAGTGCTAGCTCATGATTTTGAGGTTAGAATAGCCCTTTCCTTGTTAGTGATGGTGGCAGATATACAAGAATATAATCAAAACACTGGTTTTGATTATGCTAATTTTGTTTCTCAACGAATGCATGAGGATTTTATAAATTTGAAAAAGGAAGTGCTCCCTCTATCTTTTCCCCATTATTCCTTATTGATGCATATGCTCTTATGGGAAGGAGACTATGAGTGGAAAAGGAAATTAAATCTAAAGATTAGGGATAGTAAAAATAATGCTATCCCTATGCAAATGTGGACATTAGGTATAGTAAAAATAATGCTATCCCTGTGCAAATGTGGACATACATTTGGGATCATGATTGCTCCAATTCCAATTACATTTTGTTTGCCAAAGTTATAAAATGTGGTATCTTAGAGTCATTGGATGTGGCACCTAAATTCATTTTTTCTACAAAGATCAGAAGTGTTATGTGCCTATTATCAAATAGATTTGCACCCTGCTAAAACTGAAAGTTCAAAAATCTATTGACACATGGAAACGTTCTTGAGTTGTGGGTAACTCATTAAAAGAATGAATCTCTAGAGTGAGTTGGTTCTCCGAATGATGAATATTATTCTAAGTAATTTCTGGGAAAAGGGATAGAAGGATGACTGAAATTAAAACCTATGACTAACAGATCATTTTCAAGACTTGATAATGATTTAACGATGATTTTGATTTCTTCCTCACAAACAGTTTTAAGAAAAACACAATATCTCACAACCTCTCATGAACAATTAACACATAAATAACTTGCATGAAGACCTGGTTTTAAATACAACATGCAACCTATATTTTGAACTTTTTGCATCAATAATCACAGTCTTAGGACATAACAAGGACTCTGTGAACATAAATCACAATATAACATCAAACTGAAACTGCAAGTAGACATAGAATTGAGAAATAGGAATGTTGTTTTCATTCAATTGAAGGAGTATGCCAAAATCTATCTGAACTGAGTACAAATGAGTTTACAAGCTCAAAAATATGTGAGATCAAGAAACTAAAAATTTGAACTGAAGAAGAAGAAAAAACAAAGTTTCTTCAAGATATAACCTTCTAGAAACCCTAATCCGAGCTCACAAGAAAAGTTCAAGGAAAAGGTACCAAACTGTCTCAAAAGTCTGCATAAAAGCAGAAAAAACACACTTTTTCCATGCTCACACTGAAAAGATCCTAAAAATAGGCTAAATTTTCTTTTAAAGCAAATAAAGCACCTTATCCATCTAGCAGATAACTCAAATCCGACCCAGGAAGAAAACAAAACAATCTACTAAAAATAGCAAAGAATAAAGCGATTTATAAAAGCACCACTTTAATCCTGCTTTACATGATATGCAGATTTTTACAATTTGGCTTATTTTTGCAATTAAAGATTGCTTTGAAATCTTTTGCAAAACACAACTTAATCTCTATTTCTCCAATACAATCTTGATTTTTCTCAAAAAAAATCATAAAATATACAAGGCATATATTTCTCCCTTATTAATATCTTAATTGATTTCTTCAAAATCAATTCAAAAAATATAAACCTAAGTCTCAAATAAAATATTACTTATTATTTTAATTGATTTCTCTCAAAATCAATTGAAATCATAGACACAAATCTCTATCCATCTTACTAAGGTTTAATTAAATCTCAAGCCTCTATAGTCTATAGCCCCCTCATATTGTAAAAAATTCAATTACACCAACCTAAGGCTTGGGAAAAATTAATTTTACTTAGCCTTTTCATTGTGCAACCTATCATTGGGGTAATCGGCCACTTAACACCTTGCATAAAGTTTGATATTAAATTCAAAATGAATGCTAAGCCCATAAATTCAAATTAGGGCAACGTAACAAAACAAGGGTAAACCCTAATCTTGACTGCATTTGCATTTGACACTTTGAAAGTTTGGCTCTACCTGGGCACCGCCTCCATGAGAACTTAGGGTTTTAGCTTGCAAATGCTTGATTTTCATGACTCTTTCCTATAGATTGGTCGATTCTTCTTCAACAAACCATGGGTGAGCCTTTTTTAATCCTTTTGAGTTCTCTTGATTCATTTCTGAGCCATCCTTTGCCCTTGTGGCCGCGGTTGTAACACAATTTATGATGCATTTCTCCTTCCCGTGTCTATTTGTTAATGCCACGCCATTTGGCCACCATACACAAGCTCGACCTAGGAATTTTGGTTTGATTTTTCAAGAGACAAAAATGAGGTTTCTTCTCAGCTCATGGGTAAGAATCACTGACTATTCATTCTTCATTCTTTGAACTCTTTTGATGGTAAAATGAAAATCTCACAAGCCGCACCATTAGATAACTATTTGATGCATTTTATATTCATGTTGCTTTGTTTACATCCGCCTTGAAACGCCATTATGGGAGACACTACCTAGAGCATTGTAGAGAGCTCTACCATGGCTCCACCATGAGCTCATAAATCCAAATCAGGGTATGCAATGGTAAGCTCTTCTCTCCTAGCATTTTCATTACATTCTACTCTTTAGAAAAAATCATAAAACTTATCCTATGCGAGCAAAATGATCATTAAAGAGCCAATCTACAAATCATTTGTGCAAGTCACGGCCTTAACATATACATATTGGGTTTTCTTGTAACCTTCTAGGCTAGACTCAAGACCACATCACAATTCTTTTTTTATTTTTGGAACAACCCTCTCATGGGTATATTGCATTTTGAAAGAAAACACACTTAACTTGCCATCTGGTTGAAACCCTCACATGGGTATTGTTGTTAATTACATTATCTATCTTTTAAAACAAAGCCCCAATGTGGGTATTTAGAAAAATGAAGAAAAATCTGTTCATTCGATCATTCATGTAAAACTGGGCTTGACCCAACATGATTTTTTGTTTCTGCAATTTTCACTATATGGGTATTTGATATCTTAATGAAATCCGTATATTTTGACTAGAACCCTCATATGTGTATTGAGCCAGAAGCTAGAAATTTTGCACTCCATTATGGGCTTTCAGAAAAAATGAAGAAAAACAAAACCCTGCCCCCCTTTTGTAGAAGACTCAACTGAGTATCCTGAAACTTGAAAAAAAATTGTGTTATTCCTCAACCTGGGTAACCATAACATGATAAAACTGAATATTAACTGAAGCTTTCATACACATATATTGACTGAGATTGTGCACTTTGATTACATCCAACATTTCAGTAGAAACCCCTTCCATATATCTGTATTTGTTTGAAATTCTTTACTGTTTCTCTTATTTGCACTTGTGGATGCCATTTCACACCCTCCATACACATAGGAATCTCTTTGATTGAATCTGTAGACTAGCTGTTGCTTTAGTTTCCTATGCACTCCAAACCCTCATTCATACCAGGTTCCATGTATACATGTTGTTTGTTCTGAAAATGACTTTATGTATATGAATCCTTGAAATTCTACCAGATAATTGTGAATTTCCTAAAAGTATAGCTTAAATGACAAAAACCATTGAATGATAGAACAACATAGATGTCCAAACAATGTATTTTGATTGTCTTCTTTTCAAAATAGTGAGGTATTTTGCATTCTTGTTGAATCATTCACTAATCAATTGGCTAATGGTCATTGTATTGATCTTGTCTCCTTCCACTAATTGAAATCTGAAACTCCTTCACATGTCTCCATGCTTGACTGTCCTTTTTAAAAGTATGCTCTTCTACCTAGCACTCTTCATGCATTTTTATGCTCCATTATTTAAAACTTCTCCATGCACTTGCTCTCTTCTAAAATGAAAATTTGAAACAATTATCTTCATTGAGGCATTATGTATGCTTGTTGACTATCCTTAATTAAGAGAAAAAAAATTGTTGAACCTTGCATAATAACATGAACATGATGCCTCATAATACTATGACAGAAGAACATAAAACATACAACAATGTTTAAGATGAATTCACTTAGTTAAATTGATTGAGCGGATTAAACCCACTATTCACTTGTAACTTTCATAAAACATTTACATGATTGTTATGAATGCACAGTTGGTTTAATGGCTTGATGGATAAACTCTGCTTTAATCTTTCAATTGTATTTCCTTTCTTGATGAATATGATGATTGCAATTTCTATCTCAGCCCACAAGTAATCAATAAGGGGAAGCATGATGAGCTCTACCCTTGTGGGAGCCTATTTTTCTCCACATGCTTGGTCTTCAAATGATAATCAGCTTCATGATTTTCCCTATACCTGCACAAAGAAGCAAACGATGTTAGCATAAAAAACAAAAATCATCATGTTGATGTATCTCTTTCAGCTCATGTTTCTACAGTTTTCTTTAGCTGGTTCTATGCATGCAAGGATTGAAATATATCTCTATTAGCATGGCATGTAGTATAGTTCATATCTCGAGCTCTTAATTGACACCCTTCTTAATCTTTTATAGGCACATTCAGAAGTGGAAATAGGATGGAGCAAGCTACGAAGCATCAACCGAAGTTCAACTCAGGAAATGACAGATATGTCCCATGCTACTTGTCATTTCTCTTTCAGTTGTATATTTCCTTTCTTGTATGAATGGAACGGCTAAAACTACGGCTTGTGTGGATATTTAATTTCATTCTTCTGCTTTTCATTTTGAAAAGAAAATGCATTTATAATGCAATCTTGTACTATGATTTGAATTCACACAATCAAATGAAATTCTGTAAATATGAATTACTTCATAAAATAAATGAAAGCATTTGAAATGCTTTGTTGTTTATATGCTCAATCATGTACCTCATTTGATTTTGAAACATTGAATAGCAACTTCTTGAAACTATGTTTCCTCATTTCAAAGCATAACTGTCACTTGCATAATGATAATTAAGATGCAATCAACATTTAGCATGTACATAAATAATTGTATTTTCCACTTTCAAATATAACAGTATTAAGTCAGCTCCACCAATTGAGTTATCGCAAAAAATTGGTAACAGTGCCCAAAGGATATACCAGGCTATACAACAACACATAATTGGGTCAACTGGTTTTTACATTCTGAATATACTTTGATCAGGGTTTATGGAGCTAAGGTGGCACCCCATTGTTTACCTTTGTATGTCTTAGACAGATTGGCTTTCATGGAGAACATATGGAAAATTGATGTTATGGATTATGAAATGTTTAGAAAGGATAGAAAGGGCTCTGTAGTAAATCCTCAATGTTCTTTTGCTTATTTTAAAGTCACTGCCGTTGAAGGGTATGAAAATTTGGGCATTATGGTGAATAATCACAAAATTCCTATCAATGAGGTTAGAGTTTTTGATCCAGAAATATTTGTGGCTAGAAAAAGAAGACAAAAGAACTTAGGAATCATGCATCGTGAATTCCTCTATAAAGATGATGTACCAAGGAATCTGACAAATGATGAGGCTGTCATGATTAGGAAAAGGGATTGGACAACTATAACGTATCTTGAGGAAAAGATTATGAAAAGGAATGCCTTCTACATCATTCCATACAATGAAGTTGCAGACCCCTTGGAGAAGGCCTTTACCATGATAAGGGACTATCAGTCTAGTGAGTTTAAGATAAAGGTAAAGGAGGTTGTAGATACATCCCAGGTCCTCTTAGAGCAACAACGACAACAACAAGCTATGGGTGTCCCATAACAACTTGAAGATGCTTAGCAGGTCAGCAAAGAACAAATGGCAAAACATGTGCTAGGAAATGAGGAAGTTGAGTAGAAATTTCCCCTTCCTCATATTGAAGAGACTCATAGTTCAGATGTTCCTCTTGACAGGATTGTCCAATGGCAGTATGATAGAGAAAATTATGATGATCCAAGAATTAGGGAGTGTGATGAGTTTTTGGCTGATGATAAATTTGCGCAGACTAAATAATGTTAGGATTTTATGATTCAATAGTGGAGTAAGGAAATAAAAGAGAGATTAGAGTCGGCCCGAGTCAATGTTGAACCTTCTCATCAAGAGAAAGCTGAGAAAGAAAAGGAAGAGAAGATTAGGGCTGAAATTGCAGCTATTACTCCCACTGAAGCTCAAAGAATTGTCAAAGATAGTGGAATCATGTTATTACCAAGATGTACTATCATAGCTACCATAGCATATGATGCGGTTAGGAGAGATCCTCAAGCTTTGATATTTGAAGATCAATTTGAGAATGGAGTATTTGGTTCTGGATATAGTCCAAAGTTGCATACCCTTGCAATTTGGTCTATGGCACCTAATACTAGCAAACATGAGGTTGCTAGGCCTATTGAAGAATTCATTGGTTCACTAGTGGTTAAAAGAGCTACTGACATAACTCCAATCCAGGCATCTGAATTAACCGCACATGTTGCAATGCTGAGTGTGGACACTACACATATTTCTTAGAATAAATATTAATCTTTGGTCAAGGAATATAATAAGTCTTTGAATGAATTGAGTCAAATGAGAGCTACCATTCAAGCTACTCAAAGAACAATGACTCGGCCTTCTTCTTCATTTGATATGTCTACACAAGATAGGGAGACTTTGGCCCTCCTAATTGATGATTTGAGAGAAAAGTTAACTGTTGAAAAGGAAAATGTCAGGCAGGCCAAATTAGAGATAGTTAGGGTGGCCAATGAATTTTTTAAGGATGTGCTTAAGCATAGGGAGACCAAGTTGTTCCATAGGACTAATGATGTATGGGCTACGTATAAAAACATTCATGAGGCAAATATAAAGTATCTACAAGTACAGGAGGCCTTTAGGAATGAGTGGAATAATTGTATTGCTAGGGTAAGTTCTTTGAAAGAAATGATGCCAAAAATGAAGGAGGATCTCGAGGCACCCACAATATTCTTGACATCTTGAAAACTATTGACTCAATAAATGAGGTAACTACTTTCCATGGAAAGTTGGGAATACAACTCCAAAGTAAGTTGAAAATATTCAAGGAGATGGAGGATCGTGGTATGCTTCGAATATTGAATTCAAAAGGTGAATTGAATCCATTTGATACCTGGAAGGAAGATTTGAGAGGATTGCTTGAAGTGGCTATGATGCATTCTTTTGTCACTGATTACATCTTGCTCAATTCAAACATTGATATGATGGTAGAGATTGAATAAAAAATGGATATATTTGTCAAGGAAGCCAGGATTTTAATTGATGGAAGGTACTCGCAGTATACTACTAAGGTGCGGGATTTATTGAATGTTAAATGGCCTGTTAAAGAAGAATACAACATTTGGTTAGAGAGGTACACATAGTGAATAAGGAAAATAATGGACAGGAGAAGAATAATACATAGTCTGAGTGCAGTACAGATTAGGCTTTTGATATAACATGGTAAAATACAACTCTCTCCTCAAAACTCAAAGTTATTAGCATGTGATGCTAATGTGGATTAACACATTTTGACCTTTTTCTACTTTCTTTGCCTTGCTTTGTAAGTTTTGTTGTTTTTATTTTCTTACAGTTGGAATTTTGAGAACATGGAGAATATCTTGTAACTACTATAACAAATTAATGATGTCTTTTAAGGTGGGACCTATTTTCTACGAAGGGTTGAGGATAATTCTACCTCATGTCTATTTGCTCCACCTGAAGACTCAAGCATAACTAAGAAGGGAATATTGTTGCAAGCGGTCCTATGGGATCATGACATGTGTGCTATCTAGTCTGAGGCTTATTTTCTCCTTCATCTCTATAAGAAGGAATTCAGGACCAAGAGCATGAGAGTTAGAAAAAAATTGAATTAATACTGTTAGTTTTATCGAGACAAATACGAAGCAAGTTTTAGAGTCTTTGTTTTAAGTTTCTTTTGGAGTTCATACTTATGCATGTAAGACTAATAATGTTATAGCATTTTATAATACAGAGTAATATTGGTTTTATGGTTATTATCTCTCCATGTATGTGTGTTATGAGTTATGATGGAAAGTAATCAAGGATTTCTTTCACTTGTCTCTGTCAATATCTAATGGATGTTCAGTTTCATGTTTGCTTATTAATTCAATGAATTGATGTAAATGCTTATATAAGATTGATAACTTATAAATACTATGTGCTAGGATATTTGTAAGAAGTGATGATCCTGGACATCACAGGGGAATGTTGTAATGCAATATTTCTTGGGGATATGTGTGTTATTATTTGAATTGTTATCAGGCTATGTCAAAATCTATTGACTCTGTGCTTGGGATAAAGACACTGGTTCATGCAGGGTATTAGTCTTATACTTATAGTGTTGATTCATTAACTAAATATTTTAACCATAAAATATCAGAGAAACACTGTTGTTATTTGTTTTTTGGTGTCTTTTCTCTCATATCTGATATATATAACATTGACATAATAAGCTTCCAACTTATTCAATGTTACTATTAAGTGGTATCATGAGAGATATTTGTTATTAACAATGTATTTGGTTGTAATTGTATAAGGTCTTTAGGTATACATCGTGGGATCACCCTCCCAGGTTTCTTAGAGCCCAAAGAGTAGGAATAGAAGTTTAGCAACCTCTATTCGTTCATTGGCCAATCCCTTTAGAATTACTAATAATTGGAAATGGAAAAATCCATAGGTATTTCTAGAGATCAGTTTGGTTCTTAAAAAATCACCAACAGATTGGTGACTCCGTTGGGGACTAGGTAAGTCCAAAGTCTCTAAGTTTAGATCAGGTACAGTCATAGTCAGTTGTTCATTGTGAGTATTCCTTTTTTTTTAAGGAATAATCAATTTTAATTCTATTGCATTAGTCCCATCATACTAGGTCTTATGCGTCAGGTATTATTTCATTCTGCCACTTTCTATCGAGTAATGTTTAAAATATTTTCTGGAGTAACAATTACAAAATCAAAGTGCAATCACTTTTTGTTTCCCAATATCCTGGGTGGCAACTCTGAGTTCTCTAGTACCAGTATGAAGGTTAGTTCTTAAAAATAAAACAACAAGAAATATTTTACAGTACTTGACATTATGAGGAAGACTACAAGTTATGCAAAAAAGCATCCTAGGCAGAAGGCAGAATCTGAACCTACAAAGGAAAATCAACCTAAATGGGTTAGGAAACATTTTGAGTCAAGTAAGTCTGTTGATTCCCATCCTAATGTATCTCCTACTTTTCATGTTGATATAAGTAGTGCTAGTGTCCATGAAGAAGGACATAATGTTCAAGAGTCTAACATAGACCAGGGAAGTTTTCCAGTAGAAGAAGTTTTTGATAGTGAGATAAATATCTCAAGAGAGGAGGATAGGTGGGAGTTTTGGGCAAAGAATAAGAAGTTCTCTGAGTCTTCAAACCTGAGAATTGGGTCCATTTTCAATGGAAAAAATTTGAAGCCACAAGGTAAATCCCTTGATGAGCTAGTCCACTTTTCTCTTGAGGAAGATCCTGCTGACCAACCTTACTTTACTCCTGTCCCAAGTGAATATAGAGATATTTTAGAAAATGAGGAAGATATAGATAATGACATGAAAGCCATTGAAGAAGAAGAGTTAAGATTCCAAGAACAAGAAGAAAGAAGAAAGAAATATTTGAAAGAAAAGGAAGATATGATTAGAGCTAAGCAACTTGAGAGAGATGCTAGAAGGAAAAATTTGAAGAAAATGAGAGAGGAGGCCGCAAGGCATAGAACCTCTGAGGAAAATATTTCTAAAATTACTGATGATATTCCTAGAGCAATAGTCTCAATGGGAACTTCGACTACTGATACTTATACAACGTCTATCTCAACCAATAGAGCCTCAGATCCTCTTGTTATTACTAAGAAAACATCATTTGTAGATCATGGGAAGAGACCTATTGACCAACCCAATGAAACTACATTCAAAACCAATGATAAAACCAATACTTCATCTATTGAAATCCCCACAAATAGAGCCAAATTTGATTTGACCCCATCTGATGCATCTCCCGATCCTGAGATATTAAGGTTGCAGTTAGAAAGTGAAAAGCTGAGAGAAGATTTGAAGAAAGTTGAAATAAAAGCTTCTAATGCAGAAATGGAAAGGAAGATTGCATTCCTTAAAATTTCAACCCATATTCCATAGGCTTCAAGCTCTGGAAACATTGATAGTGAGTTGCAAAAGGGGAAGTATGATGGACAAACTCCTGGCGGAAGTGGTGGTGGAAGAAAGAACAAGAATGATAAATCTTATTTTGAAGATGATGAGGGAGGTAATAAAGGAGGAGATGATGGTGAGAGTGGAAAGGAAAAGGATGGTAGCCACTCTAATAGCAATAAGGATGATGAAAACAGGGAGGATCATAGGGATAGACATACCAGGAGGCCACTCCAAGTAGACAAATACCAATAGTTGTGTTTCACTAGAATACCTAGCTATCCTAACCCATTCCCTAAAGATTTCAAGCTGTCTCTAGTCAAATTATCTAGAAATAATGTTCTAAGTGGTGAAGACCACCTCAAAGCATTCACTAATGTTATGGATGATTTTGAGGTAGAAGCAGAAGATGTCATGATGAATTTATTCATGAAGTCTCTTGTTGAGGATGCAAGAGAGTGGTACAAGAGTTTGCATGTTGAGAGCATTGGCTCTTGGGAGGAGTTCAAAAGGGTTTTTAGAGAACAATATGGTGACAAGAATGATTCAAGTTTTTTGTTGAATCAATTCAATAATATTGTAAAAGGGTATAATGAATCTATTGCTAAGTTTAATACAAGGTTCCAAAAGGATAGAAAAAGGTTGCCTCCTCATCTACACTAAAATGATCATGTATGCTTGGTAAATTACTGCAATACTTTTGATGAAAAAATGAGTTACCATTTGCTAGATAAGCATCCTCAATCTTTAAGAGAAGCTTTTAAGATAGCAGAACATATTGAAAATATCAACAAAACAACTGGTAAAGTTGGCAAAGAAGATGATTCAAGACTTTTCAAAAATTAAAAAAGGGAAGAAAAGAGTTCAAGCACTAAAGGGGGAACAATTGAAGACAAGCTTGATAGGTTCATGAAAACTATCAATGATAAAATTGAGAGGCAAGAGAAGGCCCAACCAAAAAATTACCAAAGGAATGAAAGATCCCCTAGGTTGCAAGACCACCCTTACAATACCAATTGGTATAATGGGAAGCATGTCTCAAATAATCAAAGAAATACCCAAAACAAAGTTCCTCCAAACCCTCTGCAAAAGAATTTAGGAAATTTTTTTGAAGATACTCCTTGGTGTATGACTTTCCAAATGCCACATTCCTCGCAGCAGTGTGCAATAGCACAGATGGTGGAAGTAGAAGATAACATACCTGAGGAGTGTCATTAGCAAGATCAAGAGGAGGATGTACTTATGATTATGGGTGATTCTGATATTTCTTACAATGACTGTTCTTTTGATGAGATTCTTGTGAAGTAGATGTTGACAATCAAAGGAAAATTGCTAATGTATATCATCAGCAAGTTCTTTCTGATGAGGATGACACTAGTGATGATGAGGCTTACAATTTGGAGGCAATTGAAGATGGTGTCTCATTAAGAAGACCTTCTACGGAAGAGATTGCAAAATATACAATAGTCTTAGTTGCTCAAGCTAGGAGTTCTTATCATTTGAGGAATAGAATTGTTGGAGGTGAACAAGGTAATCTTTTCAGTCTATTCATCAAAGAACAAAAGGCTAAGGGAAAAGAACATGAACCTAATAAAAAAATAGAATTTTCAAAGATAAAGAAGGAAAGGGAGATAAAATTTGGGCCAAGAGAAAAAGAAAGTCAAAAGCTACTCCTGGACACAATTTTTCTGCTGAAAAATCAAAGACACAAAAGCAAGTTCCTAAAGCCATAAGGAAGGATACTAAACACAAGGATAAAGCAACCATAAATCAACAGAGAGATAATAGAAACGAACAAGGTATGCCTTTAACTGAATTTCCCAAGTATAATCCTATTGACATGTTCTAGTTACTTAGCCAAGTTAAAGTGTCTGTACCTTTTCTTGAAATGATGAGGATAGAGGAACATAAACAAAAGGTAGTGGCCCTTATCACCAACACTTCTATAACCAGTAATGTTTTAGTGGAACCCACTCCTAAACTAAGTGATAAGGATAAGAAAGTTAAGGAAGTTGGAGTAATTGTTGAGATTCCCCACATTTTTCTTGGAAATTTTGTAAACACTTGTCTAGATAAGATAGATCCATTTTTTCTTACCTTGATAGTTTGGGGGAATTTCATAAAGAATTGTATTATTGACTCTGGAACATCAAACAATATCATGTTAATTAAATTCATGGATGCATTAGGATTGAAATTTGATAGCACTCATGGTAGTGTTATGCTATGGATGCCAAAGAGGTCCCTATGGTAGGTGTGATAAATGAGACTCCATATAGATTAGTAGCTTTCCTTGATAAAGAGTTTAAAATGAGTGTGGTAGTGGTTGATAGCCCACCTAATTATGGAATATGGAATGTTATTATCATGAAAATGGAGTGCATCTATGGGAGGCAGTATGCAGTGTGACATGTATTATGCCACATTTCCCATTGATGATAGGAATATCTAAGTAATGAGAGAGTCTAGGGTCCCACATATGTTGGAACAAGTCCCTAAAGATGACACAATTCTTTTCATAGATATTGACATTGGTGGGTTCAAGGTAGAAGAAGCACCAACATAGATTGAAAGATGTCATGCACCTATAGAAAATGAAGTTTCAAGGACATCTGATAAAGGACTATGGAAAATGTACTTTGATGGTGCAAGCTCTAAAGAAGGGTCTGGTGCAGGGATTTTATTAGTATCACCTACTGGAAATACTTATAAGTTCTCTTTTACACTATCTTTTGTTTGTACAAATAATGTAGCAAAATATAAAGCCTTGTTATTGGGGTTGAGACTTGCTGAAAAACATCGAATTAGAAAGCTAATGGTAATTGGTGATTTTGAGCTTTTCATATCCCAAGTAAGAGCTAAGTATGTTTGCAAGAATAATAGATTGAGGCAATACCAGAATGTTGTATGGGATTCCATTGAATAGTTTGATGCTTTTGGAATTGACTGGATGGGAAGAGGACACAACAAAGTGGTTGATCTATTGGCTAATATTGCATTGAGACCTAAAGATATAAGTTTCATAGGAATTTCGAAGGTTGAGATACAAACAAGTACCTCTATCCCTGACAATGTATGCAATTGGCAAATTTTTAATGATGATGAGGATATCCTTAGATTCCTAAAATGTGCTAATAAATATGAAGGTCGGGAGATTGATTTTAATGGATTTATAGAGAATACTAATGGACAATACAACGTGTTTGGAAAAGAGATCATCTAATTAAAAACAAACAAAATCCCCAAAGGCCTTGTAGCTCTTGAAAGGGTTTTTGATAACCAAGATACCAGTAAGGCCAAAATGCCTATTGCTCACCTAGAAGACCTAGAAGAAGTGAGCTTGGGAACTGAAAAAATCCCCAAAGAAGGTCTATATAGGGAAGAGGATGAAACCAAAGGTGAAGGAAATGCTAATTACCTTGCTTAGAAAATATAGGCATGTCTTTGGTTGGTCATACGATGACTTGAAAGCTTATGAGGAGTTGTTTCAGCATGAGATTCCTTTAAAAGAGGATGCAAAACCCTTTAGGTAGAAGCAAAGACCAATTAATCCTAATTTAGCTCCCAAGAAGCAAAAACCAATTAATCCTACTTTAGCTCCCAAGATGCAGGAGGAGTTGATAAAGTTGAGGGAGGCTGGTATTATAAAACCCATTAGAAATTCTTCATGGGTATCCAATCTAGTACCAGTAAGGAAAAAGAATGGTGACATAATACTGTGTGTCAATTTCAGGAACTTGAATGTATCCTCATTAAAGGACAATTATCCCTTACCGAACATGGAGGCCATGTTACAAAAGGTAACTAGTTGTTATCTATTGTCAATGATGGACGGTTTCTTAGGATATGATTAAGTAAAAGTGAAGGAGTTTGAGCAATACAAGATTACATTTACTACCCCTTGGGGTACCTATGTATATATAAGGATTCCCTTTGGCTTAACAAACATTGGTGCCACTTTTCAGAGAGCTATGGATGTAGCTTTCTCAGATTTTATTGATTTATTTATGGCTATATATCAAGATGACTTAACCACTTATTCTAAGAAAGAAGAGGATCATTGCATGCATCTAGAAAAAAATTTTGTCAGGTCACTAGAATATAGGAATATCTTTGAATCCGAAGAAATGTGCCTTTGGGGTCACTAAGGGAAAAATTCTAGGGAATATTGTGTCCAAAGAAGGAGTAAGGATAGACCCTGAAATAGTTGCAACTATTGACAAGATTCCCCAGCCAGAAAATGCCAAGGGTATCCAGTCATTTTTTGGGAAAATAATTTTTTTGAGAAGATTTGTAACCAACTTTGTATAAATTACAAGACCTATTTCCAAAATGTTGAAGAAAGGTGAAAAGGTAGTTTGGAGTGAGGATCCTAGTTAGGCTTTCAAAAAGATAAAACAAGCTATTAAAGAGGCTCTGGTTTTGAAGTCTCCTGACTTCTCTAAACCAATGCATATTTTCTCTTTTGCTTCTTTTCATACTATTGCTATTGTTTTACTACAAAAAAATGAGCAAGGTTTTGAACAACCAATTGCATATTTAGAAAATCTTTATAGGCTACAGAATTGAAGTATGACACTACTAAGAAACAAGCCTATGCTTTGGTGAAGGCTGTAAAGAATTTCAGGACTTACTTACAAGGGAGTACAGTTATTGCTTTTGTACCAAGTGCAGTTGTGAAGGACATTTTTACTCAACAAGATACAACAGGCATAAGGTGTAGATGGATCAATAGGATCCAATAATTCAACATTGAGGTTCAAATTACCAAGTTAGCAAGAGGACAAGGCCTAGCCAAGTTGATGGAAGAATTCAATTTGGAAGCTAATCAAGTTAATCAGACTAAAGTAATTGATGTTGCACCTCTCTGTGTTATGCAGACATGCGGATGGTACAAAAGAATTATCTAGTATCTACAAACTTTACAATATCATACTAATATGCTTGACAATGAAAAAGGAACATTAAAATTGCATGCCATCAAGTATGTGATCATTGACAATGAGCTATGGTGGAGAAGCTTGGACGGAGTGATTCTAAAGTTTGTAGATGGAAAACAAGCAATGGAACTTTTGCAAGAAATGCACAATGGGGTGTGTGGTGGTCATTACATGGAAAAGACTACTACACACAAGATTTTTAAGAGTTGGATTATTGTGGCCTACTATTTTTAAAGATGCTCACAAGTTTGTTAAAACTTGTGACTCATGTCAACGATTATCTAGAAAACTAAATTTCTCTAGAAATCTACCACTCAGACCTATGACAGTTGAAGCCCCTTTCCAACAATGGGGAATTGATTTCATTGGGGAAATACCAAAAAAATATAGTGGAGGTCACTCATGGATTGTTGTTGCCACCGATTATTTTACAAAGTGGGTGGAAGCAATACCTACAAAGAAGGCACCAAGCAAGGTGGTAGTTGATTTTCTATTGAATAATATTCTTATCAGATTTGGAGTCCCTCAGATAATTATCTCAAGCAATGCTATGTGTTTTAGGTCAGATGAATTCAAGGACTTTTGTGAAATACATGGCATACAAGTTTCTTATTCTTCACCTTACCATCCTCAAGGAAATGGTCAATTTGAGTCTAGTAATAAGAGCTTGATGAAGATAATCAAGAGAATTATGGAGAAGAACAAAAAGGCCTGAGATTCAAAATTAAAATTGGAACTTTGGGTAGATAGAGTGACCGTGAAAAAGGCTACCGGTTATTCACCATTTGGCTTAGTATATGATCTGGAGGCAAGATTGCCACATAATAACCTACTCAAAATGTACAAGTTTGTGTAGGAATATGATGAAGAGACTTGTGATGATATGCAGCACAGGATAAATAATTTGGTGGAGTTGGATGAGTTTAGCAGGGAAGCTCTCAAGCTAAAAACTTGAAGATGAAATTGCAGGTTAAGCACTTATATGATAGAAAAGCTTCTCCTAGGAAGTTTGAAGTTAACAACATGGTGTTAGCCTAGAATGCAAGAGTTCGAGATAAGGGAAAACATGGAAAATTTGAAACATTGTGGATTGGCCCTTACTTAATAGCCAACACTCACGGAGAAGATTCATATTTTCTTTAGAGCATGATAGATGAATTTTTTGAACTGCAAGTACATGGATAGTTCTTAAAGTCATACTTCTCCTAAGTATGTTGTCTTCCATGTACGCTCTTTCTATATATTATGTATATATGTGTGTTTTCTTTTTGCTTTGTTTTGGGTCTTGCTACCTTGTCTGGGTAGTTCCCTGGTTTGGGTCCTTTGGTTTTAATCCACATTTTGGTCTGCTTCAACCTGAGATTCTTGAGATCTCGCCATGCTTGCAAGAGGCATATGTCCCTAGTCGGAGCCACTAATGGAACCTTAATTCTCATGTCCCATCTTAAAACCTTGTTACATTTATAAGGGTTGTAGGATTTGTTTCCTTGAAAATCACTTGAGCATTCTATTTTATTGTTGACTCCCTATTGCCTACTGTTGGTCACTATTTTAATTTTTTTATTTTGTAACCGATTCCCTCATCATGGGTCCTGAAAGCTTTGTTATAATGATTTTTGAGTTCTTAAGTCTGTTTCTATCTATTGTTTCATCCTAGGAAGTCCCCTTCATTAAAACAACTTATGAGAATGTGCCTAAAATTTTCACTTAAGTTCACTCGCACTTATGTCCTTATCACTCATCACTGATCACTTTTGAAATATATGTTTTAAATTAGTGATGAGTGATGAGGTGATATCTCTTTGATATCGCTCATCGTGAATTGTTCTTTGAACTTCTAATTGCAAATAGCGATGAGAAAGGTTCTTAAGGAATCGCTTATCACTAATGATTTTTGAATTCTTAAAGTTGTAATAGCGATAAGCAATGACCTCTGAATTTATGATCATAGTTTCATTACTCATCACCAATATGTTACAAAGAGATTGTTTGCAATTAGCGATGAGCAAGATGATGAGTTTCCAATAGCATTGCATCTCACAGATTTTTTTTTTAGCGCTAAGAGTTGATTTAGCGATTAGCAATATGGTCCCTTTTAGGGAGTTTTCCCTCACTAACTTGATTACATCCTATTTTTGATATCTTTTGTGTCATTGATTGTTATGTAGGTGTATGTGTCAAACTGTGGTGCTTACATCTCTTGTCGCTGATGGAAGTCAAGGTGCAAAGTTGAACTAGCAAGGAATGATGGAAATGAATATGATCGGGAAACTAGCCATAGATCTAAGGATCGAGATTTTATCACATGAGGCACTTGCATCGCTGATAAAGATGGACGAGAATAAAGCGGATCAACAATTGGTGATAACTACTAAATGAAGAGGCAACGTGGTAAAATCCTAAGGATTTCATATAAAGCAAAAAGGAGGGTAGTGAGGTGGATTATTGACCATTAATAAAATTTTAAAGTTGAAGGATCAACGATCAAGGTTTAAAACTGAACAGCTAATTGTCAGTTCACTTGCTCGAGCTTAATATCAAATATTAATGGTGACATGCTCCCTCTCAACCGTAATAGAAAGTATATATCTAGTTTATTATGCATCCTAATTCATTGGTTGGTGGAAAGAATACCAGAGGTTGAAGAATTTGCAATGAAAGCTCCAAAAATTATCAACCAAAGTGACACTACTTTTAGCCAAGTAAGCAAAAATGATACTTCCTTTTAATTAAGGTAGTAAGGTGAATGCCAAGGAAAGTTGATAATAAAATTGATGGAATGTGCAATTTAGTCTTTTCCAGTAATTTCAATTTGATAATTAAGCACTAGCTAAATTGTGAAGAAAGGTGTCCTATTCAACAATAGTGTTTTATCATGTTGTAATTGTGAAGGGTTTTCAAGAAATTGTAAACCCTAGTTTCCATTTGTTTTACAAGCATGAGTGACCTAGAGCCTAGTGAATCCAGTGTTAGAATAGAAAGGAAACCAAAACAAAAAAGTGTTAAAAGACTTAAAACTCAGCATGCTTCAGCTGAAATTAAGCCTAAGCCAGTGACTGCGTCTAACCCTTTGCCTGGTACCCCTCCGGCTTCCACGAGGTCCAGAAGTGCAAAGAAGGAAACATAAAATTTTATGCAAGAAACTTCTGGAGGTATCAAAGAGGTAGGGTCATGAATTGGTAAAAGGCCCACAAGACAAGTTGT
This sequence comes from Sequoia sempervirens, assembly GCA_007258455.2. Lineage (NCBI taxonomy): Eukaryota > Viridiplantae > Streptophyta > Pinopsida > Cupressales > Cupressaceae > Sequoia > Sequoia sempervirens. The sequence continues at coordinate 960,451,851 of VDFB02281492.1, read as the reverse complement.
TGTTACCACTAGGTTGATTGATAATATTGGTGAAATTGATGAGAAACCCCAACCCCAGAGTGGATGGTAGTTGTTTCGGTATCCTTTCAATAGGAAAAATTCTAGTAAGCCTGCATGCTATTTGTGGGGGTTGAACCTGGGAAAGTTAGTGGTTCCAAATGTGTTTGTGGAAGTTGATTTAATGATGGAACTAGCAAGGAACTATGACCCTACTGACAAGAAAATCAAGAGTGAGAAGAGTGATATAATTCTAGAGGTGACAAAGGATAAAATGTTTGATGTATTTGGGTTGAATCCTAATTACACTAAAAAGTTCAGGTGTGCTGAATTATATGCTGAATATTAAGGGAGAAAATTTGCATACAAAGAAGCAATACTTGTGTGACACAGAAGAAGCAGGAAAAAATTCATTGTTCAAGATGTTGAGCCTTTTGAGTGTGAAGAATTTGAAGATTATTTCAAAAACACTTACTATTACCTAAACCAAGTGCCAGCTCGGGATTTTGAGGTTAGAATAGCCCTTGACTTGTTAGTGATGGTGGAAAATATACAAGAATATAATCAAAACACTGGTTTTGATTATGCTAATTTTGTTGATCAATGAATGCATGAGGATTTTCTAAATTTGAAAAAGGAAGTGCTCCCTCTGTCTTTTCCCCCTTATTCCTTTTTGATGCATATGCTCTTATGGGAGGGATATTATGAGTGAAAAAGGAAATTAAATCTAAAGATTAGGGACAGTAAAAATAATGTTGTCCTTGTGCAAATGTGGACATACATTTGGGCTCAGGATTGGTCCAATTCCAATTACATTTTGTTTTCCAATGTTGTAAAATGTGGTATCTTAAAGTCATTGGGTGTGGCACTTAAATTCAGACTTTCTCTAGAGATCAGAAGTGTTATGCACCCAAAGGATATACCAGGATCTATGACAACACATAATTTGGCCGACTGGTTTTTACATTCTAAATATACTTTGATCAGGGTTTATGGAGCTAAGGTGGCACCCCATTGTTTACCTTTGTATGTCTCAGACGGATTGGCTTTCATGGAGCTCATGTGGCAAATTGATGTTATGGATTATGAAATGCTTAGAAAGGACAGAAAGGGCTCTGTAGTAAATCCCCAATGCTCTTTTACTTATTTTAAAGTCACTATCCTTGAAGGGTATGCAAAATTGGGCATTATGGTGAATAATCTCATAATGCCTATCAATGAGGTTAGAGTTTTTGATCCAGAAAGATTTGTGGCTGGAAAAAGAAGACAAAAGAACTTAGGAATCATACATCATGAATTCCTCTATAGATATGATGTACTAAGGAATTTGACAAATGATGAGGTTGTCATGATTAGGAAAATGGATTGGACAACTATGACGAATCTTGAGGAAAAGATTATGAAAAGGAATTCCTTCTACATTAGTCCATACAATGAAGTTGCAAACCCCTTGGAGAGGGCCTTTACCATGATAAGGGACTATCAGTTTGGTGAGCTTAAGATAAAGCTAAAGGAGGTTGTAGACAAAGCCTAGGTCCTCTTAGAGCAACAACAACAACAACAAGATATGGGTGTCCCAGAACAGCTTGAAGATGTTTAGGAGGTCAGGGAAGAACAAATGGCAGAACATGTGCCAGGGAATGAGGAAATTGAGTAGAAATTTCACCTTCCTCATATTTAAGAGACTCATAGTTTAGATGTTCCTCCTGACAGGATTGTCCAATGGTAGTATGATAGAGAAAATGATGATGATCCCAGAATTAGGGAGTGCGATGAGTTTTTGGCTAATGGTAAATTTGTGCAGACTAAAGAATTTTAGGAGTTTATGATTAGAGTCAACACGAGTCAATGCTAAACATTCTCATCAGGAGGAAGCTGAGAAAGCAGAGTAAGAGAAGATTAGGGATGTCATTGCAGCTATTAATCCCACTTAAGCTCAAATAATTGTCAAAGATAGTGGAATCATGTTATTACCAAGATGTACTATCACAACTTCCATAACATATGATGCGGTTAGGAGAGATCCTCAAGCTTTGATATCTAAAGATCAATTTGAGAATAAAGTATTTGGTTCTAGATATAGTCCAAAGTTGCATACCCTTGCAATTTGGTCTATGGCACCTAATACTAGCAAACATGAGGTTGCTAGACCTATTGAAGAAGTCATTAGTTCACTAGTGGTTAAAAGAGCCATTGACATAACTTCAATGCAGACAGCTATATTAACCACACATGTTGCAATGCTAAGTGTAGACATTGCACATATTTCTCAGAAGAAATATGAGTCTTTGGTCAAGGAATATAATAAGGCTTTGAATGAATTGAGTCAAATGAGAGATACCATTCAAGCTACTCAAAGAATAGTGACTCGTCCTTCTTCTTCTTCATTTGATATGCCTACACAAGATAGGGAGACTTTGGCCCTCAAAATTGATGATTTGAGAGAAAAGTTAACTGTTGAAAAGGAAAATGTTAGGTAGGCCAAATTGGAGACAGTTAGGGTGGCCAATGAAATTTTTAAGGATGTGCTTAAGCATAGGGTGACCAAGTTGGTCCACAGGGCTAATGATGTATTGGCTACATATAAAAATATTCATGAGGAAAATACAAAGTATTTGGAAGTACAGGAGGCCTTTAGGAATGAGTGGAATAATTGGATTGCTAAGGTAAGTGCTTTGAAAGGAATGATGCCAAAATGAAGGAAGATCCTGAGGCACCCACAAATATTCCTAACATCTTGAAAGCTATTGACTCAATAAATGAGGTAACTACTTTCCATGGAAAGTTGGGAATACAACTCCAAAGTAAGTTGAAAATATTCAAGGAGATGGAGGATCGTGGTGTGCCTTGAATATTGAATTCAAAAGGTGAATTGCATTTGTTTGATACCTAGAAGGAAGATTTGGGAGGATTTCTTGAAGTGGCTATGATGCATTTGTCTGTCATTGATTACATCTTGCTCAATTCAAACATTGATATGATGGTGGAGATTGAATCAAAAATGGATATATTTTTTAAGGAATTTGGGATATTAATTGATGCAAGGTACTCCCAGTATACTACTAAGGTGCAAGATTTATTGAATGTTAAATGGCCCACTGAAGAAGAATACAACATTTGGTTAGAGAGGTACATAGAGTTAATAAGGAAAATAATGGATAGGAGAAGAGTAATACATAGCCTGAATATAGTACAGATTAGGCTTTTGACATAACATGGTAAAATACTATTCTCTCCTCAAAACTCAAAGTGATTAGCATGTGATGCTAATGTGGATTAACACATTTTGACCTTTTTCTGCTTTCTTTTCCTTTCTTTGTAAGTTTTGTTTTTTTTATTTTCTTACAGTTGGCATTTTGAGCACATGGAGAATATCTTATAACTGCTATAACAAACTAATTATGTCTTTTAAGGTGGGACCTATTTTCCATGAAGAGTTGAGAATAATTATGCCTCATGTTTATTTGCTCCACCTAAAAACTCAAGCATAACTAAGAAGGGATTATTGTTGCAAGCGGTCCTATGGGATCATGACATGTGTGTTATCTGGTATGAGGCTTTTTTTCTCCTTCATCTCTATAAGAAGGAATTCAAGACCAGAAGCACGAGAGTTAGAAAAATTTTAAGTTGATACTATTAGTTTTGTCGAGAAAAATAAGAAGAAAGTTTTAGATTCTTTGTTTTGATTTTCTTTTGGAGTTCATACTTATGCATGTAAGATTGATAATGTTATAGCATTTTATAATACAGATTAATATCAGTTTCATGGTTATTATCTCTCCTTGTATGTGTGTTATAAGTTATGATGGAAAGTAATTAATGATTTCTTTCACTTGTCTCTATCAATATCTGATGGATGTTCAGTTTCATGTTTGCTTATTAATTCAATGAATTGATGTAAATGTTTATATGAGATTGATAACTTATAAATACTATGTGCTAGGATATTTGTAAGAAGTGATAATCCTGGACATCACAGACGAATGGTGTAATGCAAGATTTGTTGGGGATATATGTGTTATTATCTGAATTGTTATCAGGATATGTCAAAAGGTATTGACTCCATGCTTGGGATAAAGACATTGGTTCATGCAAGGTATTAGTGTTATACTTATAGTGTTGATTCATTAACTACTCAATCTTTTAACCATAAAATCTCAGAGAAACATTGTTGTTATTTTTTTTTTGGTCTATTTTCTCTCATATCCGATATATATAACATTGACATAATAAGTTGCCAACTTATTCAATGTTACTATTAAGTGGTATCATGAGAGATATCTGTTATTAACAATGCATTTGGTTGTAATTGTAAAAGGTCTTTAGGTATACATTGTGGGATCACCCTCCCGGATTTCACAGAGACCAAAGAGTAGGAATAGAAGTTTAGCAACCTCTATTCATTCGTTGGCCAATCCCTTTAGAATTATTGATAACTAGAAATGGAAAAATTCATAGGAATTTCTAGAGATCTATTTGGTTCTTAAAAAATCACCAACACAAACAATTTGGTGAATCATGGTTTATTGGAGGTTTCCATTGAAGGTTGTAGGTTGCAAGTGCTAGAATTTGGTGAAAGAAGTTGGATTGAAGGAGTCCTCTTGTGTATTTGATATTTGATATTTTGTATCATATTTACATCATTTTGTAAAAGTTTTCATCAGCCCATATGGCTGCAAACAATGTAATTTCAGAATTATCTTGTTATTAAGTGATTTGAGGAAAGTTTGTATGATAAATTAAAGACACTATTTGCAGATTTTTGTCTTATTTAAAATATTTTCTGAGTTATATTGTATGTTGTTGTGAGTTTGTAAATGAGGCTTGATTTCCTACTTCATCAGTGGTATTAGAGCTAGTGTTCCTGGGTGTGTAGACAGAAGCACTAATTGGAGGCAATTTGCACCAGGACTTGTGGTGGTGTGTGTGTGATTTGCACGTAAACTGATCATCAAACGTGAGGTAATTTACATATGAAGAACTTGAGGATTTGAAGGTTTGTGTTGAGGCTTTGTGAGGCCTTGAAAATTCTAAAGAATAAAGGAAAGAATTTTTTCATATTTGCGTATGCAAGTGAATAGGAAGGAAAAAATATTGTAGAAGTATGCTTTAAGGATAGTGTGAAGGAAGATGGTGAGATTGTAGTGGAGGATGAGAAGAAAAAAGAAAGTGCAGTAATACAAGAGGAAATTGATGTTGCAGAGATATTCTTGGGTAAGAGCATGGAAGAAAAAGAGAAAAGTGAAGAAGAGAAATTTTTTGCGGCATTGAATGAAGATGGAGGAGTTCTAGAAGTGAGCATTGAGGAGATTGTTGTGAGTAAAGTTGCAGCAGTTGAGGAGGTTGTAGTTAAAGAAAAGTATGCAGTGATGTATGAGAGTCTAGTGTTCAATAAAGAACCTGATGAAGACCAAGAGTTTCTTGAGGAAGAGATCACAAAGATAAATAAGTTCTATAGTGTAATAGTAGAGACAATAAAATCCAATAGTGAGGGAGATGTGACAAAAGAATTCATCAAGGTAAAATATGATTTTTATGAGTTTTCTAATGTTGAATATGTAAAGGATATTCATTATGTATGAGAAAAGAGTTGGATAAGAGAAAGGATTGTGAATATGTGGAGTGGTATATAGATGTATACTTGTAGGTAGAGGCTATAGAGGAAGCCGCAGGAGGAACATGGTGGAGGTAATCAGTTTGTTGTGGGTTGAATCCCATGAAGAAGGAAACAAAGGAAAAATATATTTGGAAAAGGATGATATTCTATGGTGGATGTGATTCCATTAGAAGAAGGATGAATAGAGTTCACACTTGGTGGAGGAGGATGACAAGTGTCTTGGCTAAGTGCTAGAAGAGGTAGAGGAAGAAATTCTTTATTCTAATTCAATGATGGAGTTTGTTGAGGATTTCTTGTGATCTAAAAGGGTGGTACTACCACTCAACTCCATTTTTTTAATCCAGATTCACAAAAATTTTCCAACCTCGAGTGTCTAATGCAGAAGCATCCAGGGTGTAAGGCAATCTTGCATCACAAAAAAAAATCAAATTTTGGAATTTACATTTTAATTTCATGTTTTTGGGCTAATTTGAATAAATTTGGCATAATTTAATTTAATAAAATAAATTCCACTTTTGTTATGCAAGTTGGAAAGTGGAGTAGTGGGAGTGTAGTTGCAATTTTAGAAAAATCTAAAAAATAAGACTTGGGCATTGGGTTTGTGGGGAGTTACAAACTTGCATGAAAAAATCATTTATTGATTTTTCCTTTCTGGAAAAAACTCATTATAAGGAGGTGGTCATGGATTTTCCAATGGGGAGGAAAAAATTTGGATTTTTTATTCTTGGAAGGAATATGAGTTGGAAAATGCATTTAAAACTACCCTAAAATCTAGGAATGGACTCTAATTTTGACAATTTTGGTGGGAGTGGGTTTGAGAAAGGATTTTTTATATTATTAAATGTTTTTGGCATGAAATTTTGGAGGTTTCTTCTCAACTTGGTCATGCTTTTTTCTGGGGAATCTTTGGGAGCTTTTTTTTGAAGATTACAAGCAATTTTGACTATGTTTTGGTAGTCATTCTTGGCTAGAATTTGAAGGTTGGTGTTGTAGATGTAGTTCTTTTCCTGGGAGTGTTGTGGACATTGTTATTGTAGTTTTATTTCAGGTTTGAGGATTTTTGTGCAGAAGCAAACAATTTGGTGAATTATGGTTTATTGCAACAAACGTGTCCATTAAAGGTTGCAGGTTCTAAGTTCTAGAATTTGGTAAAAGAAGTTGGAGTGAAGGATTCCACTTGTCTATTTGATATTTGATGTTTTGTATCAGATTTACATCAGATTTTAATAGTTTTCATCATCCCATATGGTTGCAAAACAATGTAGTTTCAGAACTATCTTTTTATTAAGTGATTTGAGGAAAGTTTGAATGATAAATTGAAGATAATAATTGCATATTTTTGTCTTATTTAAAATATTTTTTGGGTTGCATTGTATGTTGTTGTGAGTTTGTAAATGGGGCTTGATTTTCTACTTCATCAATCTTTAAGAGAATTCCTTTTTCATCAAGGATAAAATAGGCTTTTGAAACCTTGTCAAGGATCAAAAAAGGTTTTGAAACGTTACAAAAGTTTTGAAATAGTGTTAATCTTGTCTATCAATTACTTTTTCCTTCTTTCAGTCGACATTCACCAAGGTTTTGAAAACCATTTCAAGCTCCAACGCTACTTTCAAAACTTTATGAGGAACTGATTCAATTGCAAATTTTAGACATAACATTGAAATGTCAGACAAACAAGGGGTTGTTACAACCATAGCAGTATTTGATATAGTTTCAAAAACCACGGGGAGGGGCAATAAATTTAACTCACATAAATTTTTCATGAGTGGACGTGGTTTTGAGGGAATGACAAAAACCATGGTAGTGGGATAATATTATCATTTCTAGCATGTAATGGTTCTATGTGGAATATTTTTCAAAGAAGTGGAAAGCATCACAATAATCATATATGAAAAATTAGGAAGAGAAATGATCGAAGGAACATGAATTTCATCTGATTTAATAGTTAAGAAGTGATAATTGATGCTATCAGGAACATGTCCCTCAATGATAAAATTTTCATTATGGAATATGGGAGATATTGTGTAATTGGAAGAAGGATAATCATGAGTATTAGAAGAAGATTGATATGTAGTATAGTAAATATCATTGCCAATTAGTGTAAGAAGTGCACTAGTACTAAAAGAGAAGAAAATATGAAGAGAAATATGCACATATTCATTCTCAAACAAACATTATGATAAGCTTTATATTTAGAAGTGTTCAAAGAAGAATGGAGTGAAGAAGGAGAATTGGTATGAGAAAGAGGGAAAGGAGAAGATGTAGGAGAGGGAGAAATAGCATAGGTATAATTGTTAAGAAAGTGAGGGAAGGAATGGTGTCGGTTAATACAAGTTGTTGTGATCATAGGAAGGAGTAGATAAATATTTATGTAAGAATGTGAAAATATGATCAAGAAAATAATGGTGGGTAGAGAAGAGGTGAAGGAAGAAGCAAGGATCAAGGAAAATGGCATGAAGGTGAGGATAAGAAAATGGTGAAGCCATGGGATAGAGAAAATAAATATAAGGATGGGGGGAAGGTAGAGGAAAATAAAACCGGCAATAGGATTGTGATAGGTATAAGGAAATTTTGGTTGAGTGTTGGGAGGACTAGGTACCTAAGTAGTGTAGTGGACAAGGCATGCTAAAAATGAGTTGTAAGGAAGGTGGTAAAAATTATTGGAAAATTATAAAGGATATTGTGAAATATCAAATAGGTATTTGGAAAAGGTAAGTAATTCTTGTGAAAGGTTATATAGGTGCTATGAAGATACATAGTAAATAGGACATTAGGATAGTTAAACCACATTTTTTGATAAAGATAAATAGTCTTGTGAAAGGTTTAAGGAATGTTTTGAACACTATGCAAGGTACTTTAGGTGTAGGGTGATAGGTCTAGATAATAGCTTGTTTTTTGTAAATTTTATAAAGACTTTAAGATACTTTTAAACATACTTTCTAAATAATATTATGTATCGTACTATCCTTTTTATATCCATTATGTAGACCTAAACCCAAAAACATGGTGATGGAATTATGGTTTAATATATTAGCATTAAATGGTTTATATGAATATGTGTATGGGAATGTTGGTGGAATGATATGTTTAATTATGATAGTTATCCTTTTGTACGTGTTTTGTGAAACTAACTTGTTTGCAATTAAAGGAGGAACCATGATACACAACAGTTGCAGGATGAACCTATAGCAAAAGGGGCGTTGGACACCAAAATAGTTGACTATGTTTTGGTAGTCATTCTTGGCTACAATTTGAAGGTTGGTACATTGCAGGTGTAGTTCTTTTCCTAGGAGTGTTGTGGAAATTGTTATTGCTAATGAATGAACTCTTGCTAATGAAATGATACTATATTAGTTGAAGGAACTTAATCAAGATAGAATGCATGTTATTATAATCAGTTAATAAACACTGAAGAAGAGGTATTTCTTACATTGGACTTTGAAAAATGGGTGTATGATTGCATGCATTTTGCTTTGACAGAGTTCAAGTTTTGATAGGATTCTCCTTCTTTTTTAGTTGTAGGTTGAATAATTCTAGGTCTTAATTTTGCACTCTAAATATTTGGAGTGGAGTTAATCATTTCAATTAAGCTATTGTTTTCAATAAAGATTCCCTCAGTTTTTATATAATTTTTGGCTGAATCCATAAGTTAGTTAGTTGGTTTTTCACGAATCGTATGCAAGTTAATTGGGATTTCATTTCTTTCCTATTATGAATGAATGCTTAGGAACATGCACATAATGATGATTAGTAGCACTCTGGAGGATAGTTTAGTTGATTCAATAGTCTTTTTTAAGTTTTCAGTTAATAGAGTATCATTTCATTAGCAAGAGTTCAGTCGTAGCCTTTACTGTAGGTACCTGTAGCAACTAGTTTCAATTTATACTTTTGCTATTTTATAATTTTGTGAATTTCCAATAATTGGAATAACTTCAGAAGGATAGGTTTAGGTAGTTTAAGTCCATGAAGGCATATATAATGTTGCACCATCATAAGCTTACAAGCCTTGGGTTGATAATTTAATGTATTCTTGAGAAATTTAAAGTGAATTGTTTAGCTAGTTGATCCTCTGAATTGAGTGGATTCCACCAAGTTTACAAAAAAATAGCTTAGACTACATTTTTGGTGTTGTTGCTAGGGATGGTGCTATATTCATAGACCTATTTTTGTAGTTTTCATAGTTGTTTTTTTCTTTTCAAAGCATTCAAACTATTATATACCATCCTTTTCAACACCAAGATACTAACATTATGTAGTACCATTGGAATTAAAGTCATATTTCATGTATGTAGAGGTAGAGAGATCCCTTGGGTAGGTTCCTTCCCTCCACATGCTAGGAAGCTATTGCAAAAATTGGTGACCTTAGTACTTAGAGCGAAGCTACCATTGAAGAAGAAAATTCATTTTCACTAACCTCTAGCGCACATACAAAAGGAATATACCTAACCATGGGTGATGCAACAGATGATGAGGATGCCCTACCAACATTTGGGTTTCCTATTACTGACTAGCAAAGGGCTATAGTGTTGAAGAACATACCTCCTTCATCCTTGTCATTTTTCTATGGGTTAATGACTAAAGACCCAGATACATTCCTCTTTGAATTTGATGTCTTATGCAAAAGTTATGACTATACTTCTAATGCACATAGGTTAAAGCTTTTTCCTGCCACTCTCAAGGATGCATCTTTGAGATGGTTTATGGGATTAGGTAAAGATGTTGTTCTTGATTGGGACACCATGACGACATTGTTCTTGGAGAAGTATTAGGACTACTGTAGAGGACTTGACAGGAGGAAGGATGATATATTCTGAATGATACAAAAGGATGATGAGCCTTTAGAGGATTATGTTAAATGATTTTAGTTTACTCACAAGAAAAACAACTAGAACAAGTTGTCAGAAGAGTCTCTCAAGCTAACCTTTTTGAGAGGAGTTAATGAAGACTGTATCGATGTCTTGAACCTCATTTTCCAGGGAGATATTTCTTAGCTACCATTTTCAGACATTTGTAAGGCCTATAAGAATTATTCCAAGACCTTCACAAAAAGGCCAAGAAAAAATAGAGCATCACTTCTTGGTAAATCATCTACTGGGGTTTCAAAAGTAGAGTTGAGCAATCTATTATCCACTATGAAAGAGGATATAATTAGTCATTTGGAAACATAGTTGGATACTCTCCATGTTAAGAAAAAGTAGGAGGAAGTTGAGGCTATTCTCATGGGACATTGTCCAAGCTGGAGGCAAAGAAAAGAAAATTGTAAATGCAAAAGAGTGGCCAACATCCAGCAAGATAAAGTTGAGAAGCCTAATCTCAGCCCATTGAAGGAGATGAAGGGCAGCTCTTTTATATAGCACAAAGGAGGCCAGGGCAGCAAAGACAAGTTATGACGCAAGACCCCCTTAACTTTACTTCATTTTTTCCTATTGGCAACCAAAAATTTTATGCCTGGAACTCTCACCCCTAGCAAGTAAATCAAAACCAATGGAAAAATCCTCAACCAAATTGGAACCAACAACCAAATCGTTGGCCACAATAGAACTTTCAAGGTTCCAATTACAATCCACAATGGCCAACTCAATAGAATCAGTGGCAACCTCAATGGCAAAAAGGCCATCAATGGCAGCAACAAAATATGAATTATCAATAGCCCATGCTCCCTCCTCCACAACAGCAACAAGCTCTAATATCTCCATCAAATCCTGCATCCCAACCACCCAAGCAACAAATACCTACCCAACCTACACCTAACCCTAACACTAAGCTTTTTCAATAGGCTTATACTAATGAAGCTATGCAATACCCCACTTATGGGGTAGAGGTGAGTGATGTCCACCTCAAATCAAGAAAACAACTTGCTGGACCTTCATCCCCCTAAACTATTAAAAATGGAGGATGAGGAACCTACAGTTGAGAATTTTGATAAACCACCTTTGGAGCCTGAACAAAATCAGGTACACCAAACTACCTCAAATCCCAAGCCACCTTTTCTTAAACGCCTAGCTCTGTAAAGCATCACACACAAGCTGAGACAGACCTTTTAGGGTAGTTGAAAGATGTCAACATAAAAATCCCACTTATCCAAGCTATCAAAGACATCCCTATCTATACCAAAACAGTAAGGGATCTTTGTCTTAAGAAACTAGGTAGGAAAAGGAAAGATCCACAGACAGTTCATGTCTTGGGGAATCTTGCAAATATTATGTTGGGGAACATTACAAATCCTAAGTATATTGATCCTAGTAGTCCAGTTGTGGATGTTAAGATCAATGGGACCCTCATTAAGAACACTTTGATAGACTTTGGGGCAGCCATAAATGTCATGACAAAAGAAACAATCCAGTTGCTTCATTTGGTCAACCTCACACCCACACAAACTATTTTGCAATTAGCTAATAGGTCCACAGTCAAGCTTGAGGGAATTATTGAAGACCAAGTTATTGCATTGGATTCTTGGGAATACCCTGCAAACTTCATAGTATTGCAACCCAAAGTTAATCTTGTGGGTTACCCACTCATCCTAGGTAGGCCTTAGTTGGTAACATTCAATGCATTTATAGGCTACAGATCTAGAAAATGATAATATCCAATGGGACAATTACAAAGAACTTGGTTCTTTATCCACCTACCAACCATATGTAGACCTTGAGCACACCATTTGGCCCAATTTGGGTGAGGAGGAGGAAGATAACTATTCTTTGCAAACACTAATGACTATATAGTGTAACCCCTTATTAGATGACTAGGATGAAGATGAGATCATTGCTCATATAATCCAAAATGATTATGATAGGAGCCCACAATAGCAGGATTGTCACATATGCCTATACAACCCCTTGCAAAGTATTATACCTACCAATTCTATAGAAGATATATCATAGTTATTTCATTCATTACTTCCTCAAAAAAATTTACCAATCATACCAAGCCTTGATCTCTCATCAGTTCAAGAGTCATCAAAGGAGTTGGAAATTATGCCAGGAAGGAAGTTAAATATCAACAATTCCTTGATAGAGGAATAATAGAATTCTCTAAAATCAGTATTGCAAGCACACTCAATTGCATATGAATGGGATTGACATGATACGAAGTGCATAGATCCTTATTTATGTATGCATAGGATTTACATTAATGATGGCTACAGACGTATAAGACAACCACAGAGACGCATGAATCCAACTCTAAGAGATATAGTGAAAGTTGAACTACAAAAGATTTTATATGCAGATTTTATATACCCTATATTAGATAGTGAATGGATTTCACCATTGGTAATAGTTACCAAGAAAGGTGGGAAATGGAGAGTCTATGTTGGTTATAGAGAACTAAACACTACCACGAGGAAAGATCACTTTCCACCACCATTTATTGACCAAGTTCTTGATTCTTTGGTAGGGAAGAAATATTTCTCATTTCTTGATGGTTTAAGTGGTTATAACCAGATCAAAATTGCACCAGAAGATCAAGATAAGACCACATTCACCTGACCTGGGAACCTATGCATATTATTTCTTACCTTGTATTTTGTTCAATGCTCCAGCTACCTTTCAAAGAGTATTACTCAACATATTTTTTGATTTTTCACATGATTGCATGGAGATATACATGGACGACTTCACCACTTATGGTGAAAGTTATGAGGAAGCTCTTAGTATCCTAGAAAGGGTGTTAAAAATATGCACAAAACACAATTTTTCTTTGAGTAATGAAAAATGTTTTATGGTGATGACTATTATCTACTAAAAATTGCACCCTAGCTAAGCTATATGATTTAAAAAGTTAAGCTATAGGACTTAGCATTCCAAATAAAACATGGAAACACTCCTAAGGTTGTGGGTGACCTTGAAATTTGGAGTGAATCTTTGGATGAAACCGGCTTCTTTTCTGAATCACCAAAATTAAATCTTTTGCGAAGAAAAGGGAGAAGGAATGCATAAAATAAAATAAAAACTAATCCTATGGTGATGCACCAAACCTAAATAGGATAGAGAAACTCAGAACTTCAAACACTTAGTTGCAATGATAGAAAATGAACTTGCACTACCTACTACTGTATGTTTTCTGCATAAATATTTCATAGAAGGGCCCCAAGTCTCAAACCTGAAGGAGGAGGGTAACCTCACAGATAGAAGTCATTTTGCATTTTATGACACAATCTGTTACCTAGATTAACATACCCATGCATAAAGGTATCAACATCATGAGACAAAATTAAAAGGAGGTGAAGAAACTCTCACAGAAAAATTTGGTCAATCTTGTGGGACACACAATAATGCACTAAATAAGAAGGCAAAATTTTGTATCAATAGCATCCAAGGCTTTCTTTTAATTTCATGTCCAAAATTGAGTTACATAGTATGTTGTATTTTCTACAAAGAACTCACAAAATTCATAGAGTAGAAAATAACGAGTAAGAACTACCTCACAAATGAAAAGTGAATTCAATATATGCTCACTCAAAATAGTTCCACCAAAATAGGAACTAGAAACTCCATGAGCTCATATGTCCAAAAAGCCTATTTTCAAGCAACCAAATTCTCTCCAAATAAGCTCCAAAAGGGTGACAAAGTCAAATTTGACTATGTCCAACATAATGACATTTCAAACTACCCACAAAAAGCTCCAAATTGCTCCCAAAAGCAAAACAAAGGCTCCTATATGTTCTCCTTGTGTTTCAAAACTGAATTAGCATGCCTATATTCTTGGCATGTCATAAATCAAAGCATATCTTCCACTTCTCTCCTTGGCATACATTGAAAACTTCAAGTATTATAATCTTTTTTTTTAAGGCATTGTCTTTGCATTCTTCTTTAATAGCAATATTGACTAAGTAATTTATAATAAATTACTTAGAAAAATGCTTTACATTCAAAACTTTAATGCAAAAATAAAAGAAAAATAAATAAGTCTAAAGACTTATTTATTATATGTAAGGTGTAAAAATACTAAGGCATAAGACAATAAGTCTTAGCCCACGATTTCAAAAGCTTGCCTTTATATTTTTAAAACTTAGGAAAAAAAATGCCAAGTCTCCATCGACCCCCTTTAGGGTTATCAAACCCTAAATCAAATGATAGACAACTTATTTCATTTCATTTCTTCTTTTCTTCCTTTGACGCCATCATAGAAAACATAGGCCAAGCTCTGTAGATGGAAATCTACATTCTATGGAACTTCTGAAAATTCTCTTTGATGATTTTCTCAGGAAATCTCATGGTAAGTATTTTCTCTTTCAAATTTTTGAAAATTTTCTGTATTTTTAAAAGCTTTTGTGAGCTTTCAGGTCACAGGCTTAATATATTTCTGATGCATTTTCTTTCTTTCTCCTCTAAGGCCACCACTAGAAAATCTTCAAGGCTCATTTTTGAAGGCTTTGAAGGTTAATTTCTGTAAGAAGAAAAGTAAGTTCTCTATTCCTTTGAAATTTTGTATATATCATGCATTTTCATAAAAGAAAAAGACTTTTCTCTGTACGTATTCTCCAGTTTGTAAATACAAAGTGATAGTTGATTTTTTGGCTGAGAATAATGATCTTTAGATGCCAAAAGTTGAGCCCCTTCATTGCTTGACTCTTCATGGCCACGACTTCATGCATTTTTCCATTTTTCTTTAGATCTCTTGGGCTATGACCATGAATATCTCTTGCAGAAACTTGAAATCATTCTATTTGATTTAATCTCCTCACATAAAACCAACGAGGGATTTTTCCATAGATCTCTAGCTTTCAGAAACTCTATTGTTTCATACATTTCTCATGTATATATCTCATTGACTCAAGCTACCACTATATTCAAACTTGAGTCGTTAAAATGATTTCATTTCATTTTGCATCAAACAGGGCGGAGGGTTTGATTTCTCTGGATTTATTCCATGCTCTATTTACAGTTTTGAGTTTGGCTCCACTGCTTTATCAAAATGTGAAATAATAGCACAATCATCATGTTTTATGACTGTAAACTCCATTATATTCATTGTTCTCTTATACTTTCATTTTTAGGCTCATTTTAGCAATCACTACTTCCATGCTTGAATTTTACTACTCTTGACAAATTAGTGCATCAAAGAGGTGTGAGCCTCAAAATGCTTCAAATGACTATGTGAGCATAAAGATTATCAAATGAAAATAATTTCCCTATACTTGTAAGATCTAGCTCAAAAGTTTTCAAGAGACATGTTTTGTTAGTCTATTATTTCAATGAATCCTGTAGTCACAAAGCAAGTCCCCCATAACACTGTTATCAGGTTATAATAGCATATTTTGCATATAGTCTTGGTCATCTTCATTCAATACACTTATAGTCTTATTATTATCTCATTTGACACTGGAATGATCTTGTTGTGACCAATCTTGTACCACATAGATAATGAGACTACCATTATAGACTACAAAACCTTAAGAAATCTCTAAAATCTTATGGCATCTATTATCAATCTGCATCTGTACATATGCCCTACCTTCACTGTATAGTGTTATCCCTCAAGATTGCTAAAGACTGTGGAATGTGTGAAAACTTCCCTTATCATTAAGTCAGTGACCTTGAAGTCTTTGTTTTTTTTTATTTAGCATAACACCTATGATTTTTCTCCCAAAGACTCCTTGAAACTAATTTGTTACCCAATGAGTATGATGACTAATAGATAAACATGTTAGTGTTGCACTTATATGAAACTAAAATTTGCATATGCTTGAGACACATATTATAGCAGGCACTCTTTATGATCTACATTAGGCAAGTATATTTCATCTAGGATGGTAAAAAAAGAACTCACTTATCATAAATGATATACACTTGTTTGAGTAGAACAAAAAGAGTGAATCATTTGATGAAATTCCTTCAATGCTTTTATAAAACACATCAAAAACAACACGCTCAGCTCAAGCCTTGTGGGAGCCACATTTATCTCACGTGATGTAACCAGATAAATTAAAACAACATTTCTTTTCCTATATCTGCACATGAAGAAAACAAGTTAGAAAAACATGTGTATATGGTAGATATGTTGATTTTCCTATGTTTCTTGATCACTTTGATGATGCTAATTGTTTTAATGCACTTGAAGATCGCATTGTATATTTATAGAGGTATGTGCATATCAATATTTAAGACCTTTCATTGATTTAACACAATTTTCTCTTTCAAATGTAGGAAATTAGGAGTGACAAGGACAAGGAAACTAGATGCAAGACAAGCACAAAACTAAAGATGCAGGACAACTCCGCTAAGACTAGTCATTCAGGAAATGGATGGTCCTTCTTCCTTTTATGTGCATTCCTTTTCTTTAATATCTATAAATATACAATTTTTTATTTCTTTTATTTTAAACATTTAGTCTCATGGCTTGTGTGAGACCTTATGCATTTACATTGTTAATAAAGATTACTTTTCTTGAAAACATGTGTACAATCTTTCTTCTTTGTTGTATGCATCTGTAAGAATGCAATCTGCAATCTGATAATGTAATCTTTCTGAATTAACATAAGTAAAATTTACCTTAAACTTCTAAAACCACAAAAGCTCCACCTGATTGAGCTACTCGTGAAATTAGGTAACAATGACACAGGGCATTGTCTTGGGACATTTTATTTCTAGTGAAGGAATACAAGTTGACCCAAAGAAGATTGAAGTTATATCTACCCTGTCTGTACCACAAAAATAGAGAGATGTATGAAGCTTCCTTGGACATATAGGTTATTATATGTGATTCATCCAAGATTTCAGAAAAATGGTTGCACCTTTGTTTATTTTTTTGATAAAGGACTTTGAGTTTGATTGGACTAAAGACTCATAATTCATTTGAGAAATTAAAAGCAACTCTAACTCATGCACCTTCTAAGAGGTCCAAATTGGACATTTTCATTTCACATGCACATTGACGCATTGGACTTTGCTATTGGAGAAATCCTATGGAAAAAAGAGGGGAATAGGGAATATGCAATATACTATATTAGCAAAAACCTCCAAGGAGCAAAGTTAAACTACATTATGATAGAAAAATAAATGCTTGCAGTTGTCTATGCCATTAACAAGTTCAAACACTATATTGTTGGTTATCAAGTGTTCATACATACAAATCATACAACAATCAAATACTTGATGAATAAAATAGTAGTAGGTGGAAGACTTGTAAGGTTGTTGTTACTACAAGAATTTGACATAACAATCATGGAAAAACCTGGAAAGGCTAATGTGGTTGTTGTTTTTCTATCTAGATTTCCTACCCAATTAGCAGAAGGGGTGGCTGATGATTCTTTTCCTAACGAGGATCTATTTTCTCTAAATGTACACTCTCCATGGTACGTTGGTATAGCTAACTATTTAGTGACAGGGAAGATTCCAGGTTACTTTTCTCCAAGAGAGAAAAGACAATTAGTTCAAAAATGCTTCCCTTATTCTTGGATTTTGGACTTTTATTTTACACTGGTCCAGATAACATTATGTGAAGATGTATCAGGGAGTATGAAGTGTTTGATATATTGAAAGCATGCCATGATGTACCCTGTGCTAGAAATTTTGTAGCCAAGAGGATAGCCTTCAAGATCTTGACAACAAGATATTACTGGCCAACCCTACATAAAGACTCTATTAAGTATACTAGAAGTTGTGACTGATTCCAAAGAATGGGGAGACCCACACAAAGTGATGAAATTCCTTTACAACCCCAGCTAGCGCTAGCTCCTTTCGATAAATGGGGACTAGATTTTATTAGACCTATCTCTCCCAGTTCAAATAACAAGGAATACATATTAGTATGCACTAACTACTTAACCAAATGGGTAGAGGTAAAAGCATTATAGTTTGCTAAATATGGCAATGTAGAAAAATTCTTATATGAGGAGATCTTCACTAGGTATGGTGTACCTAAAAAGATAGTGACTGATCAAGGACCACAATTCACATTAGACCTAATTTCCAAATTGGTGGAAGAATATCAGATCAAGCACAAGAAATCTACCCCATAACATCCTCAAGCTAATGGTCAAGTAGAGGTCACCAACAGGGAGATTGAAAATATATTGAAAAAAAGAGAGCAACTTCATAGGAGAGATTGGGTATCTAGATTAGCATAATTTTTTTGGGAATACAGAACCATATGGAAGACAACTACAGGTTTCACCCCTTATGAACTAGTTTATGGAAAAACAACAACATTTCCTATTGAATTTGAATATAAAACATTGAGGATAGCAGTAGAGTTGGGAATGGATTTAATAGAGGCATAGAAGGAAAGGTTACACTCTTTGAATGGGTTAAATGAGATAAGAATGGAAGCAGTTCATCATATAGAGGTGATACAACAATAGCAAATGAAATGACATGATCAATACATAAAGACAAAAGAGTTCACTGAAGGAGATTGGGCTTTGTTATATGACTCAAGGTATAAATATTTCAAGGGAAAATTCCAATCTAGGTAGTTGGGACCATATGAGATTAGCAAGGTTTACCCTAATGGAGCAGTGCAATTGCATAACATTGATGCAACCTAATTCTCACTTCTTGGTAATAGCCACAAATTGAATTTACACAAGAAACCAATGCAACATGATGACTTCATATTTTCATTGATTCAACAATATGGTGCTCACAATGAACCTGAAATAGAAACTGGTTCACAAAGTCCTACATCAGTACTATGGGACATACCCAGTATGTCTGATGATCCAAAGGTTGAGTTACACAACTCGACCCTTGAAATCACCCAGACATAATTTATCATGCTTTAAAACCACTTGCACACACAACACATTATTCAAGCACACATTGCATGATTATAATGATGTTTATAATATCTTCCAAGGAAATTGTTATCAATTTTCACAAGGGCCCTAATGTTGAGGGGACATGTAGCTTCACACTATCAATGTTCAGAATGGGACCTGATATTGTAGGTGCCCGTAGCCACAACTGACGACCCAAGGAATATTCAATGCATTTGGCACCCTAAATATTTGTAAAATCACACCCATTCATTTCAAATATATTCACATATCATATCCGTCATTTCATGCAAATAAAGCAACATACTTATTTTATTGCTTGCTCTCATTTTAACTACTTCAAGTTGTCAAATTGCCAGCTCATGCTTGTCATTTCCATCTCATCATATCCACTTGCCATCCAATACTCATTACCTTACAATTAATATTTTTCCCACCAAATCAATAAGAAAATATGTTATTTCAGTTCCCATTCACCACAAATGGTTATTTTTTCACAACAATACTTAAGGTATGTTGTTATGATTAATCAAGTTTTCTTTAAAAAAATTATGCACTTTTCATTTAATTCCATGCATGTGAAATATTAAATTACTAATTTCCATCAAATAACATTTATACCACCTTCAAATAATCACCATGAAGTGAGTTCACTTCACCAATTAAGTTGGGGGGGGGGGGTACGCTTACTCAATCTTTTCCCCTATCTTTTTGAATCTGCCACCCTAAACCAAATATAATGAATATTATGAAATAAAACATCCTTAGTCATATTTTATTGTTATTTGTATTTTCATTTTTACAATTTCTAAAAGTTGAAACCCTGCAGAGTTTGTGAGAAATTTAGCTTGGTTTATATCATAGCTGAATTTGAAGAGGAATTTGCAGTTACAGTGTGGTGTAGTAGTAAGAATATGTATGGAAACTAAGGTTTTGAAGTAATAAGAGGAGTTTAGGGTGGTAGGAAGAGATTGAGTTGAATTTTTAGAGCTGAATTTGGAATATTGAGTAGTAAAGGAAACTAGGATGAGAGAAGATGTCATAAGAAGAGAGTTGACAACTCATCAACAAATTTCAGAGGACGCAGTTGTCCTTCCTATCTTCACAAGGGTTGGTTGGCTCAATTATTTTCTAAAATTAATGAAGTACAGTGATGATTTAATGAGAATATTTGTAGAAACTCTCCAATACAACAAATCCATGGTAAAAGGACTTTTTGTGGATGCATCAGAGACCTCCATTGCTCAAGTGACCAGAATGCCAAGGACATTAACAAAATTCCTAACTTGGTCTGATGCAGTCACAGCTTTGGAAGAATTTTTCATACGTGGAGAGGATTTTGATTCCTCATCTCAAGGTATAAAGAGATTATCTCTCCACTGGTTATCGGCAATGTGTGCCTCTTATACTATTAGATATATTATATGCAATGGTAGACAAAATCTATTATGTACTACCCATTTCAAGTTGTTAAGTCATCTCAGGCACAATAAGGTGGTAAATGTACCAAATTATCTATATAACTTTTTAAAAATAATGGATTTGGAATATTAGAGAAGACAGTCTGATACTTCCCTCTCTCACCATTTCTTAGTTACCCTATTGATAAAAAGGATCCTAAGAATTCAATACCCACAAATAAGGTGGGAGGATTTTAGGGATAAGGAATGCAAAGACATCAATAGTTTGTTGGATGCACTCATAGTGTATGGGGATATAGGAAATCAAAATGATCCTAAAGAGGAAAACCCTCATGATTGATTCACCTATGTCCTCATCTACTCGCAACAAAGGCGAGCATGAAGAATCTGTAGAGCTAGAGTCTGGGCTATCTAAAAATGAGGAGTTACCTTCTTCTTCTAAGTCACAAAAGTCTAAGAACAAGAGAAGAAGTGTATCCACTACTTCCACACCCTCTAAACCAAAGGAATAGGTTTCAAAAGGAAAGAGGGTTTCTCAAAAATAGAAAAAAGGAAAATCCCCTAAAAAAGAAGAAGAGTATTAAAAAGGAAAATAGGAAAATTGAAGCAGAAATACTTACACCCAAACATTCTAGTAGGCTTAGGAAACAAAATGTTGCAAAGGAAGGTATAGGGTAACATGAAGGAGAAGAGGTGAGTAGAGAGAATCCCTAGGGAAATAAACACTAGAAGAAACAACATCAAGAGAATTTTATGGTTGTAGAGATTTATTTTGAACTAGGAGGGGATGCCCCCGATGACATGAATACACCTATGAAAAGGAGAAGGTATATTGTAATGACTTCTAATTCTGAATCAAAGGACTTATTTACTGCAAATAAATTGAGAATAGAAGCTCCAAATAGCCCCATATGTGGAGGTTATGAAGGAAAAAATGAGTAGTTTGAAGATAGAGAAGAATTTTATCTTGAGGAGAGAAATGTGAAGCAAGAACTCCAGGAAGCACTGGATAGAATTAAACACCTAGAGTAGTTGGTGAAAAAATATGAACAAAAGGATAAAGAAAGGGAAGTAAAAATGCAGGAGGTGGAGGAAAAACTACAGTTTTATGGTCATGGTGCTAAGTTAGATTTGCTGGCACAATTGGTTGTTACTAAGATAGGGGTGTAACACCCCACCACACAGCCCCAAAGGAAAGTAAAACATCACACAATTATGGCACAAATTTTTTTTTCAATAGTAACTAACATGTATCATAATATGACATACAACATTTGAAATGAAACTATACATGTTTTACATATAACAAATCCCTTGAGGTTACGTGACTGCACTACTTTTTGTATCAACATCATTACATCACATGAAAATAGACAATACATTAAAACTTGAAGTTACATTTCACAAGGTTTACAATATTGCAATGTTGCTTCACATCATGAATGGGAAGAGTACAAAAACATGAAATATTACATCAGAAATATATGATTACAAAGTTGCAAAGCCAAATCCAACTGTGATACAACTCAGGAGTCACTGCAAAGGTACAATTCTGCACTTCTCGATCAACGGCTGGGGACCCAATGGGGTGCATAGCACGTTCCACCCAACCACATGGACCCGAAGGCCCACCCCCATGCTAAGAGATGACAAGAAGGACCCCAATGATAACCATCAAACAGAACAAGGATACAAGACTTCACAACAAGAACCACAATAACATAAGGCAACCTCCAGCACAAGATAAAATCAACACAAGATGTGCCCAACATAAGAAATAACCAATATAGCATCAACATACAAATGCCAACATCTGCTTCCAGAGGCCCAAGAATAAATTAGAGGGAAACAAAGCATACATGGTTGTTAAAGGGTGGAGTGTCATCGCAATGTTGCATGGGTTACCCTGGCGAATCTTCCTAGGCCTCGGCCCCCAACTTGGGTTACCCTGGTGACCTCTTACGAAACCCGACCCCACATGTAATCCAATACAGAATCGATTATCTTTCATAAAGACAAGATAACAATCTTTCCATTCCAGGCCTTCTCAACTCATCCCCAAGTCTGAACTAGCCCTTGAGTCCATGAGCGAGGCATAATTTATATAGTTAAGTATTTTAAACTACCTAATGTATTGATTTAGTTTTCACTTATTAGACTAACTCCACATGAGTTACCCAAGCACCACTTTGTGTGCCGGCCCCCATGAAGAGCCACTCCCCTACTAACAACATATTTCAAAAACATAAAAAGGAAAACTAACTTGCACAAGAAACCTAATCCAATAAAATAACTGCACCAAGTGAGGCATGCACCATCTCACACTAGAACTTCAAAGAAACAAAAACCGCATTCAAGTGCAAGGCTCAAAGCCACATAAAAACAATCCAAGTGCAAGATCAACCATTATCAAAGTAAAAGAATCATATCCCACCCACTTACAGGTGAACTCACATAAACCACAAATAATTACATCAAGCCTGATAGATCACAAATAACAATCTACTTTTTCTAATCCAAACATTAAACTAACATTTTAACAAAAAAACTCTATATCCTTAAACACGTATGAGTAGATACATAGATATCTTTCTATGTATGAATTTATATAAATATCTATGGATGTAACTTGGTATATAATCAAATAAGACTTTGTTTCATCTAGCTTAAAATAATTTATGTTAAATTCAAACATATGGATGTATATACATATATACAATTCTAATCATTATTGAAAGCCATATTATCAATTTTTATTATAATTAATTTTCATGGACACAACATCGTATTAATATATTATTGTTCACTTGCACACAATTTGATGCAGTCCAAAATTAAGAACCCTATGAAGAAAAACTAATCCTAACAACCACATGCACAGTCTCTAACAACCATCAATGACCCTACCATGTCAGTAGTAGAAGAAAGAAAATGTATATCATAAATTTTACAATGAACTAAACCAAAGAAAACTTGATGCTAGAGTTAACTGCTGATTCAACGTATTTCTAAGGTAACAAGGTAAGGTATACACTCACATCCAACGACCTAAGTATAGGTTCAACGTGGCTACAGTCAGATTATCTACGTATTCACAGTGATCTTATAAGCTTCAAACAGAATGGTGAACATAGTATGGAGTTCATACAATTTCCTATGCATGAAAACATATACACCATTTGTTCTGAATGAGAGTAATTATATCATACTTCCTATCGAATTCACTAATACATTTTTAATGAAAATATCTCATTTGGTTTAACCATAAATGAAGACAGTAGTTTTATTTTCAAGTGCAGCAACTGCAATAGATTGTCAATAAAATCAAGGAAGTTATTCAAATATTTAAACTCTTTATTAAGTTCAAGTGTTGCGGCTGAGACTGCATGATGACGAAATCAGAGAGATTATTTAATGCACCTTACTGTCACTAGGGTTACTAAATATAAAATTCCAGAAGACACAATTGGAGTTAGTTATCCAAGTATACATTGATGTTGCATATCTAGTTGACGCTAATGATGAAGACGTGGGGGAGACACTAAACCCAAGGTTGAGGTAAACGGAGGAGATGGATTCGATACACATCAACTGTGGTTTACAAATGATTAAATCCCACAAATGATTTAAAGAATGAAATAGTACGAAACGGCAGAAGAACCAATATTGGTGACTCAGGAAAAACTTCATTTAGGAATAAAACTCAATATTTCCATACTAGAAATCGAGGGGAAAATGTCTTTGGTTAAAATACGATAAGATCAAATGCATTACAAGGTCAGAAATTGGATTCTTTGTTTACAAAGGTTAGATTCTTGATGCCTCATGATGCCTCAATATGATGAAATCATGATGATTCATGTATCGAGAGGCTAACATAGAGGCTGAATCACTCACTTCCCAGGCAAACAATGGTTCCATTTTAAGTCGTCACCATCAACAGTGGTACAATCCAACAAGGAGGAAATTTTTATACAAGGATAACTTCTATGTTCTAGGCCGCGACTTTAATGCCAACAGCACAACAACAATGAAATTTATTATCGGTATAAAGCACAACCATCTAAACAAAACTATTATAAACATTAAACTAAATAAATCGAACTAATTAAAATGATACGGATATAAAAGCCAATTCGCATGAAGATCAAAGAATAAGGGAGACTAGTATTCTGAATGACAGAGGATTTGTCAAATGGTACTTTACAAAATATTTGTTTTCAGAAATAGCGGTTCAACATAACCAAAATGATTCACAAGAACAATCTAAAACCTCCACCCTAATACTAGGTATTCGATCTAAAGGTTATGTAGATCAAGGATGAAGCTTCAGACTTTTTTTTTTTTAAATGAAATAGGGAGCATATCAAAGTTATGAAGGTCATAATGATATGGGATCCCTGATAGCTCCAGAAAGGAGTAGATTAGCAGTGAAAAGGTCGAGCTTGGTATTTCTCGTATGACAAAGGACATCTAGTAATATCTATCTACTTTGCATTACCAGTAAATTGAAACTTCTAATCAATGAATACATAACAAATGTAATGGCTAGATACATATTCACATAATATATGTATAAACTATGGATTCAATAATGAATGGAAAGAACAAGATTTAAATTAGAATGGAAATTGAGGGTTCAACGGATAGATACCAAATTTAAGACCTCACACTTGTCTAAAATCTTCTACGATATTCCTCAAGGATAGCAATCCATTATTTTCCTATCAACCTTTTCCTCTTTCCTTTACTGCCAAATAAATACAACTATCTCCAGAGCATTGATGAGAAGAATAGTGGATTGATTCACATGTAGGCAACATGTCTTTCAGTGTACCCTCTCAGGTCATATATTTCACCCAAAAAGGAAGGGAAAATCTGGCTAAAATCTCTTAGCAAGCTTCTCCACCCTTCCTAGCTCTGATAGCTAATGTTCATATCAGAGGAGCCCCTTCCATCTTTAGTTTCTGCGCATGCAAAAACATTCCAGACCCCCGGTACTTCCCCCCCCCCCCCAAATTATCAGTTAATCATGCATTCAAAAGAAATTAGTAGACTTTTGGTTACCAAGGATCTTTAACATGCAGTCTTAATAATTTCTCCAAATGAAAGCTCCACTACTTCCCATGTTTCTCTCCATTAAAAGTGTAACCGCTTCATTGACTTTATCCACCCACAATTGTTTACATCGTGTTAGCTTATAACACTTATTTTTTTATTACTTTCATAACTCAATGCAAAATAGCAATTTAAATTATAATTATTTTACCACTTATTATTTATTGTTTTTGTTTTTATTTAATACGTTTCAAGCAAGCAACATTATAAAGCCCCTTAAATTTAAACACTCCAAAACACAATTAATCAAACAACATACCAATCAATACTCGACTTCACAGCGGGTCGGTAAGCAACTCAAGGACAACACAAATGGAGGATCATGACATCCTCCCCCCCTTGGCTTCAACTTACTCCTGGAAGTCGCAAGGCTAAGGAAAATGCACACAATTGAAAACAACATCAACTCCAACAATAGCATTACGACATCATCAAATAATGGGAGACACCCAAAAAAAACAACTTTCAAAACATAAAAACCACACCGACTGGGTTACAAGTTGGGGGTACTCATCCTTGTCAAGGATGATGGCAAGGTTGGGGAAACTTTCTTGTCAACTCTATTTTTTTCCACATTATTCCCATTGGGTTTCATGAGGCTCTCCCAGTCCTGCCAGAGCAAGTGGAATCGAGGCTTACTACCTGCAATCCTGCATAAAAGTAAACGTTGTGTACAAGATATATATCAAATCAACCTAGTGTTAGAGGGAATTGTCATGTCGTATGTCTCTCTCAAATGAGTGATACGGCATCATCCTTCTAACACTCTACAATTAGTGAGACATCATAAACGATCATCAATAAAAATTACTAATCAGATGCAACCATAGTATTAAATCCACATGTTAAACATTACCAATTAATTACCTTCATCATCAAGATTCAAGCCGACTACCTGAAAATCACAAACTAAGATGGAAACATAACACATTAGCACCAGTTATTCATGCTAATTCATTGCCAAGGTACACATTTCTAGTTAAAATTCATGATTTACACATCATGTACTACATTCTATTCATTACTCAATGCAAAATCTCACAATATATGTGTCACAAGATCATAATTTATGGCCTTTTTAGAAACAGAAACATAATATCACTTCAAAACACACATAATTTCAGATTTAACACACATTCACCACATACACACTCAAATTCACTTCACACTAGAGACACCACAAGACAACTAAAGGGTAACACAAGAGTCCCAAAATGCATTTCCGGTAGGAAGGATATTGGTACATTGCGCACTACACCAAGGGTCCTATCCATTCCACTGATTTTCTGCACCATTGAACCTACATCACCCAGAGACAAACTAGGGCAACCAAGTACAGACTACACAAACAGACTGACACACCCTTACGAGTATGAGCAGCTAGGTCAACACAATGGGCTCATAGTGCCCCAGTGTATGAACCTACGCTTTGATACCAAGAACTCCAGGAAGCACTAGATAGAATTAAACACCTAGAGTAGTTGGTGAAAAATTATGAACAAAAGGATAAAGAAAGGGAAGTAAAAATGCAGGAGGTGGAGGAAAAACTACAGTTTTATGGTCATGGTGCTAAGTTAGATTTGTTGGCACAATTAGTTGTTACTAAGATAGGGGACAAGGAACTGGCTATCCCAAGTGAGAGACCCCCTCCTCTTAAAACTCCTGGTTATCACACAATTTTTTCTCTAGGCTACCAATTGGAAGAGGTTGCAGATAGGGTTGCACAAATTGTCAAGTGTAGGCCTCCACCCAAAACTTATGCATTGTTTCTACAAGAAAGGTTCTTATGTTTTTAGTTTAATAGATTAGTTTGCAAACAATCTACTGCTATGAGTCAACCTACTGAGTTTGTTAAAAAATTTGCTACTTCCACATTTGAAGACCAAGATCAATTATGTGAATTTTATCTGCACAATTATGTGATTCTTGATGGAACATAATGGAACTCCTTGATGTTTGTGGGGGATCTTCAAGTCAGAGCACCTTCCTCTTACTATAGGAATGAAAAACTTAGAGGGGAAATTATGGAAGAATATGATGAAAAATAGAAATCTATTGCACTTCCAATAAGAAGAGAGGCTAAGGATTCAGAAGCAGTTATTGATGAGTGGATGAAACTTCTTGGGCATAAAGGAATTGGAAAGAGAATAATGAAACTCAAGGAGGAAGACTATGAGAGAATGAAAGTGCTAGTTGTAGGTATTGTATAGTAGTGTTATAAGTATATGCAAAACTGATGGAACAATCTAACCCTTGAATTGCAGAAGGAGCAACATTCTATGTACAACTTTAATGCTATGCTCTAGAGGGTGCAAAAATACATGGCAGTTAGTATCAATAGAGGAGTTCATTTGATACCTCTCACATTTCAACCACCTATTCTCCTTTGTCCAATTCCACATTGGACTGGAGATAAAAGTGATGAATGTGAGAGGGAAGGAGCTATCAGGATGAGGTAGCTTTCAGCATACCAAGGTTTTTATCTACAATAGGATTAGGGTGCTAGTACATTCATGGACCTAAGGAAAATTTCTCTACAGTATAATCAAGATACTTAGTATTTTGCTTGGGGACAAGAAAAAAGTTAAATTGGGAGGAAATGATAGGTCTAGTTAATAGCTTATTTTCTATTGGTTTTATGCAGACTTTAAGATACTTTTAAACATACTTTCTAAACAATATTTTGTATCATACTATCCTTTGTATATCCATTATGTAGACCTAAACCCAAAAACATGGTGATGGAATTATGGTTTAATATATTAGCATTAAATGGTTTATATGAATATGTGTATGAGAATGTTGGCAGAATGTTATGTTTAATTATGATAGTTATCCTTGTGTACGTTTTTTTTGAAACTAACTTTTTTGTAGTTAAAGGAGGAACCATGATACACAACAGTTGCAAAATGAACCCATAGAAAAAGGGGTGTTGGACACCAAAATAGGGGAAACTACAGAAATAGTTGAAAATGATGATCATTGGTTAAAGGCACTTAATGAAGACATAACATGTGTTATTATAATCAATTAATAAATTTTGAAGAAGAGGTCTTTCTTACATGGTACTTTGAAAAATGGGTGTATGATTGCATGCATTTTGTTTTGACAAAGTTATAGTTTTGATAGGATTCTCCTTCTTATTCAGTTGTAGGTTGAATAATCCCAAGTCTTAATTCTACATTCTAAATATCTGGGAGTGGAGTTAATGATTTTGGTTAAGTTGTTGTTTTCAATAAAGATTCCCTCAATTTGTATATAACTGTTGGTTGAATCCATAAGTTAGTTAATTGGTTTTTTGCACTTTTATGTTATATGTTACTTTCATTTTGAAACATGAATCTTTAGAATGATTGAGTATGACTTGTGCAAGAATGTTTTGTAATCTTTCATCTTATGCAATAAATGGAGATCAATTCATGGAATGGATGAAATCTATTAGTTAGATTGAGTTCAGTTAAAGTGGGAATAGTTACTTGAGAAAGCCACTCAAGGTATTGTTCTTCACTTCACCTTTCAGTTATTTATTTTTGTTGATAGTTGTTATTAGTTTATCATTGTTACAAATCGTATGCAAGTTAATTGGGACTTTATTTCTTTCTTATTATGAATGAATACTTAGGAACATGCATGTAATGATCATTAGTAGCACTTTGAAGGATATTTTAATTGATTCAATAGTATTTATTAAGTTTTTAGTTAATATAGTATCATTTCATTAGCAAGATTTTAGTCACGGCCTTTACTATAGGTACCTGTAGCAACTAGTTTCAGTTTATTATTTTATTATTTTATGATTTTGTGAAAAAATCTAGCAATTAGAATAAATTCAAAAGGATACTTTAGGTAGTTTAAGTCCATGAAGGCATATATAATGTTGCACCATCATAAGCTTACAAGCCTTGGGTTGACAATTTAATGTAGTCTTAAGCAACTTGTAAAGTGAATTGTTTAGCTAGTTGATCCTCTGAATTGAGTGGAATCCACCAAGTTTACAAAACATTAGCTTAGACTCTACATAGGGAATAGAAAATCATGTGTTATGAAGTTGTTGGTAAGAGTACATATGACATGGTAAAGGTTGGGTCAATGAAGACGAGAATTGGTCTATTGGCTCTATCTTCAAAGTGTTTGTTCTTTTTTTGTATATATGCTTTAGTGAATGAACATATGTTTTAGGTAAGGAAGGTGTTGCAAAGAGATAAAGATGATTTATCCAGAATAAAAGAGGTGATTGGTGAAGTAAATAGATTAGGAAAAGTGTTAGAGTTTTTTTAGGTGTGGATGTAGAAATTAAGTGACAAGATATTGTGTCAAGTTTCTAGTTTATATCAAAATTCAAAGTGTAGAAAGATCATATCACCAAATGAAAGAAAAAATATGGAAACCCTAGGTTAAATTAATGTGTTGACAAGAGGAAAATAATAATCTATAAATGCACTATATTTATTTGCATTAACCTACTTCAATTTTGGTTACAAAATGATCAAATGCACCAAATATCAAATTTATATTGAAATAGACTAAATAAAATATGTAGGAAAATTAAATGTGTAAAGGAAAAATTTAAAATTGAGAATATTCAGCCCTAAAAATTTTGAATATTGTATTTGACTAGATGAGAGAACTAATGAAGGATGGGGAGTGTTGTATTGTCTCTCATTTTTTATTCTATTAGACTAGTTTATTTTTATTTGAAATGGATATTACGTACATGATTTAGGTATGGTTGATGGTACAAAGCATCTATCCACCTAATTTATAGGTTTGATTTATCCTTGGTGATGGTTATATGTGGCATGCCACATTAGGCCATCCCTCTTTGTCATACACAGTCATACTTGACCCAAGTATGATTTAAGTTGTGTCTAACCTATAATGACCTAGAATTGAAAGTGGAATTATGTAAGGGAAAGGGGCCCATAGTGGGTGGGGGTCCAATGGTGGGTATAGAAGTAGGCCTGAGTGGGCCACATAGTAGTTAGGCTTACTATCCAATAAACTTACACTTAATATCCAATTGCAAAACACTTTTATCCATAGAGTACACAAACTGACAAATCATGAGATGCCACATCAACGCACCAATAATACATGACTTAGTGACCCACTATCGGTCTCACCCTTTTTTTGGGATTTTTTGGATACCTTGACAAAAAGCATGTTGATGTGGCATTGAAGCCAATTTTTATAAGCAGGGAACTTGCCAAATAAGCTATTGTACAAATTTGGGAGTGATTTGAAAATTTCACATAGGACTTTGAGAAGCGCAAAGTTAGGGTGGCCCACTATAGGCCCCTCTCCCTTAAAAAATTGTACATAAAATTATAGTGAATGTGTGGTTAAATTATTTTGAGAGTTTCATGTTTTTTGCAAAATAACTTTTAATATTTTCTATTTATATGTAATTTAATCATTCGTTAAATTGTGAGTTGCATGTGATAAAATATTTAGATGGATTTTAATTATTGGAAAGGGTGCATTTGGGTTGATTGAATAAAGTAAAATTTAATTTGAATTTAAGAGCTTTTAAAAATAGAAAAAGGGTTGAAAAGGAAAAATTATACTTAGCATGATTCATTCATTTTTGTTTGGGAAGAATTTTTGCTCTCCAAAAACCCTCTCAAGAAAAAAAAAATGTTTTTTGAATTGGGAATGTAATTGTGAATGGAATTGAGTGGGGTTTGAAGTAAATTGGATAGGAAAGGGTAGGGAATTTTTTGTGTGGTGTGTATTCTTCCTTTCCTTCTCATTTTTTTATTGTTTTTATTTTGAATGGAATATTTACTATTAGGGGGAGAATCAAACACTCCCAATGCAATTTATATTTTGTAATTTAAGTAGGAATTGAAATTGAAATGATCTTTTTCATATTTATAAAATTGTTCCCTCATAATTCCCAAAAAAGATGAATTTGCCAATTAGAATAATTGTTGTGTATATTTAGAGCCAAAGGGAACTTTTCATTTTTTGAAAATATCAAATTGTAAAAAATGTGAAATTTGAAGGTATTTTAATGGAGTTTTATGAAATTTTCTAGATTTGGTGTTGAGAAAATTCTTGTAAATTTTGAAATTCCAAACTGATTTATGATGTTTTGAAATGGGGGAAAGAATGTCTCCTCCATAGACTTTTGAGACAAATCTATTGGGATCATGTTGGAAATTTTCATTGAGTCAATTTTTTGCATTGTTTTACATGTCATCTCCATTGGAGAAGGTGAAGAGCTTAGGATGTAGGTGTTAGAGAGTCATACGGGAATGAATTCTAAAAATATTTCCATGGCCCAAAGTGGCGCGATGGATATCTCATTGGGAAGTATCTTAAATAAGCGATAATTAATGAAACACATGGGTAATAAAAAGTAACTAAGATTATTGTGCCTATGACATACCTTGGAGTCCTTATAAAGGTTCGGTATGGGTGTAGAAGAAATTCCCACTCAAGGAGTGTGGGGCTTGTATGATCAAGTAGCCTCATCTCTTGTGAGAGGTGTAATTAGTTTTTTGTAGCTGATATCTTAGGCTATAGTGATGCAACTCCCTATTCACTCTCTAAGATATATTACTTGTATAGATTGATTAGTATCTAAAATAAATTGCATTTTCTTCTTATGAGTTCGCCAATTCTTCTTGTATGTTTTGTTTGTCATATTTATCTTTGTGTATGATGTGAGTATAAATCTACACCCTCTTGTTTATAGTGTGAGTGTGTTCAGGCCTTTGTGACCATCTCCTATCATGGTCAGGTGAATCTAAGGGTTTCACATGATTGGGTGGAATGAAAACCACCATTGGGGATTGGAGGATAATATATGAAGCTTGAATATTAGACCAAGATGGTAAAGGTTCATTTATGCCTTAATTTCCTTTTGATTAATGATGTAAATTTCATGGAAGGAAATTTGAGTCCTCAATATGAATTTTTAAATTTATTTTATTGGAACTCTGATTGTAATTGTGCCACTTAAGTGGTATCTAAAATTGTATTTTATTTTCATGCCTCGACATTGGAGTTAAGCACACATGTTTTACATATGGTTTTATGTATTCATTTTGGTGGTTTTAAAAATGAACATAGGAATCTCTATTTAGGTTTCAAATGGACATTACATTTAGGGAATGGTTAATTATTGTTGTCATAGCCCAAGTGGTTTAGAGTCCCTAAATTTCCTCCTTATTGGTGTTGGCTCATTCTAGGACCATTTATGGGTCCCTTATATGCTTTTTTAGGGACAAGATGTGTTTAATCCACCTCCCCTTTGTCCCTCTTTCTTAGGGAAGAATGTTGGATACTTGAGAATGTCATCAAGGCCTTGTAAACCTTGTCCTTCATGTATCTTAGGTGATAGTGCTCAAGAAATTGGGAATCTTTGCTTGTCTTGAGTCAATTTTAACACTTCAGGGTTAAATTGGTGTTTTAGGCTCTTCTAGGTAGTTCCATGTGGTTTAGAATGTCCTAATGACCAATCCCTACTATTGGATTTTTTACTAGCCATAACACTATTGCTCAGATTGGACTACAATGCCTAGGAAGGATCACAACACTAGACCTAGACTCTAGCACCAAAATAGGACAGTAGAACTTTTGGGACATCCACACTTGGGGTGCTAGTGTCCCTTCTAGGTGCCAATGTCCCTTCTAGGTGCCAGTGTCCCACCTAGGTGCTAATGTCCTACCTAGGCACTAGTGTCCCACCTAGGCGCTAGTTTTCCACCTGAGAAATGTAGTCCTTTGGGAGTATTCTAGTTGCCCCATACATAAGACAGTGAGTTTTTTTGAACCTCTAAAGAATTTTAAAAAAAAAAAATTCATTCCCCATGGCATTGTGAGTCTTCTAAATTTTATAACACATTCATATGTTCCTTCATTAAGAAATTATGCTATATTTTTTCTCAAATGTGTGTCTTCACATGAAGGTGTCTCATAGTTGTACCTTGGCTTGGGAGGCTCATTCTCCTAGTATTGTGGAGTCCTGTGATGTTGAAACTCTTTTTTTGGGACTATTTAATGTCCTTTTCATTTTTACATGTGTATGGTGTGTTTGGTTGTGTTAAGTCTTTTTCTTGTATGATGTCACTTGCAACAGTGGTGTCATGGGTTTTCAAAAAATCTATATTGTTTTGGTTAATTTTTGTAGGTCCTTTGGTAGGGAATTAAAAGTGTATTGGGAAATTTTGGTCTCTTTATTTATGTGTAGGATAAATTACTAAGAATTGAGTGTTATAGTTAGACTCTAGCACTAAAGTGGGTGATAAAATAGATACTAGCAGTAATTTTAGGCACTAGAGTATACAAAAATTCCCTAGTACAACTCTAGCACCAAATGTGGGTGTTAGAGTAGAAATTAGCACTTAATTTAAGATTTGTAGTTTGTTGATCTATTGGTTGAAGTCTATGGGAAGTAGAGATCTAGTGCTAGCATGTGTATTTTTTACCTCAAAAAATCCCTAATAGAACTATAGCATTGGAGGTGGGTCATAGAATTAGACATTTCTATATGTTGACAATGGTTTAAGCATATTCAAAATATCACTTATATTATTTGTCTCTTAGGGTCCTAAAAAATTTGGTAATGGATATCCTTCCTCTAATAATTTCATATATACTTAAACTTTGTCTATTTTAGGAAAAGTGTCTCAATCTTGCTTCTAATGTTAAATATATAAAGCATGCAATTTTTAAACTATGAAACATAAAACTCAACTTCTAGGCTGTAGAATTTACTTTTAGAAAAAAATTGAATTTTTTTTTAATTTTCTTATATTTATACATGTTATATAGATTTTTTTGGTCTATATAATTTAAAATAAAATGGGGCCTTGACAACTCCCTAGATCAAAATTTATGGCCTCTAAAAATTGGGCATCCCATATTGGAAATGTAAAAACATATAGGACATAGAAAAGAGTTGTAAGAGGGAATTACACTTGTTGACCAACTTATGATACATTTTATATAATGTTTAATAAGGTATCTTTGAATGGATATAATGAAGCTAAAATAGAACACCCAAGTGGGTGAGTTGATTGAAGGAATATGTTATTTTTAGCTCATGGACTCATTTTTGGATTTGGGTATTAGATTTCTAACTAAGAATTTTGGTGGTACACTTTAGATGGTTTTAGATCATGTTTTTCTTATTATCTTTTGAAGTTGATTTTTGTATTATTTCTTCTACTTATTGGGTGTTTTAGATGGATGTATAGATTCAAAGTTTCATAGGTATTGTTATGATTTCAAAAATACACTAGATCTCTTTTTGTTGATACTATTTTGAAGGCTTCCTTCGTCAATGTATTATAATATTATTAGGTTACTAAATAATACATTGGGATACTTTCAAGTATAAGGATTTTATCTCTAAAGGTTTTCACCCCATACACTTGTGTTTTGGTATGATTTTTTTTATGTTGTATATGTGTTTCTCCTTTAGATGTAATTGTTAAAATCTAAAATTTTCATAATACTATCCTCTAAACTTAGTTTAGTAAGATATTACATTTACCTTTCTTCCTTTTAATTTTAAACTAATCTAAATCTTAGAATATAATCTAGAGGATAATAAAAATAGATTAGGCTATTTTGGAGACTACAATCAATTCCCTATTTGTTAATTTTCAACCTTCAAAAAACACTTGGAAATATTAGATATGTGTGATCATATGTGGGGTGTTTTTGGTGTGTGAAAGATGTTCCAACTATTGCTAATCCATAAGAGGATGGCAATTGCTTACGTCATGTGTATTTGTGTAATGGAGAATAATATAGGAGATGAAAATGGAACTAATCTACTTGGAGAAGGATTCAAGAGGGGTTGAATGTACAACAAGAGATTAAAAAGGAATTTTAACAACAATGGATGATTTGGGGAAAGAGGTTTTGAAAATGGGAGGCCTTAGAGGGTGTATGATTAATATTCAGATCTAATGGTGAAGATAGATGATGGATTTAACAAAAGGAGCTACAACTATAGATGACCTTCAAATTTCATCCATAGAATATATTGGATGGATCTAAAACCTTAATATGATATCTTAGAGAATAAAAAAATAGTATTGGGAGAGTATATTCTTGATATTTTTCTTTGTTTAAAAATGAGAATCATTGGTCATTTAATTTTAGGCTTAACTCTATTTGACTATTTGAATCTAGATTAGGGAAACATTAAATTATGGTTTTTGATACCCAAAAATTGGAATCCAATAGAATTATTTTACACTATAGTTTCTAGGTGTGATTTTTCCTCTCTAGCACCCAAGTGTAAATTGTCCCAAAATTAATTTTTGTGTCAAGACTTATAGGGTTCATTTTAGGTGTGAAAAAGGTAATGGGGTGACATAAAATATATTAGTGATGTTTTTGGCCAAGAAATAATAAAAATTATCCCTAAATATGTCAAAGGGGGTGAACAAAAAAAATAATATAGAAATGTAAGGTGGAGATTATAAAGTAGGAAAAAAATTCCTTACATTATCGAGTTTTTAAATTTTCTTTTTTTTTTGGATATATAAAGAGGGGTTTCCTATTGGAATGGTGGATCTATGTGGATGTGTGAGAGATGGAAACGGGGTTAGGGTAGTATGGGGAGTAGGAATAATAATAATAGTTTGAGAGGAAGTAGGTGGATGTGTTGGAAGTAGAAGCAAAAGCAGATGAGGATGAGGCAAGAAGTGCATGACACCTAGATGAAGGAAAATGAGAGGAGGTTGTAATTTCCCCAATAAAATATGGTAAAAATAAATGATTTGATACCATTGTAATTTCCTTAAAATATTAAAGTAATTATTTAAAAACCTTCTTCAAATTTTATTTAATCGACTATTATGATATCATTGTAGCGACCTATACTTAAAACTTAGAGAAATTTTCTGATATCTTACCAAAAAATGTAAATTTCTCTTTGCATTGCATGATACACTCAAACCATAATATTATGTCAATATGGAAAAATAAAGATAAATATAGTGAATATTTGAGTGTTTACCTAATTTAACAAACTTTGAATTAAGTGTTTGAACAAATAGAATTTAGATTTAGGGTTTGTTAGTACAATTTGAAAAAGACCATAAATATTCTTTCACATTTATGCATTAACATTAAACCCAAATTATAAAACATATATTTTTGCATTAACAAAGAACATCTAGTTTAGAGATTGGGTCTAAAATATTGTTAAACAAATTGCTAATATTTTTTGTATTATAGGAATATATAAATAGTTTTAAAAACAATATAATGATAGTGAATACAATACCATAAATACTAGTCTAGATTACATTGAACTTATAATTCTCAATTTGTAATGATTGGGTTCACCAAATACATAAAACACTATAGAACATCTATTGTCTTAAAAGTATTTATACAAAAATCAAATTATGTACTAATACAACAACTATTATAAAATATAACATGAATGCTATTAGAAGTTTGGGGAGATTGTTGAAGTTTTTCATTGATTATGTTGCTTGGAAACATGAGCATGGATGGTACATAACAACTTGATACTGTTGTCATTGATGTCAACATTGTTGTGGATTATTTTGATCAATCCTAACAGATTTTGGAGTTGATAAGGAAGACATTTTTGCAGATGATTTGGTCTAAAAAGTTCATATGTGTGGAAATTCGACTAAGTGTCAAATCTTCCAATGCAGTGTAACATTGCATCGGTTTTTGGGTCCGCACCACTCCGCAAATGAAGATATCACTCTGCGCTTCTAACATTATTTTGGTGGATGTTAGATGCACCTAAATACAAGATTTTACCTTATTTGATCAAGTAGTTTGAGAATTATGAGTAACAAAGTTCGACCTAGCATATTACAGTCATTTTTTTGAACAAATTTTTTGTGTGTGAGAATCTATACTTCTCCACAGATGAGTTTCTAGCCTTGTGATTTTGGAGATAAGTTTCCAAATGTTAGTAGATCATGGATTCCAAATGGTATCAAGTTTTGAGGTCCACATATCAAGATATGGATACAAATGAAAGTTTTTGTTTTTAGGTCTTTTATGGAGTTGATCTAACACATTTGATGTTATGCAAAGGATAAATATGTATTGCTATCTTATGTGGGATTTATTATAGGTCCATTCTGACCTATACTAATATATTTTAATTTTTAAATTATGGTGCATTGTGTGGATGGTTGTTTTTGGAGCCAACAAGTTACATTTTTGGTATTACATCTAATTAGGTCGAAATAATTGATGGTATACTTGATGTGAATATATATATATATATATATATTGGTGTTTTGAGGCAATGAATGCGATATTTATTGTGTCATGTGAATTTGATCAAAGAAATGTGAACCTAAGTTGAAAATGTTAAGATGAAGATCATAATTAAGCAAATCAAGAGCGAGGCAGAGTGTTGAATCAAAATTAGATAAAGTTTGTTATTGAGCTTCATTGGAACTATATTCATGCATGTATTAGATGCAATTATAATAGTTCAAAAATAGGTTGTGAGCCACCATCTCTCTTCTATCTTTTTCTCTGTGGATAGTGAGTCCACTTATAGTGAGCATTTTTGTAAATATACTACAATAGGTTATAATATATTGTGAGCTAACCCTCACTGTGGTTTTTCCCATTTTAGGTTTTCCACATAAAAATCCTAGTGTTCATGTGTTATGTGATATTATGGATGTTTCATTCTTTCTTTTCTTACTAAAGTTGAATATGCATTAGTGATTAGATTTTTAATGTTTGAATGGTTTAAGAGAATATTGATTCAACCCCCCCTCTCAATATTTTGGATATTCAACAACTGGTATTAAAACTTGGTTCCTTGGAAGGAGCTTAACTACTTTGAGAAGATCTTGGAGATTGAACACATGGCTGATAGAAAGTTTCATATTCCTCCAAAAGAGATTCATGTTGTTGGGTACATAGAAGAAGATTGCATGCTTGAAAAAGATGGAGAACACAAAGTTGCTCTTGAAGATCTAGAAAGAATTGAAGGTGAAAATAGAGATCTAAAGGAAAATGTCAAAGAAGCAAATGAGTGTATCAGAAAACTAAGAGATCAAATCAAGAAGTTCAGAGAAAGGCATAAGGAATTCAATGAATAGTTGAAACAAGCAAATGAAAACATCACTGAAAGTGCAAGTTGAAGAAAAGAAAAGAGTTGAGTAATATCTAAATACAATGGTGAAAAGAAAATTAAAGGAATGCATAAGGCTTGAACAAGAAGTGGTAAACCTAAGATCAAATCTATAAAAAGTAAAAATTCATGAAAATAAATTCAAAATGAGTACTACAAAGCTTGATGAGATGATTGCATGACAAAAATTCTCTAAAAGAAAAAATGGCTTAGGATTTGAAAAAGGTGAAAGCTCAAAAGCAAATCAAAAACCTAATTTAGAAGAGAAGATCAATGAACCAAAGAAGACTAAAGACAAGAAGAACAATGGAAAGATCTAGAATGAAAGAAATGAAGGTAGAAGACCTTAGTTCAGATAACCAAATGCTCAAAGGTGCCCATCTTTCAATGGTTTTCATTACTCTTTCAATAAATTTGGACATAAAGCATTGGAATGTAGAAGAAAAATGAATAAAATTGCTCCATCCTTTTTTGGTCAATGTTTTACTTGTAAAAGATTTGGACATAGTGCAAGTGAATGTAAAAGTCAAATGATGAATGCATATAACAATGGTAGAATGATTCAGTCTTTCAATAGTTACTATTATACATGTTATGGATTTAGACACAAATCTAATCAATGCAAATCTAGAATTAATGGAAGGAATACTATTCAAAAGAATATCACATGTGATAGTTGTAGTAGACTTGGACATATTGCTAAATTTTGCAAAAGGAAAAATACAAGGAAAGATAATTCAATAAAAATGAATGAACCAATTAAAAAGGTTGATCTGGTTGAAGTAAAGAAGGAAATGGAAAATATTTGAAGAAATAATGAAGAGATAGAAGACAAGGGAGAATTTGTACCATCCTTTAGTGCAAATGTTTCATCTATAAACTAAGCCAAGAGCTATTCCTTAGGGGGAGATTTAATGGATATATGTTATCCCCCACCAAAAAAGAGGTGTTGATGCCACAACACGTAGATATGTGATGTATATCAACATGCTTGATCTATTGGAGAAGATTGCGGAAGAAAATGTGTTAATGCAGAAGGTTGCAGAGCTTTGGAAGTTGACTGTGCATATAGATAAAGTGTTTCCAGCTTTATGGGTTGAAGCATTTAATGCAGAATTTGGGTAGGTCAAAGGGTTATAAGAAAATTCACTAAGGAAAATTAATTTCATAAATTCATTCAAGAGGAGTAGAGCAGTGAGAAGATAATTTGAAGTGTATAAGGCGATTTGAGTTTCAGAGCATCGAAACCCCAATTTGGAAAATGAAGTAAAAATGTATTTTACAAATCTTGTGTGCCCTATTTTTTAGAAATATTTATTTAAAATCAATTTGAACCTATATTAATATGGCCACAACAAGGGTTATAGAGGTTACAAAGAAACCACAACCAAAATTCAAAAGGTACCTTGAAAAATCCATAGATGATGACCCATTAGGCACATTCTCACAACTTCCATATGGGGTTTTACCAACTGAGGATATTAGGGCATACATTCATGGAAAAATGGAAGATCATTCTCCCACTAAGTTGATTGATATATGGGAAAATGAGTTAATAGGAGAGAATTTCACACTAAAGCTGGAATACAAAAAACCTAGTTGAGAAGAAATTAGATGTGTGGCAATGGTTCCCTAATTTCTTTTATGATATCAAGTGTATTAGAATGGCCTTAAGTAGAATTCATGATTAGTTTTTTTGGATTGATATGCCTCACAAGATAATAAAGGAAGTGATAAGAGAGGTCACTAGTTTATGCTCTACCAAACTAGTTCCTATGTTGAAATCCATTAAAAATGAAGTGGTCATGGAGAAAAATGGTGCTACTTGTTATAAGAGAGCTCTTTTTTTCAATCCCATTAGAAACCCAACTATTAGATATGAAACAATGGTTATTGGTTATAAAATTTATTACACAAATAGAGAAAGTTTTGTATCTGCCACTACATAGTCAATGTGGCAAATGAGATGGTAGAGAATGGTGTAGATTATGACCTATATGAGTTGCTTAGGAAACAATTAATGGAGAATGTAAAGAAAACTAAATAGAAGAAATATGTGTTTAAATATGGCAATTTGGTTATGGTCTTACTCTTTTATTTCTTGAAGGAGCTTCCCATAATTGGAAAGGTAAACTAGATAAGTGGAAGGCTTGTTTCACATCAAATTGCAAACCATATGAGGATCCTTGTAGATGTCAAAGCACGAGATGATGCCCTTACTTCTTTCTTTGAAGTATTCTAGAAAAGAATGCATTAGAAAGAGAAAGGATTCCAAGGAGTATGGTTGAAAAATATCATAATGATATCACTTTTGCAGTATCTACAGATGAATGTATGATGGAAGCAGTTGAACCAAGGAATATATGGATCCCTGCACTAGGATATGAGGTCAATGAACAAGAGATAACGGGTTATGTCATCATTTTTCTGAAGAGACCAAAGGATACCACACAACCAAGATATGGAACTTATGAAGAAAAATCCATGGAATTACACTTGAAACAAAAATAACCTATCATCAAGAAGAATGTTGATGCTATGGTTGATGTATATGCCAAGGAAATGTGTATTTCTAAGGAAAGAGTGCAATATGCAAGACAAAGAGCTAGAGTAGATATAAGTGTTTGAGAAGCATCCAAGAGTGCAAGGAGATATGTCATAATAGCTACCAACCCACCATCTATTTAGAAGTCCTCTGGGGCTTTACCTTATATTGGAGAGAAAAGGATGACAGCTTCCAGTCCTTCAGTAAGGGAGAAATCCCCTCTAGTTGTGCATACTAACAGGGTAAAAAAGAATAATTATGCTACCACCACACCTCCTACTACCCCTATAAAAAGAAGAGTTAAACAAAAGGCTATGAGAGAGAAGGACATAGACATAAATATTGTTGAAGAATAAGAAGAACCAAAAGAAGATGTACCCCCATTTTTCTACAGAAGGAGTGATGCTTCACAAGGTGAAGCTAGCACCAAAAGTAGAAGAATTCACATAATTGACACTTAGAGTGAAGAAGAGATAAAAAAAATGAAGCACTCAAGATCCATATAAGGGAAAAGAAGGAAGCCAAGAAGGCTTCTCTAGAGAAGAAAAATAATGCAGAAGAAAAGAAGACTCTGGGTAAAGGAAAAGAAAAAGAATAAAAGAAATTGGTAAGGCCTCATTCCCCTTGAAGTTAGAGGCATTATCTAATAGTATCTTGCAAAATGATATGCTAGGAGAGATTCTAGCTCTTTATAAGGATGTAGATGAGGTAGAAAAGGCTACCATT
This sequence comes from Sequoia sempervirens, assembly GCA_007258455.2. Classification (NCBI taxonomy): domain Eukaryota; kingdom Viridiplantae; phylum Streptophyta; class Pinopsida; order Cupressales; family Cupressaceae; genus Sequoia; species Sequoia sempervirens. Next base: position 960,409,590 of record VDFB02281492.1, on the reverse strand, counting down.
ATTGAAGCTATAGTCAATTATATCATTTTTTGTACTTGAAGTTGATATGTGGAACATAAAGAAACATATTCCTGAAGATTTGTGGAACATTGTGTTGAAAAGTAGAAAAGAGGCAATAAAATAGCATGAAAGGCTTAAAGAAGAGGCTTTGGAGAGAGTAAGTGCTCCACTATCCAAGGATGATAGAGCCACATTGGCTACTATATTTAGTGAGGAGCTAAGAACAAAATAGAGGGTTACTATCCTTATGGGTAAAGACAAAGATGACATTGAGAGAATTAGAAAGGAAAGCAATGATAAAGAAGAGAAGATTGTACAAAAGCTAGGATTTCTTATAGTGGTTGAAGAAGAAGTAAATGATGATACCACTACTCTAAAACCTAATGTAGATAGATGATGCTCAACATGAGCAGGACACAAATGTAGATGTTGCATAGGATAGCACTCCTCCTGAAGTGGAGGATATGACAGAGGGAGATGATAAGGATGCAATGATCAAAAAATACATTGCAAAGGAGAGTACCTTTACTCCAACACAAGAAGAAACTACTCCTGTGTCCAATACTAAAAACACTACAAAGGAAGAGAATGTAAAGAATGATGATAATGAAGAAAATGGAAATGAAAAGGAAGAAGAAGAGAAAAATGAGGAATATGAAGACACGAATAAGGATGCATTCAGAGATGCAAAAAAAGAAAAATCAGTTGACTTCAATACTATAGAGGAAAAGGGAAAGGCTATAGAAGCAACAAAGGCTCTTGGTGAATCTTTCGGCTCCTTTAGAGATTATATAAAAAATTTATTAAGAGTACAACCTAGTTTTCAACTAGTTGTGTCTTCACAACTGTTGCAATTGCCAATGCATCAAGGGAATGTTGATATGGAAAATATATCTCCCATCCACAAGCTTCAATTCAGAGACATGTTTCATGCATCAGCTAGAAAAGCAATAATTGAAACACATCAGAAGAATGGAGAATTAATGGTACAAGAAGAAATCAAAGTATTCCAAGAGGTCATACCTGGATCAAATGTTGAAACCACAAGATTTGGTATGGAAAAATTCAAACTATTGATTGATTCTTTTAATACTTATGCATCCGGATTGAAGGAATATGCTAAGAAAGAAGTGGAGAAAAGGTTAAGTGATAAGAAGATGTTGGAGATGGCAGAGAAATGTGAAATTGCACATAAAATTTTCTCATAATTATTGAAGGATGTGGAAGGATGTGTAGATGAGGCAAAGTCCTTCTACCTATTGTCACCAAATAGCGCACCCTTATTGAGTTTCCAAAACTCATCCTACTGGTGAAACATGTGATCCTTTCCAGGTCTGTGGGTCACCTATGATGGAAACGAACCTCCAGAGAGGGTTGGTTCCCCTTGGAACTATCACCTAAACTAAACTACATATTGTTGCTTGCAAAGGAAAGATATAGGAATTGACATGAAAATGAAAACCTATGATCCTAACGTGATGCACCAAATTAATTTTGACTTGCACTTATTTAGATGAACATAATATGATCAACAACTTAAACTTTGACATAAACAACCCAAAATTTCACATTTATCTTTCATAAGTATTTCATGACTAGGTTTGATAACTAGGATAGAATTTAGAAGGATCTAGAAACATTATCACAACTTAAACTTTACTCCTAGATGGTTAAACACAAGTAATGACCTGCAAAAGTATATAATTTCTGCATAAATGCAATAAAAATTGGACAAAAATCAAGGGGAAGAAGCATCACCATAAGATCACATCAACCATTTTGAATCTTGAACAATGAAATGGCTTTGAGAAGGTAAAATAAGCTTGTCTTATTGATCAAAAAATGCTTACAAATAGCATACAAGTCTAAAAATGAGTTAACAATGCTTATTCATGTTGAACATTCAGAATACTGAGAGACGGGGGTGAATAAGTATTCCATAAAACCATAATAAAATCCACTTAAACATTATCACAATTCTGACTGAATCACCAAGAGAGAACATAGAAACAATTCAATGCAACCATACACATGAACACCAAGATTTTTATGTGGAAAACCCAAAATGGGAAAAACCACGGCGAGGGTTAACTCACAATATATTATATCCGGATACAAAATATTACGAGGCTCAATACCAAGACTCACTATCCTTAAAAGGCTCACTGCCTGAGTACAAAATATGGCTAGCCGCCAAGATACAATGATAGTGGCTCACTCCCAAAAGATTGATTTGATAAGATACACCTTCAATGTGCAGGGTTCAGTTCCACTGAAGCTCAAAATAAGAAGTACTACCTCACACAGTATTCGCTCAACAAAACTGCATTGATCACAACTAATAAAGCATTTAGGCTTAGATCTTCTCCTCTTTACATTTCACATTCACTCCCACTTCTCCTTTTTTCTTCATTATTTTTCATTCCTCAAAACATCTTATATATATACAATTATATCTTGATCATCAATTAGGTCGGCCCAATTAGATGAACAAAAAAATAATAAAAAACCTTCTTCATCAGCACCATATAAGATTTAAACATTTTATCCATGTAGTGCATTACACCAAGTCGGATATCATCCATAAAACATAACTAGTCTTCATAATATATTTCATACACTGAGTTGGCTAAGACTAGAATGCAATCTCCAAACCAACAAATAATTCTCAAAGAAAACACCTTTCAAATCTGAGAACAAATTAATTTCCCATCATACTACCAACATAGAGACTATCAACAAAACCATAGCATAATAATGTTCACCTTAGTAGAATGTAGAGTCTCCCACATAATATGCCACACACAGAACAATAGTAGGATACAGAGTCAAACTCTATCAAAGATAACTTTCTTCTCACAATAAAAGATGTCTCAAGATCTAGGATATAGCTATCTGAATGAGTCAAGAAAACATGGTTAATATATTAGAGTCATATTAGATCTTGCGGTGAATTACGAACTCAAATACCAACACACTTATCCATCACAAAAGGGTATTACTAGCAGAGAACAACTTCTGATAAACCAAGCAGACTTCCCATATAGTTATCACCATGTTGACATCAATGAAAACATAGGAACAACCAACACAACCATCCATACTCCATGCTCATGTTGTGAGGCTTCCAACAATCTTCCCCTTTGGTATTGATGGAAACATGCATGACAAAAACATTTTCCAGTATACCACAACTAAATACTCCCCCTATCAAAATTGTTCTTCAAAAAAAAAATTTCCTCTGTCTCTTTGTCTCTCCATCTCTTTATCTCTCCTCATCTCCCCATATCTTTATCTCTCCCCCTTTGACATCATTAACAAAGGAAGGGGTCTGATATATATGTAAATATGCATCAAAGTGTAACCAAAAAGATATGAACACAACCTTGAATTAACCTAAAGAATAACCTCTGAGACTCTCCAGGATATCCTTCCACAACACTTTACCTTCTTCCCATGAACCTTTTTCACTTGAAAGAGTCTTGTAAAACATCTCAAGTTTAGTTAAGGACTCTACACCATCTGTTAGAGTATTGGGATTAAGATCAATCTCTGATAATTCACCAATACAACCAAGAGCACTAGAAACATAAGTATGTCTGAGTTTAATCATGTCTCTGAATGCCACAAACTTCTCGATAACATATGTCCTTTGATGCTACAGAGAAAATAATGTCTTGAAGTTGGACAATGTAGGACCACCTCTGATTATCTTTATCTTCTGCTAACCTGTATGTATCTACCTGAGTGCTCAACCGGGACAAACTCATCCTTATCTCATTTCTCATATCTAATGTACTACAAGACCAATCTAAGAAAAAAGAAAGTAGTTCTTGTGCCTCTTCTTCAAAAACTTGTACACTCTCCAATTCCTTCATCACTCGACTGTGTGCATTCACACATTTTCCTTTGATATCTTCCAAGTTTCCTTCATCAAACTTGATTCTAGCAAACACGTCAAGTTCAGAGATGTAGACCTTCAAAGAATTAACCATGCCATGGAGATTCTCCACAATAGAAATATATGAATCAAAATTAGCATCCGGGAATAACCTTATGAAATTCTTCCAAAGCTCTCTAAATACTTATTCTTTCATTCTCATGTTCAAGCTTACTTCCTTCTACAAATTCTTGCTTAACAACACTCTTCCTTTTCTTCCCTGTTCCAATCACGCTACCATAGGTACCTTCTACGTTGATATTCTTAGGGATTTCCAAAATAATTATAGCATAATTATCAACTTCAACCTCTAACACTTCATAATCCAATTTAGATATCCAAACTAACCTTGATTCAACTGCTTCCATGTGACAAAAATTTGTAGACACAAGAAAATTTACGTTTCCGGAGTACCTTTCCACAAAACTTATTGGAATTCTAAATATTTTGTTCATCCTCATCTAAAATGTTCCAAAGAATGCAGTAAGAGAAATTTCTTGTGCATCCGAACTACCCATATTTATCATGAAGTTTCTAATTTTCTAGGCAATAGGCTCTGAATTTAACCATTCTATCCTTCCTGTCACTGGGAATTCTCTCAAAAATTAAAAGAGCAAACAAACAACCAAATTTCCATACCAGAATGTATTCTTCTTACTCTTCTTGATCTTCTTTAAATTCTTCAAAAGATGTATATGAATTAATTCACACAAGTCATATTCCATACCTCTTTTAACCATATCAATAGTAGTATGCACATCAGCAGTAGAAATTGTAAGGTCATTGTTAGGGATACAAACTTTGTGACCGATGACCATAGCATCATACCTTATTACCGAATCAAGAATCAATCTCAAATCAATCTCTTTCTCTTTAGAACTTGCACCGGTAACCTTAATTATTTATTTCTCATCCATAGCCTTCAGTCTAGGAACTGGTCTGAAGGAACACAAACCAGTTACATCTCTAATAGCTTCTCTGAAAATAAAATGTGCCTCATTTATCCATAGAGATTCATCATGAATTCTACTCAACACTATTTGAATATACTTCTTCTCAAATCCAAACAAGGGAACTTTCCTCCAAACATCCAACTTTTTCTCAACTAATACTCTGTAGGCATCATGGCTCTCTTTCAATTCACTTTCCCAAAGCATGCTTAGTTGAATTGATGACATCTATTCTATCTTACTGTAAACAAATGCATAGATATCTTCTATAGGAATCACTCTCAAAGGGATGCAAGAGAATGCACCAATAGACTCTTTTGACACATTCCTCAAATATCTCTTCAACCTAACTTTATCTGCACAATTCACAACCTTTGAATTATCCATAGTAATAAAAGTGAAAGATTGTGCAAACAGGAATACCTCTGAAAATGCCAACAAGAAATGTATAGATATCCTGCTTCCAAAGCTCACTTCAAATCCATCTGATAACTTCTTCAAACCCTAAAACTCTGAATTTCCTTCTAAAATTCCTTTGTACGCTTCTTCAAAAATACATAAGCCTTTAAAATTATATGAATTTATTCCTTCCATTTTGAATGATTTTGCATTAAATGCTTCAACTTACAAGTATATTTCCTCAAAAATTGTGTACACCTCCATTCTTTCAAATTCTGTAGACTTCATCCTTCACACATGTAACTGAGAAAATACCTTAATCTTGTTAGTGCATTAAATATACTTCTGTCATGATATGACACAAGTACCAATGAGGGAGTTTTATTAGATTTTTTTATGATTACTACCCCTTAGCCATTGCTTTTATTTAGAAATTGATGGGAGTATCTGCACCGGATGTTGGCACAAATAATACTGATGATTCCTTTCTCCAAATCCATTTCATTTCCTTTCTTGCTTCTTTTGGATCAATGATTTGATCTTTCTTGTTCACCATATAGA